>SMGT01013928.1:19834-40000 GCA_004794575.1 Lanistes nyassanus | reverse complement strand
CCCCCCCCCCCCCCCCATGTGCTGGTTATTCTTTAGGAATCACCCAGCATGCATGCTAGTTGTATGCTGCCTGCCCCAGTTATTGGATAACTAATCCTCCTATCGTTTACAGGTATGATAACTGTCTGCCGAAGCATCAAATTTCCATCAGACTGGCATCACATCCCACTTATGACATTCTTATCAACCACGGGAAAAACATTTTTTCTGGGGGTCAGAAATTTGCATTGGCTGGTGCCTTGACCTTTGTTCAAGCTCAATGTCAACCTGCAGCTTGACTGTCTCGGGAAGATGGTGTGTCACTTTGTTGAATGTACGCCACTGTTTGCCGCTTACATAATAGTGAAAAAAACTCTGGCCATGCGGGAGAAAGTCTTGAATCATGGTGAAGATTCTGATGACAGCACTTGTACTAACAAGTGAAAGTGGGAATGGATTTTGTTGTCACTGATGTCAGGTGGTCAGAGTTGGTGATAAAGTGGAAAAAGAATGTGTTGACACCAGTTTAAGAAAAATAAATATACTGCCTTCTCTGTGGCACTGATGTGTGCATGCAAGTCGTGGTTTGACATCCCTGATGACTTGGACTTTGTGGAAAACAATCACTTCTTTCCACTTGAAATTAGCACCAAATTATATACTTTTTGCAGTCTAAAATGATTGTAATTTGAAGTCCCAAATGTCAACAGATTGTGAAAATTTTGTTTGATAATCAAAAACTTTTTTTTTTTGGGGGGGGGGAGAATAATGCGTCCAGACCCTCTTAGTTTTCAGACTTTCCCATGGTAGCCAATTCCCATGCCTGGTTTACAAAACTCTTGACGAACTTTAAGCATATAAGTTTTCAGTTTTAGCAAAGTATGCATTGAAATTACTTCGCTGTTAAATATTTATGTTCAGTGAAAGAAATTTTTGCATGCTTGTCTGATAGTGTATGTATTGTGTAAATTTTTACAAATCATTTAATCTTGTGTTTATAGATCTCTGATGGCCTGGGGGTTTTAAATTTCTGCTTTCAGCATTTGTGATCTGGTCTAAGCAGGAGCTTACCAGCTTTGTCAGCATCTTTCGGCGGCAGGTGTTTGAAAGCAAAGCTAGTTTAACCACAATAGCAGACTGTGTGCAGCTGGCCAAGAAAAACTGTGCTGAGGTGAGAAAAACTAGTGGAATATAAGGAGTGTGTTAAAGTTATAAAAAGTTATAAAAAAATAGTTATAAAAAGGGAATGCCGTAGGGATCAGTTACTGAGTGCGATAATCTCTACCCTGCAACTGATACCACACCACCTTCAATGCATTTTTAGCTAAAAAGAGGTTGAAGCTGTAGGAACTCTTTTTGGTGGAAAAAAAAGTATACATACAAGGCAGGTTTCACTGTGCTATTTACCATAGACCAAGAAGTCCCAGGCAGCTGGTGAAAGCAGGGCTACAAGGAAGCTGTCTTGCCAAAAAAACAAAAAATGTCATGAGAACATATCCCTTGGATCGTCCGAAACTTTGGCAAGTTGGTCAGATCCTGCGTTTGGGGTTGGGAGATGATAACCAGTCACCACACGCAAAATTATTCTTAACATATATTAAGAATACTCTCTGGGGATGTATTTATATATATATTGTTTATTTTTGATGCAGCTTAGTAGCATAGGAGTGGACGTGGAATTTTGTTTGGAAAGTATGATGGACCTTCCACTGCAGCAGGTTATTGAAGAGACAAGGGATCAGATGGTCGAGGGCATACGCTATCGTTCTCAGGTACGTGATGGGGTTTTCTTTTAGGTGGGGTTTTTTGTTTTTAGTTTCAAAGCTATTTCTGTATTTTGAAGTTTCTGACTTCTCTGGTTTTGATCACAGTGAGTTGTATTCAGTTTTAATTACTAGTTATTGTTGAATGGATCCGGCAATAGCATTGTGATAAGTCTTATCTAGTTTTATTGAGAATGCAGAGCTGTTTACTGATTGAATTGTTTGTTTTTTAAAAAACTAAATATGATATTAAGAACACGGTTCAGTCTGTCACATAGCTGTCATACCAGTCATGCTTTTTTTTTCTTCCAATCATCCCAGTGCCAAAAAACTTGATGGTACAGGGACTCCTCTATTTCGCACGTTGCACTCTTACACTATACAAAAATACCCTGGACCCCCCACCCCCACGGCTCTTGTCGCTATTTTAACAGATATGAAATACTCTCATTAACATTCTTATACTCTGTAAAAATTGTCCACCTAAATTAACAGATCCTCAACAGTTACGTAAATAACCAGTTTACTGAAACATTGAATAGCTTAGTAACTATTGAAAACGATCACTGTCCACTATAAGTTGCAAAGTAATAACTAATTATAACTGCATTGGTAATAGCTAAATGCATAAACAAGATTGTAAAGTAAATTGTTGACAATGACAACACTAGATAATATGGTTGACACACTAATGGTGGGCTAACTCTGCTCATCCAAAAGGGTTACCAAGGGTTATTAATGTTGAAACCCATAAATGCATGACCATCAGAAACTGCTGCAAATGAACAGAGCTTGAAGCTCTGTTTCTTCAAATCCTGATTTTCTGATTTCAGAGTTATCACCAGTCACTTGAAAAAAAAAATAGTCAAAAACACTTAGTGCAGATAAAGCGGAAGTCGCTGAAAAGGTGCTGCATCACCACACTAGTTACACAAGTCCCCATGGAATTCTTCAATGCATGGTGATTTCTTTTCTAAGGTATATACAGGAGTCCACTGCCTGGGCTGATAGACTAGTGGTAATCTGCCATAGGATTGTATTCGGATGACATGATGTAAAATGGGATTTAACCAACTAAATTTTTCTTAGAATTTCAAAGGCACAAAGGCAAAAAAACAGGTGAAAACACAATATTCTAATTTTATTTCACACAACTCACTGAATAGAAGAGTTAATAATGTGGAGAAAGATACACTTGAAGGTGACGTTTTCAAGCAATCTGGCCTTTACTACATAGCAAAGAGGGGCTTATTTGCCGTGGAGAAAAATATCTGCTTCAGGAGTTCATCAGTTCACAGGACCCTCACTCCATGAACACAAATGAACCACACATGAGTTCCACAGCCTAACATCAGTCGCTTGGGGTTGTAGAACTGAGCTTGAGTTAGACACCCAATATATCGTTTCATAGGGGAGATTAATCTGCACTAAAATTACAGTTCAGATCATGAGGTATGTTCGTGAGGGTTTTGCATACTGGGGAAGAGGGCGAAGCACTAATATTACGAAAAAATAAACTCTACTCCAGTTAAGGGTACCTTCACACTTATTGTCAGAATTTTGGTTCTTGACCACAGAAGGATTATAACCATCCTGGACAGCAGGCAGTTCTGATCGTGCCTGTGTGGCAGTTTGAGGTAGAAACTGTATAGGGCTGCTTGCCTGGTCTTTACTCTGGAAGTTGTGTATGGCAGTAAACTTGAGCTGGGTTGTTATTGCAGGATGAGCAATGGCGACCTACCAACCTGCAAAATAAGAAAGAGTGTGAGAAGTTTGTAGAAGACTTGAAGGGATCAAGCCTGGACATCAAGCCATATATCTTTGGTTAGTACATCGACATGTAGGTTTGTGTTTGTGGGCTTTCGTTTACAAAACTGAAAAAGCTGCATTGCATCACTAAATGCCACAGATGATAAAGCAGGATGGGAATAGAGTGACAAAGAAAAAATATTAGGACACATTTTAGAAGGATCAGTAGGGATGTAAACTGTGCTCTTTCAACAACTTATTTTCATTGTCCTGTGTGTTTTTATAGTTATTCATGATGCTATATAAATGCAGATGTTTTAACACTGCATGGTGTAATTTTACTTCTGTAGATGACTGCTTTGTGCACGTCACTCAGACAACAGTCCAGTTTGCAAAGTCTGCAGCAACATTGGTGGACGATCTTTTGCGCCTTTATACTGTTGAACTGGAAAGTTTGATTGCATCAGCCTTGGCAACTGTCCTTACAGCACAGCTGGCTCAGTTCCAAGCAGCTCTCAAATCTGATAAATTTAAAGCCGAGGTAAGCCAGTTTTTACCTGTTTGACAGCTGTTCTTGATGCATGTGCAATAACCTGTCTGCACAATATGCAAAAAAGGCATGCACAGAGCAATCCATAATTTCGGAGGGTTGACATGCAAGGAATGTAGGAATGACATGCAAACAACATTTTATGGACGTGCATATCATTAACATTTGTAAATACTTGTATATTGTGTATAAATACTCAAATAATTTCATTAAATTACTCATTTAAATTTGCAAGCATTTCTCAGTCCTCAGCCCCTCTTAGTTAAGACCCAATTTTCCAAAGTCGCAATAGGAAGGTTTTTCTGTATATCCATGGACCATTTTACTAAGCTTTATTTGACATGTTTTAGCTTTTGCCTAAACCCGTATCTGATTAATCCCTTTTTTCCTTGCTTTTTTAATGTCTCCAGCACAACACCATCTTGAAGAATGTTCAGTTTGTCGGGGATAAGGTGATTGGTCACATTATTACTCTTTACCAGGAGAAAGAACTCAGTATACCCAAACAAGTTCAAGATATCCAGAACAGTTACAGACAGGTCAAGTGAGATAGCAATGGTACTTTTTCGCCAGCCACAGATCATCTCATGAAAAACGAGGAAATGGAGTTGGATAGCTGTCCAAGAGAACCCAAAGAGCTTGAACTCGTGTTTGTCATATCATGCTTCCTCAGAGAATGTAAACAGTAAGGTCTGTTAAATATTAGCTTTATTTAGTATTTGTTCTAGCATCTACCATCACCTAAAAGAGCTCTGTGGGTACATATCGTGAGAAACTATAATTTGAGTTAGTAATGTCCTTAATGACATTGGAATGGTTGAATGTCAGCATGGGCGAGGATGAATTTCTTCAGCTGGTATCACATACCATGACTGTGCGGCATTTCTGGTTATCCACCTCAGAAAGCTATGGCAACTCCAACAGCAGCCCTTGCTAGAAAGAAAGACATTGTGCCACTAAGGTCGCTTACTCCCTATCGCCAACTAGGCATGCAGGCCTCCGTTAACCATCAGCCCTTGCAGCTTCTTGATTGCTTTTAGTGCCCTGTGCAAGCTATGCAAAAAGGCTTGTGTGCCCTTTGTTTACCTGCTTCATGCAATTTCAATGTGGAGTTTAGTTTGTCACTTCTTGTTTCCTTTCAGTTTTGGGGACTGCGACTTAATGTAACATGACTGAGTCTCTCACCACAGGGCACAGCCATGCACGTTGGCACAGCACCCTAAAATACAGTAATGTAGCATTTGCGGTGCGCACACACAAGTGTTTAACACTTTCTCGAGGGCATAAAATGGCCATAACTTCACCTGCACTCTCCACCATGGACATCATGGTTTCCCATATAATTTCTAGGCGTGTTGTAAAAAATGTAGAAAATTGAGCATTAATGACTGAACCCAGAACATTCGAAGCTGCTCTAAGGCCTGCTTCCACCATTCAGCAGCATATAAAGGGTGTACTGCTGTCCATATTCATCATTTTCTCCATTTAGTCTCTCAAGGTTGGTTTACTAGCAGCTACTGCATTAGAATCCGCTTACGTTTGCTGAAAGCTAAGAGTTGCAGATGAAGGCTTGCTAACTTGCTGTTGTCCAAAGACAAGGTGCACTGGGTTTGTCAATTTCAATGCCAAGAAAAGTAAGTTTTTGAGTGGGCCTCACCACTTTCTTCCAAGATATCAAGAAGCCTAATTTTCTAATCAAGTTTAGCAGTGTCACCATCCATGCTTGGCACTCCGCATAGGTGGGTGCTGTGATAAAGAAGTTATCAATGTATGCTGCTATCCCAGGGCACCCCTTCCGCAACATACACCTATGCACTGCTTGTGATGAAAGTGTGATGGTGCTTTATTACTGCCAAAGGGCAGCCTGGTGTCAAAAAGAAAACAAGGCTCACTAGCATCTCTGAATTTCCACTGCAGTCCTTTGGCAACATACTCATCTGGATGGATAGGTACAGAGCGACACGCTGCCTGAAGATCAATGAATATTATGAGCTCCACTAGATTCATATCATGGAACACAGTTTCCATGAGGCGCTGGAAACATGCTGGTGTACTCACTAGACCTTTGGTGTTGAAAAGTTTCCTCTTGGTGCTACAGATACTGACAATTCTGAACTTCATCTGACCCTTGTTGTGCTAATAGTACTGCTTTGGAATGCAAAGTGTTTCTATGAGATGACTTGGTCTTGGCCTTTATTGAACTGCTGTGAGTCCCATATACATGTACCCGATAACAAATGAAGAATGTGAACAAAATATGTTGTTTATGGCCTCTAACAGGTTTCAAACAAAACACTTTCACTTCTTCAACCACCCAGATCACCTAACCGTCAATAATAATGGTAGGTTCCAGTTTACAGAAATCCGTGCAAACAGATTTGGCAGTAAAAAAATTTAAAACTTTTGGAAGAGACCCAACGCTGAACATTATGTACACAGGTGCAGCTGACACCCAAGGCAGCGAAGATGCCTGCTATGGACACATAATGCAAAATCATCAGCGTATAAAGAAGTGTCAGCTGCAGACTTCAAAATAGCACTGCGTTGAACACAAAAGAGGGTGGGGGGCAAAATTCTACTCTGTAGTGCGCACATCTCCTGACTACAAGTCCGACAAAGTAGAACTTGCCCAAACAGTAAACTAACAGCTAACAAAAAATTTTTGTGCACAAAAAGTGGCGGACAGTCGCCAAAACCATATGTTCTGAAGGTCCACCAGGATTTCATGTCATGGATGTCGTGTTTGTTGTGCTGAAACCTTTCTCCATATTGAAGAAGACCCCCAGCATGTGTTCCTTTCGGACAAAAGCATCCCGGATGAACACTTTAAAACAGAAAAAGGTGGTGAGCTGTGCTCTGGCCCCATGGAAACCACACTGCAGAGAGGAAAGCAGATCCTGGGACTTGAGAATCCAGACCAAGTGAGCATTAACCATATGCTCCAGAATCTTACAGGGACAGCTGGTGAAGGGAGATGGGACGATAGTTATTTGGATCAGAAGGATCCTTACCAGGTTTGGAATGTTTGTTTGTAAAGATAAATAATCCTAATCCTAACTTCTGCACTGTTGTCTTAGATTTTTAAAAAATAAAACAATAAGTAAGGATTATCATTACAAGTCATCCTCCTAGTACTCTAACATCAAATTGGTGTGTTTAGATGATCATAAGGCTGGAAAGCAAACTGAATAAAGTCTATCATCCCCTTTTCAGTGGAGGAGGGCAGGAGTTATTCCTCGACCTCATTTTCTTTCTCTGTTGAAGTGGAAATCACATATTTTTTTGTATACAGTCTTTGTATAAAGGGTTGCAAACATCAAGTACTACAAGGACTAAGTATAAACTCACTTTAAATACAAAATAATACTGTGATTGCAGGAGTCAAAAATACTGGTCGCACAATGGGGTAGGCACTTCTATCGCCAAGCAAAATTTCTACCTGTCCTGCATGACAGGCTGACTGCATTTCCCTATTGCTACTACTCATCATTTCCTTCTTCTTGCATCATGTTTATCCTTTAATTTCATTTGATAATGAGCTACTTGCTCGGCGTTGGAAACTGATGCTTGTGCCAGGTATCCACACAATCAGTTATCTAAATGTTAAAAAATAGCAGCTTCGGATTCGTTTCCTGTTTAACCGCTGCATCACCAAGTCAGGCTGTCCTCTCTGTTGGTCAGCAAAAAGTGTTGAACCTTTCTGGACCCCAGTCCCTTTTGAATTGCGTATTTGAAAATTCTTGCTACAAACCAAGTTCTCCCAACTAATGACAATGAGAAATTGATGGGTGTACGTTCATTTTTTTTATATCCATCACTCAGAGAGGTTTTTGCAAGATATTTCCTCTCTTGCTAAAACCAAATATTCCCATCTAATGACAACAGTAAGAAATGCATAGCAAATATATCCTACCATACGACTTGCTTTCATGAGGATGGCATTTTGCCAGCATTTCTCTATTGGGCATGTGCAGAAGATTTCTTTGTGTAAAATTAAGTTTGGTTGGCTCCAGTGGTGCTGTGCTTTAACGTGCCGTTTCTCTTCATTTTGCCAGTTTTTCTCTATTTTGCATGCGCAGAAGATTTTTGTGCGCACAACCAAGTTTGATTGATAAAGAACAAATGAGGACCAGCGCTTAAATTATCGTAAGATAACTCCAACAAAGGTACTGGCAGCGCTATACATAGCCATATGCAGACGTTTGTGACCAAGGGAGCTTATCGTACCCAAACACGTAGCAAAGAGAGGGCCGAAAGAAGGAACTTGGCAGATCCTCAAGGATCTTTCGGCCCTATCTTTGCTACGTGTTTGGGTGCGATAAGCTCCCTTGGTCACATGCGTCTGCATACGGCTATGTATAGCGCTGCCAGTACCTTTGTTGGAGTTATCTTAAGTTTGATTGGCTCCAGTGGTGCTGTTTCCCTTTCTAATAAGGGTCAAGGGAGGTAACATCTCTGTGCACAAGGTGGGAAGTAGGAAAGACTTCACATGGTCATGGTATGTGTTAATGTTTCAAAGAAGCTGATATTACCAAAGAATGCATGAGTTCTATGAATTGAAAAAAATAGAGCATCTGTGGATGAAGCCTTTATGCATAGTTTTTGTATCATATGTTCTTAGATGTTATATTGTTAAGTGAAAATTTGGTTTACATTTATGCGTTAAACATTGTGTTATCAAGACATGACAAGAAACATAAAACATAATTAAAAATGAAGTTCAAACATTGAGTTACTGCCTGCATATTTGAGTAAGCAAGTACAGTGTCGGTGTGTCAATCTGTGGTTCTCTTGCTTGCATCTATGTTGATCCCCCAACGATCAGTATGGAGTAGGTGAGAGTATTAACAAAATTTATGCAAGTACAATTATGTAGTAAAATTTAAAATATTGCAGAAGAACAGTTTAAAAGCCATAATATTTCTGAGACAATGCGAAAACTGGTTATTAACATTGTTCTGATATTGAAAGATTCTATGTCACTCTCAAAGCAGACATTTTCAGTTCGACAGGTCAAGGTGAAGGCTGGATTTTAGTCTTTTGCATCACTTCCTTCACCCTCTGTACCAGTGTTTCGCGAAATCGTGTCACAGACATTTCTGTTACTGGGGGATCTAAACATCCCCTAAACTCTTTAGGACACCTCCGGTAATGATGGATGAAGGCAAGGGTTGGCTCGACCCAGGATCTGAAAACAAAATCCTGTTAGGGCAGTGCTGATTATAGTGTCTCTTTCTTATAACTGTTCTTCTCTCATGAAGACCTTGCCTGACTACATTTAGGTTGGGAAGGGGCTAGGACTAAAGATTTCTTCCTTCCTTGTGTCTGTCAGGAGGATTTTTTTTCAGTGGGGAAAAAGTCAAATCTAACCATATTATATTTTATAATTATATAATATTATATAACCTATTATATTTTTCTGCTGTTTAATAATTTTTGTTTGTTCATTCCTTCTCCCTTCTTTTTTCCCCTTCTGTGCAGACCCATTGCAACATCACAGGAGGTAGTAACACAGTGGAACACATTGACGAAAAACACATAATTCACAGGCAACATTCACGCCAACTTTTCGGTGCCATGATAACAGATTTTGTTGTTGCCTGACAATTGTACAGGGAAGTTCTGAACTATTTTGTTATAATCTTTCACCACTAATGCGCGATCCAGATAGGTAGCACACAATGGCAATGGAGCTGCCATGTACTCACATGTGAAAGCCGTCTTTGGTTCCCGCATAATGAGTTCTCACGTAGGTTGTATGGTCTGGCCGATAGATATACTTGTGTCTGTTCATCGTGGCCTCTGTGCTGTTTAGATATCGCAATACGTGGAGTGGAGCATTGGGATCAACTGGTTTCCAGTCTTCAATGAAAAACCTTTGTTTGAAGTATAAGGCAGAGCACATGTCGTCCCTTGCGAAATTTGTCTGGAGGGGTAGAGCAGAAGTGAGCTTTACTCTTTCTCTTCTCTCCCCCCTCTCTCTCTCTCTCTCTCTCTTGTGCTATCATGCACACAAGTTTTACAAGCGACCGCACATGTATGTACACAGAGCTAATTTCGCCATCATAAGTAGCCACAACTACAAATTTGGTGGAGGAATGGATTGAATAGAACATCTGATCCACATTGCTCTGTACATAATAATAGAACTACGACGGTTTAGCTACTTTCAGCCTATTCAGACGATTTCAAATTTGACTAACCGTTAGTCTCAGGTTCAAGCATCTTTCAGGCCTATTTTTTACTACAATGCAGGAAATCACTGGCCATCTGACGGCAGTTAAAGGTACTCGGACACATGGCCGTCAAAGCAAAAATACACTTCAGTCCTGAAAGACTATTGTCACAATGATGTACAATGACCCAGAGTGCTAAATTCTCAAGTTAATGATCCTTAACAGCACCTTCCAAACAAAAATTTTGTACACAAACCCAGGTGAGGCCCCCTCCGCGCATGCGCACATTACTTTGCAACATTTACTAGGATTGGGTGGATATAAATTCATGGTATGGTTGTCAGCATAAGTGTGCCTACTGTGCTAAAATGGCCTTGCATCCGAGCATAGCCAGGCTCTAGCAGTCGCCTCTGCAGAATGAAATAAAGATCTGCGCCAGAACCGCGACATCAGCTATAGGAATGGCCCTGGTTTCTCAGCTGCTAAACTGCCCGTGACGCCATCAAGAGGCCATTTGCCAGATGATAAACGCCGTACATTTTTAGATTATGCGAGGGTGTTTTGATGTTTTTATGATGAGTTTTCACGAAAGTGTACTTTTTTAAAAAGTGCTTCGTAAAACCTTGCAATACACAGGTGTTAGTGTACTTGGTTTGCTTATGCATACATATACCTTGAAGCCTGGCGTCACGAGTGGTGAAGGCAGTGTTGGTGCACGTGCTCAACGCAGATTTTCAGAGCAGTTGTTTGCTAGCAGCATTCCCTCACCATGGGCAGAATGTACATTAGGTACTGTGTGCAACAAGCAGACAAAGATCTCAAAAGAAATAGAGACAACACCAACCTGGACAAATGTTTTCAGGGTAATGTTTTCCATCGGTATGATGATTTCGTCAAGGTCAACGCTGATGACGTAATCGTATCCCGCCAGTCGCAGCCGGCATTCCATGATCGACAGGGCACTGTCTGCGCCCATCTGGTAACTGACACGTGTGCTGTCCTCCATGGTCCGTCCCCAAGGAAACCCTACAGTGGATTGCACATTATGCTGAATATAGAGACACATGAAATTTACAATTGCCAATTTCGCAGTTCAAAAACTGCGGATATCGTAACTGAAATTTGCATCTGGTTACGGTAGCGATGGATGCTGAACACAACGTATCCACACAGACAAAAAGGCACAGGTGTGTGTATGTTGCGTGTGGGTGGGTGGTAGATTATAGTATCGATGTTAATAGAAATGCCAATAAAAGAAGGTTGTTTGGACCTCCAACAATCTATTCCATCTAAAACACCACTGCACTTGACAAATATTTTTAAAGAATCTTTTCTTTTCTCTTCACTCTCTCTCTCTCTCTCTCTCTCTCTCGCTCAGTCGCGCGTGCGGGCTGAATAACCACTATTTGTGTTAGCCACTGTTACCGTCTCACAGCTAGACAGCTGTACAGAACCACCAAGGGCTTTGACAAGACATTTGCCAGACCCAATGTGCAGCTACAGGCAGTACCTCACATCTTATCTGGAAGCTTCAATTACTTATTGTTTAAAGTCAGTTCAGAAACGACGGCTGCGCGTCATGACGGACCTGGAAGCTTGAGGGGCAGAAAAGTCAGAAATCCGCTGTCTTGATAGTGTCGCGTCACTCTGTACACTTCTTCTGAGTTGCCCAGATCGAAAAGCTGGATCTTGTCCACCCCCATCAGTCGCTGCAGCTCAAACCATTCCACCAGCCGGTTCGCCTTCAAGAAATACCCAAATGCCATCTTCGCGCACAGCGCCATGCCTCCGTCAACTACTTCCGGCGTCTCCAAGGGCACGTACAGCGCGGGATGTCTCGGGCAGCGACCGGATGCTGCAGGCATCAGGGTCACGCGCGAGTTCCCGAGCTCGGTCGTTTGGAACGGCACCTTACATTGGAACATGACGAAGAACACGACTTGCTTTTTCTTCCCGTCCGCCTGATTAGGATCTTGGCGATGATTGAGAAAATAAACGTTTGCTTCCGAAGTGATGCTTTGACCGTCTCCCACAGTCAGGCAGCAAGACAAGGGCGGTACGAACCTGTCCACGAAAGTCACCAGACGGATGTGAGAGCCTTCCGCCGGAGTGTCTTGTAGACTTATTAGGGCGGAATACAGGTAAACTCGTTTGGTGGGCACCTTGTCATGAGGCTCTTGGGTGGTCCAGTCCGGGAGAATCTCAATCTGAAAATCCGAGAGGTTTTGTTTTCTTCCTCAGGCTCGGTGCATGTAATTCTTGCCCCACACCCGCAAGACTAAAGTCACTAAGATATGAACTGACAAACTGTAAGATATTTAGAGTAGATTGGAATTGCCGAATATTTCAGCCGAGGAAAAAAAAAATTAATACAAACAGTCCGATCAATCTTACCTTTGTCTCATTCACTTTGCTCGCTCGCACACGTACTAAATGTATAAATACATTGTGGTTGCTTGATATATAAATACAAACATAAATATGAGATTGTTTTCTGACCCATTTGAATGAATCTTACCACCAACCGCCCATCGGAAATGTTGTAGACAGCGTGCCGGGTAAAGTTATTCCCATGCATTGCTGCTTTTTTCCATGTTCTGTGTTTCTAGACAAAGTAAAAAGCGTACGTGATCACAAAGAAAAATAGAAGGAAACAAAGAAAAGAGATAGAAATGATCACAATAACTGCTGATCGTGATCTTATTAACATTCATGTTGGAAATAGCTGGAAGTGAAGGAAGAACCATTAACGCGAGAAAGATGGGGGAAAACATACATGACCTTCGAACACATACATACATAGTTACCTCATGTAAAATGCGTCTCGCCACGAACACATCACTGACGTAAATGTAGACGACAACCGTCTGAACAATAGCGACAACAGTAAGAACCAGAAACAGACCAGTATTCTTGAACTCCATTACCCCCGTCCCCGCGAAAATAACTGGGGATACAGGGAGATGGAGACTTTATGAAACTCGGCGCGGCAGCACTACGTCATCTAACTGAACGAATGTGCGCCCTGCTTTGACGAACCTGGTTATACACAATACACATAGTCAGGGTCGGTGAAGTAAGGGAACATCATTTAGCTAAGAAATTCTGTGCAGTTCTGCATTGGCAGTTGTCGTCAGAGTACTGTTACCCCCCCCCCCAAACCTGCTAGCAGCTGCCGCGGTACTCGACAGAAGATCGATGATACTTTCCCCCCACCCACCCACCCCTTGAAAGAAGAACCTGTAAAATGAATTTTTCAGGTCAGGTCAACCCGAAAACTAATGCGGTTTCGTGAAAAAAATGGATCAGATTTTTGCACACACACGCACACTCGAAAAAGAGAATCGCCTGCTACCCGTACTCCTTTAGAAAGTTAAAGAGTGTCCCAGCCCCACACAAGGCGTTTCACCAGCACATTCGATGCAGAAATTACCGTCGAATCAAGAGAGATCTGACCTGACCACTCAGTGGGTTGTGGACCAGGGATGGGCCCCTTTACTACAGGATGCTATATGTGAAACCATAGACTTAATTGAGAGAAGTAGGGGTGCAACAGAAGAATGAGAAAAAAATGACGAAATGCATCCAGTGGGGTGGAAAAAGATACTTCTGCTAAAAACCTGTTCTTCCAATAAGACTGATACAGTTTCTGGTTTGTGTTGGGCCAATCGTGTACTTTACTGGTGATGTAAAATTTAGTAAAGTCACCAGTGATGCTGAGATAAAACTACAGCCATGCGGGAACATGGAGGTAGCTCTGGGTGCTGTAATGAAACCATAATAAAAGAAATAATTCAACTGTCTTTAGTAGATTTCATCGTGTTTCGACGATACCCATGATGTCTCTTAAATGTGTGTGTGTGTGTGTGACTATATGTTTTGTAGTACATATGCCTGACAGTGCTTCGATTTTTTTTCGCCTTTGTCCTGAAGTCTTCCTAATTCCCTTTAACTCACTCGCCTGTCGGCAGGTTGAGTGCTGGTGATGCAGCACATAAAACAATCGTCCGAGTACGACCGTGCTGCGTCGACATATGCATATAATTACTGTCCGCTCACACGTGGCAGTCTTGACACTTTTACGAGCCTTGCCGACACTTGTCCCATTGATCAGCATTACGACACCTTTATAAAGCCAATAAGCGACAGTAATTCCCATCAAAGTCTTTTTTTCTTACATTAAAAGCATGTCATTTTTCATTTCCATTCCATCCCTCAACCCGATTCTAGCACTTTCGTCGGGGCAACTATTTTTTTAGTCGATGTCGGCTTCCCCATCTAAGGTTTCAAAATGGGACCAAGACGGCTGGCAGCGCGGGCGGCAGATTTCGGTTTGGCGAAAATATTTTTACGGACTTCATAAAGTTTTAGACACCTATGATACATAATATTTCCTGGTATTTGTATACGTCTCATTTTTTCTATTTGTTGTTATTGGCATTATTATTTCTATTATAATTCCATTTCCCTCTTAACTTGAACTGATCTCCGTTCTAGTTTCTCGAGCATAGCCAGGTACGGTGAACTTGGACGCATATTTGCTCGGTTAAGAAAGTCCCCCTTTGAGCTACAAGTCCAAAGTAATGATAATACAGCTATGAACTGTCATTTTACAAACTGATATATTCATTACAAATTATAGTCTGTCTACTGCCTCCGTATAAGGATGACGGCCAGTGAATTCTCAAACAATTAAGGGCCTTGGAGAAGAATGCAATTTTGGTTCGTCTTCATTATTACATTAACATGTTCCCAGATTCACATTTTCTCGACTCGATCTGAATGCGAATAGAATGTATTACTCAAGCAACCTCATACCAGGCAAAAGCTCCTGCTATATCAAGATGGCAAGTCACCACATGCCGGCCACTTTCCGACACTCTTCATATCGATCTTCTACAACATCTGCCCATTTGTGCAGCTTCATTTTATCACAATAGTGACATGTTTATGTACATGTCCGAATCATTGCAACAGTAGGGTGTGGGGGAGGTTGTTTGGAGGTGGGGGGAATGTGTGTCCGCAGGCCTACGAACAGCTGAGGGATGGGATGAGAGGCCGGGGTGGCCTGGTGACGTTTCAATTTATAACTGAGTTTCTAATATCAACGATTTGCGCAAGCCTTCCGGAAAATTAACCAATCGACGCGCGTTCATCGCAGCACGTGGCAGCGGTATGCGCTACTGCCTCCGATCCTCTACGCGCGCTCTTTCAGAAAAAACTTTAACTAAGAACACAAATCGTACGTTTTCAAAAGTGTGTTTCAGCATAACAAAATTCTTCTTTGTTACAACTGACTTTTTCTCATTTGTAATTTTTTTCCTCTCTTTCTTTCTCTCTCTCTCTCTCACTATGCGCGTTTAAAGAAAGCATGGACACAATCGATGTGCTTTGCATGGTGCAATGTCGAAGAAAATTAAAGCCGAATACCACCTCACTTTACCAAAACACTACAAATGACAATCAGCTGACATGCGCCTTCAGGCCTGCGGGTCTACATGAAAATTCACTGGTGGAACTCCATGCTTTAGCTGCTCCATCCAATCCAGCGGTTGTTGCTGTTGTTTTCAACAAATTAAATCGTACTTATTTTTCTCAAGTAACCATTTAAGGAAGCCTAAAGGAAAGCTAGACTGCCAATATCAAAGACATGTATGTTTTGTACATATATTTGCCAATATTTAAGTCTATAAGGTATAACTCGGCCAGGTGAGAATTTTGACATCCCGCCTCAGATTATCCCGATGCGGTGTTCGAGCAAGTGGGATCCCACAAGCGAATCTATTTTCCACGCACTTGGGACACGCACGCGCAGACCGCCTTTCATTGTTTGGCGCCAAAACACAGGATTGAACCACGGAGTTAAATATAACTGGAGCGCACATAGGGCTCAGAAAGTGTCGCCACAGGAAGTTACTGGGCCGCCATTTTACGGGGATCACAAGCGATCGAGTCTACTCTTTCTCTACGGTAACCACGTGTTTTCTATGATCAAAACAGTAGCATGTGCTTGCTGCAAGATACGCATTTATCATCTCGCCAGACAACACAAAAAGAACTAGCCAGGTTGTCCGTAAAACAAAATCTAAAATTATTTTGGTCAAACAACAGTAGTCACTAATTGTTACTTTTCACAAATTTACCAATGCTTTTTATGAATCTGTATTCAGTAGAAAGACTCAAGACTCACTCAAGACTCAAAGGTTTATTTGTTAGGCCTCATCAGGCCCATAACAAGATGAACAGTGAATGGGAGAGAGAGGGATTCACTTTTTATTGATCAGGCCCACGGCTCATTTCAAGGAACTATATATATAGATACCTACCATGCCGGGGCGTCGCCCGACATGGGTAAACATATACAATCACACAGCAAGCACTATACATTAATACATAGCCATACATAACCATTCCTACAGATAGATACAATTTTAAAGTGCCCTAAACGCTGGAAATGCGACCATGAATTCTTTGTAAATAAAGTTAGCAACATTTTTCGTTATATACTTGCTACTACTAGCCAGTAACATACCCAAACGAACCGGTCATGGAAGCTGAAAATATCTTATAATATCTGCTTATCTGGGATAAGCTTGTCTTCCAAGTCATTGTACTTCGGACAACAAAACATAAAATGTATTTCAGATTCCACAATGCCTTAGCAAAATGGACTTGACAGAGAATCTAGATCTGTACCAAAGTTAACAAAACCCAAACGGTGGGGGCTTTAAGGCAGGACGCTCCAAGCTGTAGGCGTATGAGAGCGTTAAACACTCCTACATGCTTAAAATCGTAGAGATAACTACACGGTGAACCCTTACATGCTTCAGATCATAGAGATAACTGCACGGTGAACCCCTACATGCTTCAGATCATAGAGATAACTACACGGTGAACCCCTACATGCTTAAAATCGTAGAGATAACTACACGGTGAACACCTACATGCATAAAATCATAGAGATAACTACATGGTGAAGCCCTACATGCTTAAAATCATAGAGATAATTACATGGTGAAAAGGATGATTTAAATGAGTGATAAACATCATAACGATCTACCCCAGAGACTCCTTTTGCTGAGATACTGCTATGCCACTGTTTTGCCAATTATCCGTAAGCCTCTGTTTAAAATATCTCAAAAACCCTTTGACATTGCCAATCCTTTGACATTCCCAAACATGACCAAACCCACACCTATACAGCAAATAACAAGCGTCAGAGACCCAAGAATGTTTGTTTTGCACATGCAAAATTGTATGTTACCAGCGATTCTTTCACTCGGCATTTGTAGAAGTTGAAACCAGTGACGAAGATATTTGATGAAAATGTTTACCCTGAGTGGGTATCTAGCTGGAGAGAGAGAGAATGTACCAGACCTACAGTGTAGTTGTTCTTTTATGCTGAGTGAGTCTGAGAATTCAGGATGACTGGCAGTTGTACAGGTACAATATGCTGTATAGTGCCTTAAAAATATTTACTGAATTACACTAGTGATCACTAATGTAACTGGATTTCAGTACTCTGTAGATTTGTATTTGACGTCATTTCGACGTTTAACTACAGCCAATACTCCAAACGTGAAAATGTGTTTTTATGTGTGTATGAAGATTTGTCTAAAGTGTTGGTGTTTGAACAAAATAATTCTGGACAATAAGGCAAACAATAAATCATCCACAAAAAGTGCTTACATTATACCTCCCCCCAGCCCCCCTCTCTCAGAGTACTGGTAGCATCTTTTAACATTATATTGGTTTCAGTAAAGCATTCATAAATAAGACGATTCAGAGTTGGGATACTATGAATAAACAAAAAAGTTAGTTTCACGCTAATAGCAAAAATTTATTCCGTAACCTTTTCTTTCTTTAAAAAGAATAGAAACAGTAAAATATATTAACTGTATATGACACTATCTGTAATTGTTATAATTCTGACAAAGGAAAGTAAGTCAACAAAGTGGCGCACGCCAAGTCGGTCCTAGTAACATGGCGGCTCGGCGGGGCCACGGCGCAGCAGCAACGCGCTCGCCTCGTACCGTGGGCGCTGGGCGCTCCAGTTATATTTAACTCCGTTGCTCGAACTTATACATAAGAACTGAAGCCCTACCCCCCCCCTCCACCTAAAAAATAAAGAAAGTTAACATAAGTATCGAACCGCCTACTTTTGAACTGTCAAAACCAATGTCTTCACGGATTGTAGTTTGTTCACTGTATCTTCCAGTTCACGAACCCATGCCTGGCCTGATTCGCAAACGGCGGATAACGTCAAAAGCTTTGATTTGTGCATCTCTTCGCCCTCGAAGCCACACTAGTGAAACTGCATCAAAGATTGTGTTCAGTTGTTTTTTGTTTTTGGCGTCAATGTCGTTTCTATGGGGCGCCAAGAGGGGATGAGTATAATGCTCATGGTTTATAAAGAATTGCATTCTATAACTATAGAATGCATTCCATAATTATAGAATTGCATTCTATAGCTAAAGAATTAATTCTATAATTATAGAAATCTATACTTATAGAATTTATTCTATAATTATAGAATTCATTCTATAACTAAGAATTGATAACGGCACCATGGCACCCACAGGACTCAAACATTAACACTAACTCTCCCCCTCCCTCCTTTTCCCTTAACCCCTCACCACTCCTCTCTCTGTTACTTTTTCTCTCACCTCCCTTCCACTCTCTCTCACACACTGATGCCTCCGTACCCGCGCTTCTCTCTCTCCGGCCCACTCTCCACCCCCACCCTTCTCTGCCCTTTCCTACCCACCTGGCGATCGGCTGCCCCTCTTTGACCCCTCTTACTCACTGTCCCTTGGTCATCCTGCTATCCAGCCCACGCGCCACATCTACTGCAGCTAAGTCTTTTTCTTTTTGTCGTGTGTGTGTGTGTGCGTGTGTTGTCGCTTTTGTGTCGTCCTGATGAAAGGGGTAGTGCCTCGAAACATGTAGATTGTCTTCGTCTTTGTCCTTTTCTAGCTTGGTCCAGTTCCCTTGTTTTAAATTTAAAGAATTGATTCTATAGTAAAGAATGCATTCTATAATTATAGAATGAACTCTTTAACTAAGCCTCGTTTTCGTAAACAGTTGGCATGGTATATTATAGAATTCATTCTATAGATGCAGCCTTCAATTGTATATAAAGAATAAGTAAGTAAGTAAAATCAGTAGAATCAGTAAAATACTGGAGTGACAGAATATCATACACCAAGCCGAGTTGGTGATGTCGACATCCCTTTCGCCGACTCAGCAAGAAACCTAGGTGTTATTATTACCTCTAACATGATACTGGACACATTTCCAACATCTGCAGATCCGCTTATTTTGAACTCAGAAAAACCAGCAGCTTCTGTCATCTATACTGTCCGACCAGATTGCAAACACATTTGTATGTGCCTATACGTTCTGTCTAAACTTGACTACTGCAATTCCTTGCTGGCCGGCTGTCGTGTATCTGCTACAGAAGTTACAGAAACTTCAAAACTCGGCCGCTCGCCTTGTCCTGAAAGCGCGCAAAACAGACCATGCCACGCGATCTGCACTGGCTCCCCATTCAGGCTCGCATCGAGTAGAAGTTGTCTACTCTCTGTTTTAATTTTTTCACCGGTGCATGTCCCATCTACTTTTCAGAACTTCTTACAGCCTACGATCCAGCGAGACAGCTCCGCTCCTCTTCAGACGATCGTATTCTCTCAGTACCCCGCATCAGGACAAAAACATACGGACAGCGCATGTTCACCTTCTCGGCATCCACCCAATGGAACTCACTTCCCCACAACATTCGCCACTCCCCATGGTGAGACTTTCAAACGAAACTTAGAAACTTATCTTTTCCGCAGGTACCTTGTCCGACTGCGCGAGTGCCTGTCTGAATTAACTTACAACTTTCTTTGTTCATCCTCTCTTATCATACTTTTCTCCCCACCTGTGAATGACGGACGATCTGTATCCT
>SMGT01013928.1:0-12548 GCA_004794575.1 Lanistes nyassanus | reverse complement strand
ACTTTTTGTACCCTGCTCTTGCCTGAACTTTTTCTATCCTTCCCTTGGCTGAACCTTTTCTATCCTGCTTTTAGCTGAACAAGAATTGTCTGCTTTAGTCTTGGGATTCCTGAGCAAATTTGATCTTACTGCCATCCAACCTGTGGTGAGTAGTGTAAAACCTGTATTAGTGGCATGGTATTTGTGGGTTGTTTTTGTTTTCAGTAGACTAAGATTTTTTGTGTATTAAAAGGGATAGATCGAATGACAACAGAAGCGTTCCCATAGACATTTGATGTAAAAACTACCTATAATAGTTTGGACTTGACCCGCGGGCCTGACAGTAGCTGCTGGACCCCCGCCAGATTTCAGAGTTTTTTAAGTCATGCTGTTCTCCAGCCTGTGTTACTTAAGTACGGTGGCTATCGAAGGGGGACACTCAGATTTCAGCACGATTGAAATAAATGCTGCTTGCAAACTACCAAAGTGCAATAATCTACGTATTTCGAAAAATGAATTTTTGAACATCAAAATAATTATAGAATCGTACTGTAAAGATGTTAAATAGTACTTACTATTTGGCGTTAGATGTTGTCACTGTGTGCACCTAGTAAGTTTCTTCCGCCATGAATTTTTCTATGTATCTTATAAAAAATTTATCACCGATAAAAAATGTTTTTACGGGTGATACATTTTTTCTAATGCAAGCTGAAAGAAAAATTTAAAACCAATAAAATGATTCCTACCTGAAATCCATCTAGTGTGAATTTTGTGTACAATGCTGCTTTGAAAAAGGTAGCCAAGTGAATGCACTAAATGGCGGGCGTGATCGTCTTGCAAAGTACCAAACAAGATTTAGAGATCACTGTTTAAAAGAACTCATGTATTGTGTGGTCTAATGGAAGGAACTCTGTAGAAAAATGATTTACTATAGGAAAACACCAGTGATATCCCTTGCCACCAAACCAGTTTCAGTTAAAAGCTCTTTAAAATCACCACCAAACCATCGGCACTACTGTCAAAGTGTATGAAATATTCAGTGTCCTCTACATGGCGCTACTGGGGTGTTGAGTTAAAAGGTTTTGAAAAATGTAGTGGGTTTTATTTAAATGTATATAAATCTATTTGGAGAAACGATAATGTATACGATGGTATCCATTTGTGTGTGTGTGTGGTGTATGTGAGAGGGGAGGGGGAAATAAAAACAGTACCGTCTCGTGGGTTTTTAATTTCGGAAGTTTTTGTTCATTTTAAGTAATCCTTGACCCTTTGTACCCCATCTTGATCCTGATCTAACAATCATCCAGCAAAGAATTCGTGATGTGCAGTTTGTGTTAGCAGATTTTAAAGCTCGACGTGAGAAAGGAAGGTAATGGTGCTCTTATCTCGGATCTATTTTTACGGTTAACTTATATGATCTGCTATTAAGTTTTCTTTTAAAAAGTTGATATTTGTGCTAAATTAGATAAATCCACTGACCATGTTTATCATTTTCTAAATTTGGCCAATAGTCATCAGTTACACCAGGGTTCCATTTAATTAACAGGGTCCCAGAAAAGGTTATTTTTGTGAATTAACTAAATTTGAGGAGAAAATTTAGGGGGAAGGGGTAGGGAGAGGTTTTCTACACACGGATCAGGGTTCTCAGTTTAAGCAGTGTGGCATATTTCCACGTGCAAAGATTTGAAATCACACAAAATTTGGAAAAGGTGCTCTCCTTTGCCCACATTTTAAGGGGATCAGATACGAATTTTGGCCAGCAGTAGACGAGTTAGCAAAAGCATCTTAGTTACTTCCCTTGAATGCACATGTATTCACGTCAGTTTTTTCATGTTACGTTGCTTGTTTCATAATAACTATTTGGGAGAACTAAAAGATCATCTGACATGGCTCATTCTAAGGTTGTTGCAGGAAACGTTACTGTAAGTCCAGCTTTGAATGCAACTTGTGTAAACTAAAAGTATAGGAAGAAATCTTAACAAACGGCAGCCACTGATAGTGATGCTAGAAGACCAAAAATGAAAGTCGTGTGAGGAACAACAGTTCGATAAATTAATAAATTCTGAGCATGTGAAAAGGGTCTCCAGATTATGACTCCACAAAGCCTAGAAGAAATGAGTCAGCGAATGCAACAAGTTTTAACTAATCTTGCGTACAGGGTTGCCATATGCACAGCACTGCTTTCCACCCAACCACCACCCCACTCTCTGAAACTTTCAGCAGATATCGGTGCAATAGTGACATCCTGGTGCAAACACTTGATTTCTGGTGCAATCTCTTGCCACCATCTAACAGTTTTCATTAACTTATACCTTCTCCGATTTAAAAATACATGTAGAATAAAACAAATTTAGCTGTTTTTGAAATGTTTTAGTGCAACTGTCAGAAGAGGGTCCCAGCTTCTCTGAAAAAGTGTAAAATGCGCAGCCCATTACACCTAAATCACTTTTTTCGAAGCATGGCCCTCTTTAGTGATTAAGTTAATAAATGAACCTCTTATTGCGAAAGATAATGAAATGCATCTGATTAATGAGTTGGTGTGACTGCAGGAGTAGAAAGGACTATGTGAACCAGCTGTGCAAGGACCTGTGCACCTACTACAGCTACAATGAGTTTCTGATGGAGAAGTTCATGGACCTGTTTCCACAGGAGGTTTGTTATTACATAGGTGCAACTTGTCTGGTTATAGCCAGAAATCTCAATTTCTATGTGGGGGAGTTTTCTTTGGTGCAGAGCCAAGAATTGCTTAGTGGATCTCCACTGAAGTGTTGTTTGCAGTTTGAAGTAACAAAGGCTCCTGCTAACAAAATTATGAAAACAGTTCTTGATTGACTTATTGTGGATCCTTATTCCAACTACACCTTGTTCTTAAAACCGTTTGTTGAAGCTACACAGTAAGGAAAGTTGTCAATTTGATTGCATTTTTATGGAAAATGGCAATACACAAAGGCATCGTTTTACCTGGAGACAAGTTTTATGAGCCAAAAGTAAAGCATGCTCGGTGTTGGGGGTGGGCAGAGAAAATGGAGGAAGACGAGAGGATTGGCCACTTAATTGGGTAGATGCTGGCATCTGGCAGATTCTAATGGAATTTTGCAAAAAGTATTAGGGGGAGCGTGCCTCTCAGATCTCGTAGAAGGAACGAGTGGCTGTGGCATTAATCTACCTTTTTCCTCCTTTGTGACCTTTCTCAGTTCCCACCCCTGCTGATGTGTACTTGTGTGATGCAAAGTTTGTGCATTTGAGGGCTTTTCATTGTTCAGCATATTGGACTAGAAAGGGTCATGGGACCTTTTAGGATTTGGAATGTTTGTACTTCGCAAAGCATGCCACTATCAATGTTATGCAGTCCTGAACAAAGACTTACTGCTGTAAGGTACTTCCTCTTTAAAAGTTGCCTTTTCAGTTTGTCGACTTGTTCTAGATCACTGAATATCTGGAAGCAAATGAGGTTCATCGACCTGTGACCATACGCACAAACACGCTAAAAACAAGGAGAAGAGATCTTGCACAGGTAGGATGTAATGAAGACGTGTTTTGGCTGTTTTGTGGAGAGATTTCAAATATGAACATTGTCAAGTTTGCAAGGCACAACCGCCTGTGAGACAGACAAGATTGATGTTGCTAATGTGTCAAAGGTGACGGGCAGTACTTTGCTTGTATTCATTCCTGTCTTTGCAAATGGGAACAGTCCATGCCTGTTGTCGCATGATTTTATAGGATTAGAGGACTTTTTGTTTTAACTCAAAGGCGCCATAGGATTTTACGGCATGACTTCCCCTGTGGTCTCTATGTATCTTATAAAAAATGCAGAAAAAATCTTTAATCGATAAAAACATTATTCCAATGTCGGCTGAAAGAACATTTTTGAAAATAAAAAATGATTCCTACCTGAAATCCATCTAATGTGGATTCTTTGTAAAGCGCTGCATTGAAAAAGGTATTCAAGTGAATTAAAAATGTGTAAAAAGTCTCTGCAACAGCCCATCTGATATGATGGCCACAGTAGCAAATTTTGTCCACAACGGTAAAATACACACAAAAATGCACCACAAATACCACAGATTTGATCTAAATACCGGTTGAAATAAAAATTTCAAAACAAACTGTGTGCATGGGGAAGATTCCATACTTTTAAATAGCTGCTTTCTAAGCAAAAATCCATATTCTTTAGATTATAAAGCTATAACAATTGGTAAAAAAAATGTATAATGAATAGTTGTTATACTAATAATACAGTACTTGAAGGTTTGGCATAGCTATATGATTGTACAGTGTGATTGAAGAAAAAGCAAAAAAAAAAAACCTGAAATGTTTTCAACAGAAAGACAAAGATGGAATAATTTTCACAAGGTGTAATAGCCGAAACAGATCCACACAATAATGGTACTTTACATCCACCAATTCTAGCATGTAGTGCTCTCAGAATAACTAAGATGGGTGTGTGCTGTCATGTTCATGACAAGCTGGTTTTTGTTCTCCAGGCTCTCATCAACAGAGGTGTTAATCTGGACCCCATTGGCAAGTGGTCTAAAGTGGGGCTTGTGATTTACGACTCGCAGGTGCCTATTGGTGAGCAAGTTAATATCCTTTTGTGTTGGAAAGAAAGTCAAGATAGAAAGACTTACATTTAATTATCGTGTTTCTACGTGATAAATCTTTGGTGTTCTGGTCATTTCATTGTTGCACCATAAGCTACAGATTTTTCAACTTCGCTGTGTTGCCCACTTTGTAAGCAGTATAATGAGGATATACACTAAGATTTTGTGTGTAAAGGCAAGCCTGTGCACAAATCAAGTGGATTACTATTTGACAGGAGACTTTCTGAACTGGGGATAAGTTGTGTGTGGAGAATTGAAGTGTTGGATTTTTTTTTTCAAAGGTGCAACACCAGAATACCTGGCGGGGCACTACATGCTGCAGGGTGGTTCCAGCCTTTTGCCGGTCATGGCGCTGGCACCTCAGGAAAAGGAACGAGTGTTGGACCTGGCCGCTGCACCTGGAGGAAAGACAACTCACATAGGTGCATACAAATTTCTTTTAAAGAAATTCTAGCCTCATCTTACAGGTGCCTCTTGCCTGTCTCTACCTGGTGGAAGCAGGGCACTACAAAGCTCAATATGCACAAAAGTCATCTTTTTGCCAAATCGAAGGCATCCATTGCTTTCCTGTTAGCTAAATTGTCTGCTTTAATATTTTTGTATGCAGAGAACACAAAATATTAGTGGTCGTGATAATTTCCTAGACATAGACATGGTGGTATAAGGGCCAGTCTGAAAAACTGCAGAATCCAGAAAACTAAAAGGCATACAGACAATCCAATTATGATAAGAAATCTTGAGTAAATCTGGGCATCGTCTTGATGCCCTCCTTTAGGCTTTAGACCGCTTGGCTTCCTATATACCCTCACTAGCCCTCACAAAAGCTGTCAGCATCTTCAGGAGTCTCGAGCCATGTTCCATATTGCTGCTTGACATGTGGGAACAGAAGTCGCAGGGGTAGAGGTGAGCATTGTCATGATGCAGCATCAGTTTACCAAGACCTGTGTTTGGATGGAGTCCGCACCAAGCCTTGAAGACTTTGGTCAAGCAGCAATGGACATACCAGTAAGAGGTTTCCTCAAGAACCATACTGGCAACATGCCCAGATCGAGCGAAGAAAGAGACCACCATTTGTTTCCCAGTGCTGATCTTGAATTTGATTGGGGGTGTCGCCTGGAAACACTCAGACAGAGCTCTGCTGCTTTATTTCTGGACAGAACTTGTGCACCCAGATTTCACCTCTGGTGATCATCTACCCTATTGACTATGACCGTCCACTGTTGAGTTTCTCCAGCATTGTCTGTAACCATTTGATCCCACCCTCTTCTGTTCTCTCACTCAAATCATGGAATACCAGGATGTTCATGCCAGAATGTTGCTGCAAGATGGTGTCCACTACTGTTCTTCCGTCGCCACTGGCCTCTTCAGTCAGTGTTAAAGTGATTAGAGGATCTTTTATCAATTTTTGTACAGCACCATTGTTCTCTGGGGTAACAGCACTGATGGGTTGACAAGGATGGGTCATCTTCTAAGCTCCTGCTCTGGTTAAATTCACTGTACCACTGCTACATAGTGGCCTTGCATGGAGCAATGTGGCCAGAACTGTTGGTTAGTTTTATAGAAGTCAGTGTTAATCCTTTTGTGAAATCGTCATAAATCATGGCTCGAAAGTTGGGATTCGTAAGCTCCATCTTGCAGTTCAAACACTTCCTTGGACACAGTCTTTAAGAATTGATTGTGGGAGACCGCTGCTTTCTAGTACTTGACATTTTTGTCAACATCAACAAAAGCCTGTTCTAAAATTTCTTTTATCAGTTTTTTTATGTCGTAGTGTCATGAGTCTGGATTGTACAATCTTTTAGACTGGCCCTTGTAAATGTAACATCTGTGACAGAGAATATAGCGGTGTTTTCTCTCTTCTGCTAGCGGCACTGATGAAGAATACTGGCAGCATTTTTGCAAATGATCCCAACACGGTTCGTGTCAAAGCACTCATCTCAAATATTCATCGTATGGGAGTCCAAAACACTGTAGTGTCTACGCACGATGGTCGCACATTCCCAAAAGTATGTACTTAAATATATGTAGATGGAGTGTTGGATGTGTGCTGAATCTTTCCTTTTCATTGGTTGATACTTTCCCCACATCTTATCCGTTTCAGACTTTTTTTTTTTTTTTGGTTTGCGTGTTGGTGTCTTTGTATGTATGTAATGCATGTTATGCCACTCATTGTGATATGATTAGCAAATTAAAACTGCAGAAGTGAATACAGATATGCTTGCAGACAACACAGCTCTTAGATTTGATGGCTGTAGTAGAAGGCCACACTATATTGTCTTAAATACTGGAAGAAGTTGTGTGGAAGTATTGCATGTGAAATTCCATACATCTTTTGTGGCAACAGTAAGCAGATTTACTTCTTTTCTCCCCAGCTCTTAACGGGCTTTGACCGTGTACTGCTGGATGCTCCCTGTAGTGGAACAGGTGTCATTTCCAAAGATCCAGCAGTGAAGACGTCAAAGGTCAGTCTGAAAAAAAAATGTGTTAGGGGTTCCCTACGCCCTCACTGAATGCTGAATCTCTAGCCACTGCATTTTTGTGTGTGTGTGTGTGGCCATGGTCTAAGTTCAGAGTGACACAGATGACAGTGTATAGCTTGTGTGTAAAGGTTAGTTATTTTGTGGTGTTTGTAGTTTGTGTAAAAATTCCTATAAAATGTGTTATGATATAAAAATAACCAGGATGACAAAGATATCCTGAAGTGCTCCCACCTTCAAAAGGAGCTCATGTTGGCTGCCATCGACTGCTGTGATGCCAAGTCCAAGACAGGCGGCTACATTGTTTATTCTACGTGTTCTGTCTTGGTAAGAAAGTCCTTGTATTATTGTTCAGAAATTTCTGTGCATTTATAAAACATCCCTCACACATGGTGCTTCTATAATATAAATATTTTAATTAAATGGAACATGCTGTTTTAAAGATTGCACATGCAACTTTGAGGATGAAGTAAATGACACGAGAAGTTGGGGGGGGGGGGGAACAATGTTTTAGGCAGGTTATTTGCACTTCCCAAAATTATCATGTTAAAGCATAAAGTGAATCACATTTGCGGTGTTCTAGCAAATACAAAGGGTGTGTAAGAGAGCAAAGATAAATGGCTATGTTTTTTTTCCTCATTACCGTAGGTTGAAGAAAATGAATGGGTAGTGGACTATGCCCTGAAACATCGACATGTGCGTGTCGTCCCAACAGGACTTGACTTTGGAAGAGAAGGCTTTGTTAAGTATGTCCTAATCTCTGTTTGTTTTCTAGAAAGCTTTGTGATTTTCTTGAAGCAGTCTTTCGGTGAAAGTTGTCATCTAGAAAATGACAATCCCAACAAAGTACTGGGAGCGCTAGACACAACCGTATGCTGACGTATGCAATCAAGGGAGCCTACCGTACCCAAACATGTAGCAAAGAGAGAGTGGAAAGTAAGGAACGTGGCAGATCTAGATCTAGATCTCTCTTTGCTACGTGTTTGGGTAGATCTAGATCTGCCACATTCCTTACTTTCGACTCTCTCTTTGCTACATGTTGGGGTTGTCGTTTGACGATTTATAGCGCTCTGTCCTCATTTGTTCTTGTTTGATCTGGAAAATGCTAAGAATCAAATTTTACTGAATTGGTTGGCTCAGTCTTTTTGGGTTGATTAAACAATCATATGAAAAAAATTCAATTCAGACATTTTAAAAATCTGTACACAGAACTACAGTGTGGGAAGGGAAGGATCAGATAAATCTGAAAAGCAGATTCTCTCTTTAGTTGTTTCCCATTAGTTTAAAAATGTGCAGTGGTGACAGGAATCATGTGTTCATGCCCTGTCAGGAAAGACAAAGTTTGGTTATTTAAAAACTATGTCATGAACATATATTTTTAGATATCATTCAGGTAAGGACAACGCTATTCTTGTGGAATTTGGTATTTAAATCGTGTGGGTGAGGTTTATGGGGTTTTAGCGGTTTTGTAATTATTTTAGTTTCAAAATCACCTAAAATGTGTGCCTACAGGTAACGACTGGACTCCATGAGTTCTCATTGAGTTACATATCATTTTTAGCTACATATTGATGTGCCCTACATATACAGCATTATCGTATTTTCCTTTGTTCATCTTTATGTAGAAAGTTTTCCAGAGATTAAAGCCTCAGTCTGTTGTCTTGTTATAGCTTCCAGAAACACAGGTTCCATCCAAGCTTGAAGTTGACAAGGCGTTTCTACCCGCACACACACAATCTTGATGGTTTTTTTGTGGCGAAGTTGCAGAAACTATCCAACAAAATAACAGGTGGGCAAACTTGTTCTGGCTCAGGGAACATTTTGCAATAAGCAAGGATTTCCATTCTGTTCGGTTTTTGCTGTGTTTTTTTTTTGTTCGGTCACTTTGATAAAATGCTGTGTGCTCGAAGGATCGTCCAGTTAAAGCCTTTATGTCACCCTGTACAGAAGACCAACCACAGAAGAAGTCGGGACGAAACAAAGACGACGTAAAGAGCAAGCAGGCCACGTGATGTAATGGCTGCGTCTACAGGAGGCAGTGAAACGCGGCTGTGTCCAGCGTCCTTGAACCACAGGTGACCGACGTGACCCGATCGAGTGACCAGTGAAAGGAAAGCGCTGACCAACGCTGGGTCCCAACAAGCAACAGCCCGGCGAGTAAAGCCGTGCACACGTTTTCCTGGCTCGCGTTGTTCAACTTAATTTAAACAGTTGTAACAATTTAATGAACTTGTTCAGACGTTTGGAAGTTAAGTTTGAAGAAATTAACGTTGAAACTGGATCCGCCGAATTCGATCAGATGTTTGTTGAAAAAGTTCGAAAGTTGAAAAGTTTTGTTGAAATAAAAGTTATGTTGTGTTGCAAGTGGCTGGATTAGTGTCTTACGACCGCTTTCCTTCAGTGGAGGAGGGTGTGAGAGTGCTTTCTTACCCTGCTGTTGAATGTATTAGAGTTAGTCGGCCCTGGTGTAAAACCGACTTACACCAGCTTACTCCATCTGTCCCATTTGCAGCTTTCTCCATCTGTCCCATTTGCAGCTTGTAGGAACGATCATCGTCAGACACGGTGCACCGTGTACAGCAGCGGAAACGGTGATACGCGTATTGCGTACACACCAAATCACTTGGCGAAAGTGTGGGTTTACGCAAAGAGCCTTTATCTCGCATAAATGCCAACACGAACACAACCACACCAGCGAAAATGTGCGCTTCAACGTGCAGAGGAAACGTGCTGTGCATGCCTCACGTTACTGTGGAAAACTGATTGAGAGATATAGAAGCGTTTCATTTTAGATCAAACCCACACTTTCGAGCAATGAACCTATCGAGAGAGGAAACGACACAGTTAACCACTGCATGCGCAAAGACTGCTAATAGGACTACGCTTTGTCCGTGGACTGTGTTGAAGGAGGAGTGTTGTAAGACTTTTTTGAGCGCAAAACCTTAGCTATAGAGTCCGCAGGTGTCAGCTAAAGGTTATCTTGCTGGTCAGAGCGTTCATGATGAGTAGGTGTAAACTTGGTTTTAAAACAGACGAAGAGTAGGGCTGTCTGCTGTTGATTTCTGTCGGAGTGTTTGGTTGTCCTGACAGTTTCGAAGAGCAACGGCTGGTCTCATGCTGACAATGTACAAAGATGTCGCTGGTGAGGCAGACCTTCGCGCGAGCATAGATGTCCTCGTTTCAGATAAAGTTCTTGTTCGCCTGTTTCACAATCTGCTGTTTAATGCAGCGATGGTCAGTGACCATTTTTTGTCGGCGGCAAATCATTATAAAGAAAAGGTCAGCCTGTGCTTGCCCATTCATTGCGAGACGTTCACATCCTGAGCCTAACAAGGCCAAAGAATATTTCATCAAAATCCGGTGTTTCTGTGAGAAGATGGGTAAGGTTTTGACTTGCGAATTCGATGCCAAAGAACTATAGCGTCAGGGGTTAAAAATTGGTTTTATTTTGTTTATATTTTTCATTTCTCATTACTAAGAGGCAAGAGAGAATAGTTTTCATCTGCTTTCTGACTGGGTGGAAGAAAGCAACAGAAAGTATGACTTTGATGAGGAAGACTAAAAGATATGTCATTTAGCTAAAAGTATAAACAGCAGCAGATACAGTAAGAGTAACATTTTCTTGCCCACTGCAGATCAGCCCCGCCAATTAGTACGATCAGTCTAATAGCTGCGAAACGTGCGAACTGCTTATAAGGCTGCGGCGTGGATACAGGGTCATAGGTTGCCGTGAGGTCAAGAGAAGGGTGAAGGCAGTGTTCGATTTCTTCCCTCAGTGCACTGGCAAACTGGTTTGGAGGTGATGAAGCTACCAGCTCTGTGCCTGAGACTGCGGCCGCCAGACGTCGCCATCCTGTTGCACTGCCTGGCTGATTGCCCCTGCGGGGTCGTGGGTGCCAGCGAGATCAGCGTTTTGGTGGGGGAGCTGACCCGTGAGGGGGGCCAAGAAGAGGGTGGTAAGGCAGCATGGGGAGATGGCCTGAAGCACAAGCTGCCGTGCGCGGCCCTGCAAGAAGGGCGCTTCCAGGTGGCTATTGGCTTTCTACACCACGACTCCTTGTATTGGCCCGGATGTTCTCGGCGCTGCTGTCCGTTGCAGTCTGTTCTCCCAGTGGGATCTCTGACGTGCGACCACCGTGATCTCGTTGACTACCTGTTCTTCGTCGACCGCTTCCTGGCGCTGTGCGAGGACGTCAACGAGCGCCACCTGGAAACAGGGGAGGGCATACTGCACCGCACTGTCAAAACAGGCTGCTAGAAGCTCCAGACAGTACGGTTCTGTTCAAGGCTTTGCTGTCCAGGGGAGCTAATCCTCTAGCCATGGACTCTTGAGGGAACAGTTGTGGAGCACAGCCTTAAATTCTACAGATTTCGGTGAAGGACGATCTCCCCTGTCTTCCACACGCGTCTGCAGGCGGGCGCTAGCACGTACCAGTCGCGCTTGACGGAGCTGGCTAAAAAGAAGCTGAACACGAGTTTATGCGGAACAGAGGGCGCTGAGCAGTACTCGCCATCACCGCTCAAGCGGGCTACACGGGGCTGCAACCCGACAATGGTGCGGGCTTTGATCGAGGCAGAGGCCTGCCCTAATACCCCGCAAGGGCCAAGAGAACAACGGCCCTGCCCCTTCCGCAGAAGCTCAAAGACTACGTTTTTGTTCAAAGACTTTGGCAGGAAATAGCGATCTACGATTACAAGGGAAAAAACAGACATTCATGTGGTAGGCAGCACCCCTTGAAAAGCATAAAAGTACAAGACGGGGGGTATTTGTTGCTTAAAACTCTTTGGATCCGGCGTTGATAGTATACTATCAACGCCCTATTATACCCTACAGCCCGCGCTGCTTGTATACTATCAACGGATTTAAACATTTGCAGCGACGCATTTAACGGTGTAAGGGAGGTAAACTTTATATCATTGTAAAGCTCTATCATCGCCTGTTTCCCCTGCACTGTCTAAATGAGTTTCGGAAAAGTTTGGGCTTGCCAAACGAGATTTAAGTGTAGTGGGGGCTGGCCAGGTCTGCTTCCGTTATTCAAAATGGCTACACGCGGGAAGAGGACCTTGCGTCTCTCCGCGGCCCTTAGCGTTTTGGAAGAGCTAAATGAAAGCGATACCAGTAGCGACAGTCACGAAAGTGTCAGACAGATTTGGAAGTCAGAGTCAAGAGTCTCGAGACACTGATTTGGAAGAGGAGAGTGGAAGCCAGAGACAAGATACCGAAGCGGAGGGAGGGGGTGTCTAAACAAATAACCGCGATCATACTGACGATGCCGACACTAAAAACACCTCAATATGCGAACAGTTTGTGAACTTCAAGGGTGCAATTGTGTTTTATTTCACAGTGGAACCATTCACCAACAGATTCAAAGTGGAATACTCCTGATTACTGGATTTATTTACCTGTGGGAAGTGTACAAGCAGTGAAACCGTCTTTTGTACCAATTTTGTGTGTGTGCAAAAAATGACTATATTTGGCACCAAATAGTAA
>SMGT01013785.1:0-10037 GCA_004794575.1 Lanistes nyassanus | reverse complement strand
AACACGCCCCCACACCCTTAGTCGCTTGGAGAGAGTGAGATAGGTGGCCGAGAGAGTGTGTGTGACAATATTTTTTTATCGCAGACGTTACAAGCATGCCTTTCTGCTCCTGTAGACTGGCGCTTTATGGTGTGAAGAAATGAAACCTTACCTATCTCCTGATATTAATTATAATATTCTGGTAAAGACTGTCAAGTTATGTGTAGAAAACCCATAAAAACCTACTTTTGCAGACAAAGTAATCAGGGATAACCAGTGCCACCCCTTGCCTTCTAAATAGACAGTTGCCATAGTGTGAAACTAACACCAAAAGGTGGCGATTTTCAGTAGAGCTAAAAATATTTGAGCACGTCTTCAACAACTTGAAGAAGTGGAAGAAATATCCCTGAAATCTACAAACTCCTAAAGATTTGACAATTCTTGTCACAATGCCCTCGGGACAGACTACACATAACAGACGAGTGTACGTCGTTTTTGTACACGCGTACACAGATCGAGGCTCCCACTGCTGCAAACATCTTACGCGGCTTTTAGCGTGCGCACTGATGCGAAGTGTAACTTGAAACCGATGTGAATAACCTCTAGTCGCCTGAGCATTTTCGAATGACCTGAAAGTCTCTTACATCTGGACCAGGAAGGACGCGTGCTAAACTGAGCCACAGCGCAAAGTCAAGGCCGGGAATGTACACACGCATGCACAAGACACGCCACCAGGTATGAAGATCGTGGCAGAGCCTGTTGCAACTCAGTCTGTGTATGCGTATGGATCAACAAACTTATGGAGGGAGTGGGTGCTTGAAATGTGTTAAGATGGGATCCAGGTTCAACCGGCAGAAAACGAGGCTTTTAAATTTTAAAGTTGTTCTTAGGGTGTCTCCTGAAAGATTTAATAATTTTCTGACTCTGATCCTACACAATAATAAAAAAAAATCTTCCCCTGATCTCACGCTATCTATTTAGGTCACTGGTATTCCACGAATGGCCATGTTTAGCTATGTTCTCTTTTTAGTCACCCACCCGAAAGTGTGGGGGACTATAGAAATTGTTCCGTTTCGTGCGTCCGTGTGTCTGTCCGTCTGTTCGTTCGTTAGCTTAACATAAGGAGTGCAAGCGTACAGAGTACGGGTTTGTGACGCTAATAACCCCTAGGTCATGCTTTTTTCAAAGTGGGTGTGGGTGGGGGTGGTGGGGTGGGCTGCTGTCGTTCCCACAGCACACACCTCTAGAATCCTGCCCTCGCACGACACATTCACTGTCTGCCTGTACGTGTGTCTTCGATTTGGCTGTGTGGGGAAGTACGTTTACTTTGCGCCAGCACACAACACGTGTGAACTTGAGTGTGACACATCGTGTGATAGCTGTTGCACTGCTGACGGCCGGATATTAACCTGTTCAAGATGGCGGAAGAAGTCGTTCGGCCGGGAGCTTCTCCCTTTACAAAAAGGTAAGCAAGCTTTCTTCTAAGAATCTTTCATGTCAAACTGAAAAATGGATCACCACACACTTTTTGACTTGTTAATGCGAACGACTGACGTTCTGATCTCAGTTAATGACCACTGCAGTCAACGCGATCGCGTAAGCTGAAGGCCCTGTGTGGAATGCCACACAATGTACACAAACTCCCACAGATGATTAAACTAGAGTTATCAGTTTGTAGTATGAACCTGATCACTGTTGTACAGGAAATCATTTGTTAATAACAAAGTAGTTTAAAATAGTAAATCGTTAAAATTCTTTGCTCAGAATATTACTTCCCTCTCAGCACCTCCTGCCACAGTCTCTTCACTGCTCACTTGGCTCGTAAAATCGAATTCCCGGAACTGTTTGTTAACGTCCCGCTGCAGACTAGGTGCATATCAGGACAATGCTCCTTGAGACCAGTTAGCGTGCTACCACATGTCGCAACATAGCCTCAGTCCCACCCAGTCGCATTATACTGACACGGGGCCAACCAGTCCTAGTACTGTTCCCTGTGGTTCCAGACGTCTGGCAGGGCAGCTACTAGACTGCCAATTTTTAAAGTGTAGCTTGTGGATACTAAACTTCCATTCATGAAACCACACAAAGATTTTATCAACAAGTATGGAGTAAACTCCCTAATTTGCTATCAAGGAATTCTAATCTCTCACTACTTAGATTTAGTAATAAGCAAATTTTGCGTTTAAAAGTAAAGTTCGAAACTATCCTCAAAAAAATAAAATCTGTTAAAGTTGGAAAACTGGAGCGTGAGGTATACTCAAGAACTGGCCAGAGTTAAGCTAAAAGGTAATGTTGGTGTGTTGTAGGGAAGCTGTAGAAACAAGGGAAAAAGTCGCATTTAATCGGTATCTATCGCTTAATTAATTATCAAGGGTGTTTTGTGATGACTTTATACCCCAAGTACAACATTTGAAAGCTTAGCGTTCTTTGCATGTGCATGCATAACAGTGTGTACTCCCCATACCTATCTGATAGCAAAGTCTTCTTAGAATGGAATGACGCATACATGATAAGGACTTCTCATTTCAAATATCCTTTTCCGAGCACAGACCATAAGAAGAAGTAGCAGAGAAAATAAGGGAGAAAAGTTAGAACAAGTGTTTGACTTCTTTCCCGACCGAAACATTTTTCATTTACTTTCTCCCTTGTGACTTTTTGTTTTGCCTTGACTTTATTTCCTTGACTTTTTATTTCTTGGCTGTTTTCTCTCATAAAAACCTACTCTCTGGTCTAGACTAAACAACACTACGCAACGTTTACTCCTTCTCGAGAAGACAACACTTCTGCTGTTGTGCTCCCCACTAAACTTTTCGGCAGTCTCCGACGCGGGAACTATCCCCAAGACTCACTTTAAGTCTTAGCTATGACTCGGCCGGAGGGCGAATTATTGAGCTCCCGCCTCAATCAGAAGCGGACTCCCTAAGCTGTACACCACTGAGGCAGTCTCCAGAACTCGCATTAAGTGTTCCTGTCTAAGAAGTAAATCAATAGGTGACAAAATAAGACAGCAAGGCATGTTAATGCTAAATCTTTTGTCGGCTGCATTTATAAATCTAAGAATTACGTCAGTATATTCCTCCTGTGCCTTAATAAAGTGTCCATAATTTCAGAAAATAAACAGATCTTGTACACATTTTACATGTACATAAGAAAATAAAGATGCAGCCTGTCATGGATCTCTCCATTGAAGAATCGTTGCTATGACTACTTGATATACTTTCTTGTTGCTATAAGCACGCTTTTTATCAAAAGGATAATTCTTAGTTCTATATGCAATGTACACAACTGCTATACAGTTACCCAACACTATCGCAGACTTCACACGATCGCGGACATCACAATATCGCGGACATCACACAAATGGCATTCCCGATTTATAGTTAGTGTACACCCTGGTTCATCCAACGGAAAACGCACACCCACAATTGCAAACATATTGAAGTTTCCATAATATAATTAGTCTAGTCATCACAGCTCACACTACCTCCACTTTCTCACGTCCAGTAAACGAAGTGCAGAGGTGACTCCTCAACCAAGTTTCTCTAATTATTGCATTTTTTGCCTGTCTCTCTGTCTCTGTGTGTTAATGTGCGTGCTAGTGTGTGTGTGTGTGTGCCCGCTACACCTCTTGTGCCTCACCCTTTCATTGAACACACAAGCGCACAGGCGACAAAATGTGTTCCAAAATGATTTGGAGTCCGTTGTATCAAGAATTAGATTACCACTATTACGTTTCTTTCTATCAAAGCGCTTTCAACCTTTGGAGTGAAGACGACATGCTCACCTCGGACACAGAGAGCGCATTCCCGCATCATGTTTCAAACTACTCGACTGTCAAATCGCAAAGTCGTCTACAAGATAGAGCAGACAACGAGAGTTCAGCTGAGGAGCAAGATTCCTTCAGAAATGCTGTGGCCCTCGAAAGAAGTGGTATGTGCCTGCGAAGCAGTCTGCTAATGCTCACGTTGTGTCTGCTTTTTTATTGGATAAACTTAGTGCTGTTAGTGTTGGCAAGAATACCCGACTGTGCTTTCTATGAGTCCCCACGTTTGTTTGCAAGCTATTCATTGTACTTCAGTCTCTCTCCTGATCTCTCTTTAGGCTGGGGGGGGGGGGTGTTCAAAGTAAGAAAGTAAATACATTGTAAATAATTTCTCAAGAACTGAATGACATGAGCGAATATAGAATGATGAAAGCATTTGCAGGTGATGTGTTAGTGTAACATAATATTTGTTTCAGACTCATAGTCACTGCGCGTGTGTCTGTTAAGAAATATAACACTGTTAATGGCCCAGGCAATTGTCTTCGTACTGAATTCAAGATTAGCTGTATCCATTGCAATTTAAAAGAAAAGTTAAGATCATGCTCTACAAGTGTAACATAAAATAATATATTTTTCATATTGTTTATTTTTCTTTCTTGAAAGGTGGGCCAATCTTTTTGCCGACCAGACTGCCTCCTCATGTTGACCCATACGACCACTACCCTGGAACTCTTTTGCATTCTTCAAAAGGTCGCCGAGCCATCTTGTTTGACATGCGGGTTTCTGAAGAAAGAGACGTTTTTGGATACGTTTTTGCTATAAATAGGCCTGGTCTTTCTGTTCTCTCGTCGCACCTTTCTGTGAAGGAAGAACTCATCTTTGAAACTTCTATAAAATCAAAATCAACGACTGTTTTCATATGTGCAGCTAAGCGGACAGACAAATATCTGCTTGTACAAGGCGACGCGACGACAAAATGTATTCAGCTTCGGGCTGAAACAACCCAACAGCACATTGTCCAGACAGCCTTTCCAGAAAGTCACGGGGTGATGTCTGAGGAAATGGTTTGCTTCTTTGTGAAAGAGCGTCGCTTGGAGAGACTTGATCTACCTTCGCTGACAAAGTCCGAGAGAGTCGTTCAAATTAAAGTAGTAAAAATAAAAATGATCAGACTCTCATTCATTCATCGTTGTGATGTGTTCTACGAGAAACATTTCATCACTAAGGGAAAAAACACTGACTGTTTGCATGAACTGAAATTGAAGTTTCTCGATATACTTCGCGAAAAAGAACAGCAGAATGAAGTTTTTGACCCTAACTCCGTCTGGTTTATACTCGATAACAAACTCGTCTCCGAGCAAGTGTTACAGTCGGCACTTTGCACGAGTTTTAGCACGCGCCTACTGTCTGCTAATCAAAGCTGGGGGACATACGGTTCGGGAAGTACTAATGATCTGAGGTTGTATGTTCACCTTCAAGCACAGGATGCAATTCCTGTCTCTGTGGTCTTCAAACCAGATCCAGGAAAGGCCAATAAAATCGAGAGGTTAACTGTAATCTCACCTCTGATTTCTGAGCAAGATTTGCGCCAGGAAGTGGCGCTTGTTGTTGAAGCAGAACTAGAAGCCCTGAAGATACTTGTTGGAAAGAAGAAACTAGATGCTAAACTTGACATTCAGCAATCTCTTCTTAGCGATCCCAATGTTTTTGTTGAGGTTAAACCAGAAATTGGCATTGAGGTAGAGATCGTTTTTGACTCTGAGCTCCCAGGCAATATAGCCGCGACCTCAGTTCACATGTATCCTTATGACGCCATCAGCAAGCTGAAGTCTGAGGTGTGTAACTTGTGCCGTGTAGGAGAACAAAAGGTGGACATTTGGTTTGGAGACAAGTTCTTGGCTGATAAAATGACAGCAGACGAGTGCCGACTGAGAGACGCTGATCTTGTCAAGGCTTACGTTTTTATGAAGAGAGTTTGTATCCGAGTTCGGTCTTCTAACAAGCGTTTATATGAAATAATTGTTGATGATGCTAGCAAGACTACTATTGCTGACATAAAAAGTTTCATGGAAATTACAGACAACTCCAGTTCAGTGGGACACCAATATTCAGTACTGGCTATTTTCAATGGCCGTGTTCTGGAAGATAATGAAATACTTATCAATATTGGCCTTTGCTCAAACCAAAATACAGAAATGCTGGTTTTATTCCAGACAAACACTGTCTGTTTTACTGTCTCTTCTGCTTTGAATGGAAAGCTTTCTGTATTTCGTGACACTGGAGAAGGCTGGTTCCAACCCATGCTGGCAATGTCTGATGGGAAAGATCTTTTCTATGGTAACGTATAAGAACATTGTCTTAAGATGAAAAGTTTATTATAGATCTACTTAATTTTCAAAAAGTTTAAATCGTCATAGTGAAAACTGGAAGAGTAAATTTCAACATTTAAAAAAAATATTTCTCGTCATTTTGATTTTAAAGATGTTTAAACTTTCTTTAACGTCCTTCCTTTCCGAAAGTCATCAAAAACTTTTCAATTTTCTAGCAGATATAAGGATGTTTATTTGTAAAGGCTCTTATTAACTAATCAAATCTTGAATTTTGAAACAGTAGCGTATGTTATACTTTTTTGTTACTACAGTTGAAACTGCATCTAAATATAATGTCAATCTAGTATGTATTTATGCTGCTGCAGCAAGAAGAAATTATCCATTTACGTTCAATGCAGATTTCGTAATTCAAGATGTTTGTCTTGTAATATTTTTTTGAAGCGACAGACGCCTCTCAGACCAGGGAGAAGATTCTGAGTTTGGTGGAGGAGAGGCGACTGACCCCTTCCAGCTGGAGTGGATGTATCAACGGGATTCGCGTTCGTGCTTCCAGTCAACTACCTGAGCGACGTGAAGGGCGAATAGGTCGAATGCAGAGAAGAGACTTGACAGAAGAGAAGTCTCTGCCTAAGTGCAAGGACAGGGGCTGTGACCAGATGGTAGCATCTGCACCTGAGATCACCTCGCTTGGGCACTGCGGAAGCAATACCCAGGATGTGCGCGTGAAATTCGAAGAAGATGACTGCACTACTGATTCGCCTCCTCGTCAGACCGACTTTAAAGCACCGATGGAATCTACACCCGAACCTGGAAAGACACGGAGCCGCAGTCTCTTAGAAGGTGTTCTAACAAATGCCTACCGAGATATGCCTGTCAGTCTTGGAAAAATTCTCAATCTGAGTGCTCCTCTTCCATATAGAACAGAGGAAATGATGCGTTATCTTCGAGACCAACTTTTTCTCTCAGACGGTGAGTGTGGCAGGACAGCAGACAAAAACATTATTCACAAATCGGCGACTTTCCAGTGCCTGGAAGAAAAAAAGGACGGCAATTACGTTTTGCGCAAATACTCGGAAAGTGAAACATTACTCCCTGCAGACGCTGCTCGTAAACAGTTGACCAGTGGGAGCAACTGGACGGCTGTGCACAACTCTGATGAAGAAGAGAAGAAATTCTGTTGTTCTGCCTTACAGTACGCGCCAGATAAGAAACTGATCATCGGGGATTCAACTTTCAGATGTAAGCAGTCTTTAAAGAATTTGTTTTCAGTTTTGTTTGTTTTGGTAAATGCCTTTTCTTCTAGGCTTTCTTTCTATGGTACTTTCCTCTTGTAACAGACTACTTTCCTTTGGTGCATGTACTGTACTAGGCCTCGTACCGAATGCCTGCTAAGAGAGTTGCTAGCATTTCTTAAGTTTTCTTAAAGTTTATTCTCAAAATAATGACCTACATCGTCGTTTGTTTTCAGAATATATGTATCTGAGTAATATTTATGTGTTTATTGAAGGAAGACATAATTTAAATTCGTTAGCGTAGACCAGAATATGTAGCATTTATTTTAGCATAAATGACTGGTGTATATAACCAGAAAATCTCAAATCTATTTTAGCATTAACGAGCTCTTAGCATAGACAAGGATCTGTTTTAGCATGTATGGCTATTATTAACTTAGTCCTGGTCACCAGAATAGCCAGGATCTATTTAGCATTGACTGTTGTTGGCATACACTGTAAGCAAGAAGTGTTCAAATTAGAATACCTATTTTTTTTTAGTGAAATAGAACGCCTTTTACATTGATCTAGAATGCTTAAAAGTGTAAAAAAAAGTGTTCTGGTGCGTGTTCTCGAAATTTTTCAAAAAGCCGGAAAATGTGTAAACGGTGTTCTGACATTGTTCCAAATGTGTGCCAGCAGCAAGTGTTCACTCAAGTAGGGACATGCTAAGAACACTTAGAACACATGCAGCACACATCTTACATACTGTTTACACACGCAGCACATATTTTCCACCTGCTTTATAACTTTTTACACGTAATTAGTGTTTAAAATATTTAGAATGTAGACAAGAATAGCTAGCATCTACGTCATTTTGACGTCTACCAGAACCTGGCCTCACACACTTTGTCTTTGGCTTGCCTGGAACAGCCTGGAATAAACCTGCACCGACAAAATTTGGAAGTCAAGAAAGTCTGGTTCATTCCATCTGTACTTAAATGACAGTTTACTTGAAGAATTCTTTATCGTTATCATTATCACTTCACTTAACTGAACTGATCCAGTGAGACTCAGAAATTCCAAGAAAGAAAGAAAAGATTGTCGATATTTAAAATCACATCCATACTAAGGCCTCGGGTGAGTTCTTGTATTTCTGATTTCTTCTTTGTTTTCGAGCGAACTTTGTTCTATCATGAGTGCCTGTGCTTAAAACAGAATATCTTCTTCAGACATAAAACAGGTTGTCATTCACGAGATCTCGAAGAAAGTGGGCTATGACGGGCTGCGATTATTTCGTGAGCTGGGTGTTCTGGAGGAGACGATGGAGCAGGCCCAGGAAGCACACCCTAGAAATCTCGCTGAACGGAATTACTTTCTGCTTACCTGTTGGTGCAGATCTGCCGGGGTGGACGCAAACCCAGAGACTCTGAAGGCAGCGCTCAAGCAATGCAGAAGAAATGACCTTGTAGCTATGGTGGACGATCTGGAAGCAACGCCAGCCACGTGCTAATTTTTTTAAGCTCTAAAACTGTGTATGAAACTTTTATGTTTGTATTAAATGCTGTCTATTAGCGATGGGTACACAGATCATATTTCAACATTTCCCAAACTGTGATGTTAAGCAAATATTTTGCTTTGTAAGTCTTTCCTTATCAAAGAACAGTTTACTTGTGTTGAAGTACAGTCACGTTGTCTTGCCACAAGTTGTACTGGTATCTGGTCTATCTTTGCAATTTTCAGTCTTAAATAATGCTTTGTTTTTGATAAGAAAATGAGATTCTCAGTATCACAATTATATGTATTGCGTCCTAATTTCAGAGCACTGCTGCATATTATCCCTTCCTGACACCTCTGTTCGGATCAAAATAAGAGACTTGTTTTTAAAAATGCCCTGTACACACATTCCTTCCAATAGCAAACTGATATTAAACCTCAAACCTCGCCATATTTTTGGAATTTATAATATTAAACTGTCACTGAAAATTTGAAAGAGCAGTTTGCATCTGTATTCAAGGAAAGTTTATCGAACGCTCTTAGAGTATAAAGTGCCTCTTCTATTAAACTCTTGTTTAAGCCACTCCCTGACGTACGTAACATTTAAAATACCACAACATATTTCCAACATCAGAACAGAAATCTATTACTTACGTGTCCGTGCGCATGTGGTAACATTTTTAATGTGTACTAATCAGGTACTCTTTCTCTGTATCGTCATGCAAATCCTTGTTCCAAAAACAAAACACCAAACATTTCATGACCTTGGTTGTCAAATCACAACAGCTGAACTCCTTCAAGCGTCAATAGTGATCGGGGACATGCACAACATCTCAAACTACTCATTATGTGGAATGGGCAACATCAGAGACTTGTTCCTTGTAAGCTGACCAAGATGTCTACTATTCACTCAGCATAAATATTTGATGATCCCGAATCCCATGCTGCCAAAACAATGCAGCGTTTGTGCAGCCTATATTCCAACCCACCCACCCACCCACCTTAAAAATCATTTTTGGCTATTAAATAACTTGTCTCTCGACACGTTTCACTTGTTCTCTGCGTGTCGAAGCGAGGCTGTCGTACAATTTGAAATGTTCACCACTAGCCGCACCTGTGCTGATGGAACACTGCCTTGCAGCAATGCTTTGGAATGGTCGTCCACCAGCCAACGCGTACATGATACATGGAAGCGCTGTCCGCGCAACACGTGCGGGCGATTGATTGGCGGCCTGTATCAATCACACACCCCGCACT
>SMGT01013784.1:0-10058 GCA_004794575.1 Lanistes nyassanus | reverse complement strand
ACACCTGGAATCTATGGTGCAATCTCCTTGACCCACCAGACCCCAACACGTGACAACTAACCCCTCCCTAAATCCCACTTCTAATTTTACCAAAGATTTAATTTTTCGATGATAGTTTCGAACTTTACTTGTAAACGCACGATCTGCTTATTAATAAATCTAAGTAATGACAGATTAGAATTCCGTGATGCCAAATTAGAGTGTTTACACCAAAGTTGCTAATAAAACATTTGAATTTGTGTGATTTCATGAATGGCAGTTTCGTATCCACAAGCTGCATAAAAATAAAATGAATACTTTGGAGGTAACCCGATATGTAGGTCTACATAAGCTATATTAGGTGAATTAACATGAGAAGCAAATTATACTTACACAGTAATGCCCACACAATGAGGAAGATTTGACCGTCCATTGCAGTAAAACCAGTTCCAGTAATCTTCGATGCTGAATAAGCCTTAGTTCCCCGCTCTTCTAGATTGTATCACTACAAATCTGGGCGAAAAACAAACAAACAAATAACGTTTTACAAAACCTGATCACGCCACTGTCATAAACTGCAGGCAGCCACGAGCCAGAACTTGTTTACTTTTTCCGGTTCCAAAAGGAAGAACTAAAATCACACAGATCGACAGATCATAATGAAACTGGTAAACTTCTTAGAAAATGAAACTGGAAACACACATATTCGGCGCACACACGGCTGAGACAAAGGGCTTGAGACAGGTGTGAGTTAACAGCACCTTTTATAATAAAATAGAGTGTGCGCTGCGCACTGCGGTTGGGTGAGGCCATTCTGTGTCGGAGAATAGGGGAGAAAAATCATTTTGCATACGTCTTTGGAAGTGAGTTTCGTTTGCGCTGACACATATACCCGCCCCTGACCTTTCGGCATCATGCGTGCTCTCGGGAACAGAAATTTGAGATAACTATAGAGATGGTGACACTGTGAAAGATTAATTAGAGAAAACACCTGTTACAGTAATCCCTTTGTTTATTGCGGGAGATAGGTTCCAAGGCCGTCCACAATAACCGAATTTCCGCGAAGTAGGGACACCATATTTATTTAATTATTTAACGTGTACCTGGACGTTTTTAAACCCTCCCTTTACGCTGTTAATAACAGGGACAACTGTTAAGCAATATGAAATCGGTAGATAAGTTTACAGTTGCTGTGTAGCGAAGTACACGGAGCTATATATGACGTGATGATGGTGATGAATATTCCTAGACTAGGAAATACTACTACTATATTTAAAAACCCGTGAATTAGTGAATCCGCGAAAAGTGAACCGCGAAGTATAGCGAGGGATTATTGTATCTACAAAAGACCTTTGCACCTTTATAGTACGTGGTCATTTATAAGCGTTCATTTTTTTATGACATTATCCTTTTGTGGGGTGAAACACTATTTTGCGTTCTAGTAAAAAATGGAGATTTGCTTGATTACACGTTGACAAGAGCTTCCTTAATGCTGCCCTCCCGCTACCCCCTCCCCCGCCCCCGCGCGATCGCCTGTAACTTCTCTACAGACCTGGATCTGCGCAATTTAGTAGTGCCACGAAAGTACCTGTGCACTGGTCTTCAGATGCGGCCCCTGAGCCTAATTATCGAAAACCCGGCCGAATCCTTTGCTCCTGCCCGTTGATTTTGTTCCGAGAAGTTAAAACGAAAGTGATAAAATTTCGCATTTTGAGAAAAGCTTATCCGTTTCCCGATAAGGAAAGCCACACAAACTGATTCACTTATTTACGAGCTATATACTGGCAAGTACTTTCGCGTGAGTGCGAGCCATATTTTTACATGTTAGTGCCCTGATGCTTACAACGCACACCTGCGGACCCTAGGGGAACAGGTTCCCTGTATGCGGTGCCCCAGGGCGGCCATAAGTTTCCCTTTTTTAGCCTATAAATGCAACAAAAGTACTTGAAACGCTCAAAGTAACTGTACGCAGACGCACACGACCAAGGGAGCTTACCGTACCCATACACATAGCAAAGAGAGGGGTCGAAGGAAAGGGAGCAGACAGATCCTCAGAAAAAGATCTGCCGTCCCCTTCTTTATAACGGCGCTGGTCTTCACACAGCTAACCCTCGGTACACAACGTGTGCATACAGAGGATCCCTAGTCAATGTAATCAGCCCGCTCACTAAGCTAGTGGTGATAACTAGGATCCAGGACGAAGACAACATAGGACAATTACATGGAATCCTCAATGTGCAAATTATAGCTAATAATTTGCACCGGGCATTACTATGAGCGTTTCAAATACCTCTTGTTGTATTGAAACTATATTAGCCTATCAGGTATTCAGTCTTCTTTGTGGTGTAAAAGTAATGGAGTTAATAATTATGGACCAATTCTCACAGTCACACAGTAGGGCCGAGTTTGGCTGATGCTTCAGCTGCTTGACACTCAGGTAAGATCAGAGTATAGCAAACTATATTAGCCTAGCAGATATTCTGTCTTATTGTGCACTCCCATTATGGAGTAAAAATAATGGAATTGTGGCCCATTTCTCGCAGTCACACAGTAGGGCTGAGTCTGGCTCACAAGCATGCTGATGATTCAATTGCTTGCTTCTCTCAGGATTCAATCTGATCCATCACGAAGGGCAGTATGGGTAAAAGCCATAAACAGTGGAGACATCCAGAAAACCATGGATCCCTTCAGAACTGTTCTGGTCATTTTGTGCCAAAAGATTTTACAACCTCCAGACATGGAGATTGACCAAAGCATTCATTATGCTGATTGGAAAACATTATTATAGTTCTGTCATACAGTTATGATCAAGACGACAGCTGTTTAAAAATACATTTTGAAAGCATTGCCTCCTATTTCTATAAGCAGCATGATGAGTGTGTGAGAGTGTGTGGGCACATCTGCATGTGCTTGAGAAGGAGAAATTTATACTGAAGTAATAAGATTTATCGGCACTCACCACATATTAGGAACATTTCACTATACCATATGCAATTATTTTCAGCTTCACTAGTTTATAAATTCACAAACGCATGCTATTCCACCCGATTATCTTAATTTAGTAGGATTTGTACCGCGTGCGCGGTCTAGAGATACTGTTATCTAGGTCAGTGGGGCAGACTCATGGCACGCAAGGGAAGTCATGCGTACTGCCAGTCAGATGGCGACCAGCCTTTGCTGTCGTGTCCAGTCGCATGGCGGGTAGCGGGGGAAGGAGAAGAGGGGTTGTTGGTGGAGGTTAGTTACAGACGGAGTTAGTTACTAAAGAAAAGTGAAGATACAGGTGAAAAGGAGAGGGAAAGACGAACACGCGATAAAAGGTGAAATTAGGAGGTTAAAAAGAACAACTACTAAACAACAAAGACCAGTGCCGTTATTAAGAAAGGGTTGGCAGATCTTTGGGGGGGGGGGAATCTGTCTGCTCCCTTTCCTTTGACCCTCTCTTTGCTACGTGTTTGGCTACGGTAAGCTCCCTTGGTCGCGTGCGTCTGCATTTGGTTAGTATGAGCGTTTCAAGTACCTCTTGTTGTATTGATAATTTAAGCGCTCAGTCCTCGTTTGTTGTTTACTAATTAGTTTGCTATACACAGTTCTTTCCTGTCAAGCGATTTCTACTAATCTACCTGGCTATTTAGTATTGTACTATTGCAGTACTAGCATGTAAAATCGGAAATAAAAATCTCTCCATCTGAAAGAAACTCTTGCACAAGTAAAGACGGAGGATAATGTAGGTTGAAGGCACTCGAAGCTTGTCTGCTGTGATTATGTTCATAACTGGGAGGAGAAGGTTTAAAGCGCTAAAAATAGGAATTCATTTCACTTAAACAATGTTCATTTGAAAACACTTTTTGTGTTTGTGATAGCGGGAGTTCATTCAGTCATTTTTGCACAATTTTTCATTATAATACGTTATTATCTGGCTTCTGACTAAATACGTATAATGACAATATGTGAGGGTTAGTTGGACAGGGGAGGATTACGCATCAGGAGGGATCCACTGACGCGTAGTATCGACCATCAGGGGCTTTGATGTAGCCGAGAGGTGTAACCTGCCAGGAAGGGGAGGGGGAAGCTATGTCCACTCGAGGTGTCCACTCGAGGTGTCCACTTAGGGGCGTGTCCTAGTAGTTGACACGGGGTGTGGCTTCTTCTGTCTCTGGCCTGATTGGTTGATATATGTAACCGTCTTGATGACCACGTGTATGTGAATGAAATAATCTATGGAAGAAAGTTTAGAGTAAAAGGAAAGTCAAATTATCTTGGTGGTGGTGGTTATTTAGAGGGACAGTGCTTCCACTGCGGTGATTTCACGCTATGGGGGATGGGGTCCTATTACTAAGCTATGCACTGAAAGAACCACCAGACTGATAGCAGCAGTAAGATGGCCAGTGTGGACAGGCAGTTTAATGTGCGGAGGGTTGCCCGAATGGAGTTTGCACAATGTTTAACTCCAGGAAATAATCCATGGCCACACCAGGATTCGAACCAGCAACCTTCATCTGCTCTCCCAACTGAGCTATCCAGGAATACATTTAAAAATGGTCTGCACAATCTAAATCTTAACTTCATTCTAAAATCGCCTCTAAATCCTCCCAAACAATTAATACAATTCACAATGGATCTGACAGCGCAGGTAGTAAACGCCCATCCAGACGTTAGATACATTTAATAATAATAAAAAAATAAATAAATAAGGGGGTAAAGACCATTAAAATACACCAAGTAAAACTATCTTCCGCCCGAGGTAGAAGCACTTTCCCTTTCAAATCAACAACAACAAAAACAACAACAACAACAAAATCGATTTCAAATTATCTTCCGCCCGAATCTTCTGTGAGAGAACATCTTCAACACGAATTTCCTGTGAGAAGATATTCAACTCCTGTGAAGAGGCGTACGTGTCTGGTGGTACAAGTCTGCTGAAGGCTGAAGGAGCAATCCAACGTACACACTGTCGTGCGGACTGTAAGAAGCATTCGGGAACGAGTGTTTTGTTCTGTGAGTGTTGTGCATCACGTGGTCATTCTTTTCTTGTATGCAAAGGCGAGATTGAGGTACGTGGTTTGTCATTGTGTTTCATTGCGAGGCGGGTGATGTAGGGTGGTATTAGATGTTATTGCAGACCTAGCTCAAACAGAAGGAAATTGCGGGATCCCTAGAGTTTAACGAGTTGTAACAGATATTGTCTTGATTGTAAATACTCGCTGTTTCTATCAACAATACATTCTTCTCTTTTTTGTGTTCACTGTATTACAGTCTTTTGTTGTTCTTTGTGGGAGACTGTAGGTGGTAGGGGCTCGGCCATATGATTCTGAAGTCATATTAATTAGTTTTAGTAATACAGTGATAGTTCCACCTACGCATATGTCACACTCTTGACGGTGGTCGTGTGAGCGAACAGAGGAGACGACCCGTCAAGAGCAAAAGAAAATCTCACAGTAGTGACAATGTATGAGGTTCTCTTTCTTTGTTTTCAATAAAGTTCATTTTCATGCTATTGGTCAGATTCTCTTGTTTGAATTTGGATAAATAAAATATATTTTTATTTAATTCTCTACATCAATCTCAATCCTGAGAAATTTTCTCAAATCTTTTCTGCTGGGGCCCGAACCTAGGACCTCTCGCGTGATAGGCGGATGTAAAAACCACTGCACTACAAAAACTGTCAAACAGTATGGAAACTGTCAGAATATTATTTTAAAACACGTCGTCGACACGTATAATTTAACGGTGTATACCCGAGAGACCAGAATAATTCATTATTAAGACCATTCTAAGGTGCATGGGCTACTTCCTGTCATTTTTCATGTTTGATCTTAATTTGAGAGACATCTCAAGTAATAATTTGTTAACGTGGTGAGTTGTCATTTTCATGGTGACTTCTAAAATAAGCAGCAGTCGTTATTTTATCACATATTGTGAGTATAATCAATATTTCAGAATGTGTCATGTACACGGCACACACTAACACACACTAACTGCTGGTGAAAGTGACAATGTCCTTGACGGACGCGTAAGTTGAAAACTCCATATCCCGAACGAAAAGTTGTCTCTCCACACCGTTATTATGCACGCCCCTGACCCCTCAGTGCATTGTTGAAAGTACGGATGGCTCAGGCCATATCTAGTGCATTCCAGGATGCTCGGGGAAGTTGACAAATGAAAAGTGTTAATCTCCTACATCGCTCGTCCTGATCTTTATATGACAGTCAGCAGAGTGGTATGCCGATAACAAGACAGCCACGCTATTCTCTAGGATCCAACGTGTTATCAAACAACAGTGAACAGTCGGAGCACAGACTGATGTCAATAGGTCTGTGGTCGGAACGTTGATATGGGTGGGAATGGGCGGTGACGAGGACTGGGACGAAGATCTTCGATAAGAGGAAATCTTTGAGTGTGTATTGGCCGTTCAATACACTCTGGTCAGATTGAGGTCAGCGATTTGGAAAAAGCATGCTGGGCTAAGGATGGGTGGACTACTTTGCTGATTAGGCATGACGTAAGATGAATGATCGGTCGCCCGTGATAATGGTCAAGTACACAACCACCTGAAAAACCACTTTCTATGGGTTTTGCACTCTAGTACTAGGAATTTGTAAAAGTTTTCGAAAAGAGCGAATGTTGATTACTTCCCTAGAGACCAGTATTCATGAAAATGATCTCTTGTATGACATGGAGAACATGGTTATGAAGTTATGTGTTTGGTGAAGTTAGAACACTTAAATAAAAGATTCTAACTAGTACGAAATAACCCTCCATGGAAGTACATTCTGCCAATCTGCGGATTCTGTGAAAACAATATGTAAAGCTTGTTAGGTCTCGGTGTAACTGCGAACGGAAGTGTTTCCGGCTGGGGTTACAAGGAGCGGGTAAAATAGCCTCACTGCTTTTGCAGTTTGTCATGCGAACAGATCTGAAGAAAGGCTGCATTTGATTGTCATTTATTTGCAAGCCTGTCATGCTGTTTGTACACGCAAGTACATTATTTTTTGAAATTGTTATTCGCTATTCGCTGTGGTGTAAGAGATAGCAATGGGTGAGAAAAAGCTTCATGATCTTTGACATGAATTATAAATATTCTGCTTACATGAGATGGACTAACTAGAGGATCGAGAAGATAAGAGAAGATAAATTTGTGGATGTTTAGATTCTCAGTGAAATCGTGGAATTACGTAGCCATGAAAGACACATAGCAAAACGATTAAGTGTAGTTAATAGGTACTACAATCTTGCATTATACTTGGAATGCCACTGTTTTTTTCCGCTTCTCGTTTTCGCTTCTTATCTACTCTTTCTTCACTTCTCGATTTTCGGGGAAGGTACCAGCGTAGCAGGGGTGTGGTAAGCAAGATGTTTTTCCCAAAGTAGCTAACAATCAGTATTCGTCTTGAACCTGACAACAGTTTATGTTGTGTTGCGTATGCCGCCATAAAATCACCAATATCAGCTTTGGTCACCTCAGTGTTTTTAAAAATGAGGGGCATTTCACGAAAATAATCCTTGAGGTGAGCCGGGACCTCGATATCGCATTGCACTAAACCAAAAAGAGAACCGTCACTGATAGAAGTGAGGATCGATTCTTCTGTCACTGGTTTACTGCAATAAGAGGGTTTGCACCGTGGGAAATGTGAATGTATAAAGTCACAGAGTCGGCGATCAGTCTTTTGTTGTTGTTGTTGTTGTTGTTGCCATTGACATTCCCACATTTCTATAACAGAAAGCCCCACTTCATGGGTTAGATACTCAGTGACTTGTTTGGTTTCAGTCCGCAGTTCTGTCAGCGGTTTGTGGTGGGCGGGGCTGGTATTCACGTCGCGTGTCAAATGACAGTGGTGGCCATGGAAGAGATAGCCGTGAAATTGATAGACAGTATGGGAAAGACCATCCCACCCATCGACGCGAATATGTTTGTTTGCTGTTGTTAAATTTGCGGTTAAATTTATGTTGAATGTGGAGACCTGGGTGTGTGTGTGCATGAGATATGCTAACCATTCCCTACACTGCTGACCAAAATGGTCGCTAGTCTCTGCTTTAAACTGATTGTCTTTTTTGCGTAGGATGAGGTGTTCTGTTGGCATGTCTTGCATCAAGGACCAGAGTTAGAGAGCGTTAGCGTCATAGCCCAGTAAAGATTGAACAGGCTATGACCGCGAATGTGTGTGATGGACCCAGCCATCACGGAGACGCTTTTGCCACCACCCGCTCACAGCGGGCGGTATCGGGTTACAGGCTGGGTACCGCCAGCGGCACGTGACTGTGACAGTATCGGGTTACAGGCTGGGTACCGCCAGCGGCACGTGGCTGTGACGCGCTGTGTCATCTTATAGCCTGCTGTGCTAGGCTCACTCTCTTTAAATGTTTCTACATCCTTCTAGGATATTTACAGATACTAACAACTAACATCTTCTGATTCCACTCGATATACTCTTTCTTTAGATAGTAAATTCATCTAACGTCTTAATAGATTAGGTTAGTTTGTAGGCATATTTCTTATCTTTATCTATGCAACATAGCTAGTAAAACTGACTTTTAATGTAATTATCTCTATTTCCTCCTCGCTCTACTTAACTTTCCTTAACACTAACAGGAAGAGGAGAGCGAACTCTATTCATCACATATTTACATGCCTTTGTACATACATTCTTTTAATTTTTTATTCTAACCTTCGTTCGGGTAAGAAACACAAAATGCGTTATCCGCCGCACTTTCACCCGCTAGCTGCTGCTGTAGCTGGCATTGCCTCCGTCGCGGCCCACCCCAACCCCAAAAGTGGGGTACGGACCCGACAGGCAAACCTACTCCACAGCCTAGCATTCAGAAATGCACCCAGGACTTGGAACAAACAAATGGGGCTGATATTGACTTTCAAGCCCCCTACCCACATGTGCACCTTCATGCTCCACCCTCGACTATACAGCAAGCATATGTAGACACAGAACTTACTAAATATAAGAAAGAGATACAAAATTATAGCAGATTTCAAACAGAAGCTGAAAACCACATACAAAGATCACGCCCAAATCTATACTGATGGCTCCCACGACCCAACCATTCATACTACAGGCATAGGAGTTTATGCGTCCAAAGATGCAGCCATCTCAGGTGAACTTCCAAATCACGCATCAATATTTACAGCAGAACTCACAGCAATACTTGCTGCTCTTCATATGATAGGTATAAACACAGCAAACCCAAAATCAGACAGAGTAAAGCTATTTGTAGTTGTTTCTGACTCGCTGTCGGCACTGCAGGCGATTCAAAACCGGTCATCAGAGAGATTAGATCTAGTGTACAAAATATTATCTCAAGTAAATACACTACACAAAAAAGGCATAAGGATAAAATTCCTCTGGGCCCCTTCGCATATTGGCATAAAAGGTAACAAAGAAGCAGATAGACTAGCTAGACAACCGATAAAGCCAAACCCCAACATAAGACTTATCCAAATAAACACGCCTATTTCAGCAGAAGAAAGGAAAATAGCTATTAAACCAGCAATCAAACTAAGATGGGAAGAGACCTACAAAAAAAGAAGCTAAAGGAACAAGAAAGGAAATAGAAGAACTACCGAGTAACAGTTTAATATTATTGAAATCTTCTAGAACAAACCAGGCAAGAATAAGTAGAATGAGATTAATTAGCGAATACCACATGATGTACAAAAATCCACTGAGCTGTAGCTGTGGTGATAGGTTTAACACATCGCACGTGCTGTGTTATGTGGTCAGGTTCGGTCTTTGTTCTCTGTCAGCTACTTGCCATTTTTCTTGTCAATTTTTTCGCCAATGCGTATCTGGATGGCCTGTAGGGTGCCAGAAGTCCGTTCATCTTTCGCCCCATTTAAAACTCGTTTCAACACCGAGGCTTGGTTCTCGTATATATATTTCTTCTGAGTTCGAGCACTCTGTGAGCGTGTCTCGAATCCCGCATCTCATCAACCTTTCTTGAATACACAATTCTCCGACCTATCCTCCATGCCTCGTGTGCTCTCTCTCCTCCCTTTCGTCCTAACTCCGTCTTTTTTAAAACCTCAAACATCGCTCACCTTTAGTATTTGATCACTCACGCCTAGCACG
>SMGT01013783.1:21181-46741 GCA_004794575.1 Lanistes nyassanus | reverse complement strand
AGTAGTAAAACACATAAAGCGCCATACCCTAGACACGACAGAGAAAAACCGCGACAGGTATCCTGAGGAGAGGGCCACTGAAAATGATTGATAAAGAGACAGTGGAAGTAGCACTGATTGACCTCTTCACTGGGGAATCAGATTGTCTTAAAGTGCAGGAAAGAAAGGACTCCTCCCAATAGCAGTCGTCAGTTAACTACAACACCGACGGCAGCTGACTGGTTCGATGGGACAATTGAAGTAGTAGCGTTCTTTGCTCTTACTCAACGCTGTCGAGGGTCACGTGGCCTCACACGTTTAGTGTTTGTGTACTGAGAAATTATCAGAAAGTGGAGATTGCAGGGAGATCATATGGGGATTGTAAGAGTTGATGATTAGACACGACTTGTGGAGCAGACGCACAAATATACTCTTCGTGCCATATTGTTGTGTCGATGCGCTATTTGATTGTGATGAACCCGTTAACTGAGAGTAAGGCAAGAGCATGGAGAGAGAGGGACGCAGGTAGTGATGTTTATGCGGGAAGGTGAAAGCAATACCTCAGGGTACTTTTTAAGGTGGCCGCGCGAGAATCTGTCAGGGGTAAGAAAAGAGGCAGAACAAAATACGGATACATTTCTAAGCATTGTCCTAAACAGGCCGACCCGCAGGTCTGACAAAGAAATAATACGTTACACCTCGACCCGTTGGTAAATAGTAGCCCCTCCGCCATCTCTGGGGACCTGCACCCTCCTTTAGGGTATTTAAGGAAGATAATCTTAAGAAAACCCGTCTTTTACCACTCGATACAACAGGGACTGTGTGGCCCTCAACCCTACAGTAAGTCCGCAAGTCACAAGTTTGTCATCAGGATGGGCTTATTCTACTGAGTGTATCTAGTGTTACTTGCTGACACTTGCCGGCTGGGAAGTTTTAGTTCATTTGCACGCCATCCTCACCTTCTATTCTGTGCGCGTGTAACTGTGACCTGGACTGACCTCGTCTATGAGACGGAATGCGGTCTCTGATATCACAGCCCGAGGAGAAGGAAGCGCGACGACCAAAGGACCAAGTGGCCTGTCATCACTGCCATTCGTTGGCTCGAGGCACTGGGCAACAGGGTGCCCAGAAGCGCGTGGTGCCCAAGGCACTCGGACCGGGGTCACCATCGTCCGTGAGGCCGTCTGGCACTGGGTACAAGCAGCAGTGGGTACAAGCTTCAGTGGGTACAAGCTAGAGTGGACACACAACGGCAAGCAGACACTCTGCAGAGCGGGACGTCTGCAGTTTTGCGAGGGACCAGCGGTGGATTCCAAGGTCCGCCTCACCAGAGGATGTGGGATCCGTCTTTTATCGCGTGGCCACGCCAGAGCGAACTTCTAGACTTTCACTGTTTGCGAACTTGTACATAACGCAGCGGAACTTCTTAGTGAATCCACCGATTGTATTAATGTAATTATTTCATTTATATATACATATTTACTTGCGTGTGATACTCCATCCGTAATCCTTTCATCATCATCATCGTCGTCGTCGTCATCATCATCTAATTCATGTTATCTTGCGGGTGTGATCTGTCCGAGTGAGCGGTTTGTGTGTGCGGGCGGGTCAAACCCGGGATCGACTATCGTGTCTGCGGTTGGCAGAAGTGCGAGCGTGGAGACTGGGTGTGCGGTAGGGTTGTGAAGATCAAACCGTCCCCCCACATACATGCACTCAGTCGTAACATTGATGTTTGATGATTTGTTTGGTTGCATCTGGGTTTAACAACATTTCACTAGAATTTGTTGGACTGTCATTACTGCACTTGGTTGATAGAGAACGTTATATCATTCAGAACCAATAGTGACAGCTAAGGAGGGGTACATAACATATAAGGAAATCATTTTGCTTTATACACACGCACACCCTATAAAATAGGTGAGCAGCATCGTGTGCATATCGTGTGTGCTAAAGTGCGAATCACAAAATTCATGAAAGTTTAACAGCAAGGCAAGCGAAAAGATATAAAGTTAGGTGACCAGTGTTAATGTACTGAACAAATTACGGTCAAACCTTTAGATGGCACAGGGCTAGTTGCAATAAAATGCAACTTACCGTTGTTCATTTCAAGCATTATTTTTGTGTACTTTCAAATAAAAATGAAAAAGGAAAATTATTACCCACAAGTCCTTGACAACCTAATATCACCCAGAGCAGGATTATAATAAGAGTTTTGCTTTTAAGCCACCCAAAATATAGCATACATTATATCAGTTTATGATTAAACGGGTCTATGTGAAATATTACAGTGCTATGTAATGGTATTCGCTACACTATATATATTCAATATATATATTTAAGAGTTTTCGGCTATTAAACTTAAACTCGATAACAAAAGCAAAACTCGTATAAGTAAGCGTATTCGGGATTTATTTGTCTCAAAATGAATGCAAAAGATGAAGTGAATGATAAGAGAAACCAAAATGTTGATAAATAATGAAAGAACAAAACACAGAAAATACGAAGAGAAGAACTAAACTGAAAATAAATAAGACTAAAGGAGCTAGTGCGGGACTGAACATCATCACTCGTTCACTCTAAAATAGAGCATCACTGTGAACTTAGTGTTACGTGCTGTCTACAGCAGACGATCCGTTTGTTTTTCTGGTTTAATTGTGGTCTTGTTCTTTCCGCCTCGAAGTTTAAGTCGACAGTTTTAGTGGTTCTAATCTTTTAAAAAATCTTCTTTTTAATGACAAGATCACCTAGTATTAAAGAAAAATATAATTTAATATTAGATGTCGTGAATATAAGATGTATGAAAAAATCCAGAAGTCGCAATATATACTGCTTAAAAGAATTGAATGGTCATTGCAATCTGCAAGCGCTACCTGATGAAGAACACAAACTGGTAGTCACAATAAAGCTGAGGTGTACCTCATTTACCAACAACACCTTTAGTGGGCTATTTTCATTGCAACAGGAAAGTCCCTTCCATAAATGACACAAGCCACAAATACAAAAGTCAGAGCAGGTGCAGCACAGTAATTACAAGTACGTGTGTCCTCCATTTCCTTGCAAAGTCGCATGGTCGCATTATCGCGTGGTCTGCACGAGAGGCCATTTGTCTAGGATGACAGTTCCAGACCTCACAAATCTCGGGTCGTCGCCACATGTTTACAACAGCAGCAATTGACTCCAAAGGACTGGCGAGCGAATTCACGGGACCTAAGCAGTTGGTCATTTCGCTTCTGTAGCAGGTCATCCCGCGAATAAGTAGTGAGATTTAACGAAGGTGTCTTGTTTGTATGCAGGCCAATGAAGGGCACACATGCTTGTAATTATTCTGTTCTGCACCTCCTCTGACTTTTTATATCTGGGCTGTGTCCCTTCACTGAAGGGAATCTCCCTGTGGAAATGAAAATAGCTCACTGAATCTCTTGTTGGTCTTTATACTGAGAAATCAGGTACATTTCAGAGTCAGCACGACTTCAGGTTTGTGTTTAAAAATCAGCGCATGCAGTTTGCAATGGGCTTTCAATTATGTGCGTGTGTGTGTGTGTGTGTGTGCGCGCGCACGCGCCAGTGTTCGTGTGTGCGCATGCGTTAGTGTGTGAACGAGCTGTGTGTGTAAAAATTGCATGTTATGCATATGTACTATAAATATATAAATTTTCGCTTACAAAACTGTAAGCTGTTTATATTTTCTTTTTGTGTTTTGCACCTTTTCTCAAGGGATTTGAATTGTGTAACAAGCTTTTTTTAGTTTTGGTGCTTTTCATACATTTATTTATAGACAGTCATCAAAGATGTGACATTGTCACATTCACAGTGGGTTGGTGGCATTTGTGCAGTTCATCTATGACATTCACAGTTTGCATAGACTGTCGTCGTTTTAGAGAGGAAGTTTTAAAATAAATTTTGCAACAGTAGCCTCTTTTTCAGTTAGATTTTGTAAAAAAAAAACCAACAACAACAAAACTAGAAAATATGATATTTGTATACTAATATTTTAAGAATGTCTTAATTACCATTAGGAACTCCTTCCGCCACACCAAATCACAACTGTCCGGACACTGTGCAAGAAGGTCAAGACATCCAGTGCGCATGCTCAGTCAGTGACTATGGGGCTCCTTCCGGTACGCTGCAGTGGGACAAAACAGGCTCCACACAACTGAGTCTCACTAACGTAACGAGAGGAGATACTGGGAGACGGTTTGTGTGTAGGCTGACGTGGAACGACACAGATGTGTGGACTTTGAACTACACACTCATTATAACGTGTAAGTTCTTTTAAGAAATAGTCTATAGCTGCTTCTCTAGGATTTCGGATATTTTCATGAAAGTAACTTTGAAAAAAAAAGAAATAGTATAGCACAGAATTTATAGATACATTTCTTTAAGACCTGACACAAAATGGTAACTCGTGTGTACAAACTCTTTTTGGGACAAGCCGTGTGTTTTTTCCGGCAGCATATCTTCTGTTTTCCATGGTGTGATAGTGTTTGATCTCCCTTGGGTTGAAAGGACCAGTGTGTTAAGTGAAATAAAATGTACTAGTCAAACAAAAGATCAAGGGCCAGAAAAAGTCTGTCACAGAAACAGAACCAGAAACAGAGAGTTTGCAGTACATCAAGCAGCAATTTGCCAATGAATTCATTTACAAAAATGGCAACAACAGAAAGCTCCCACCTTCAAAATGATAACTTTTACGAACTGTTAACAAAGTGAAAACGGTCAATATCGAGTATGGCCACACAATCATTTCTCCGCCTCATGGCGAACACGATCATGTAAGCAGCCCTGGGGCTACAGAGGACAGTGATGGCCGTGTGAACATTAAAAGTGATGAAAGCATTGTGGAGATGGGTAACTCTGCTGGATGCAGAGAAGAATAACTGGGCCTTTGTTTTTAAAAAAACGTTTGTGTGTAAACAGGTTCGGAGTAGTGTGGTTATACCGGGGAGTTGAGAATGTTAACGCGTTTTTACTTTTTACATATTCAAACCACGACTTATTGACTTCTTCACGCAAAACTGACAGTCTAATTTTTTTAAAGTGATCGATTAGAAGTCTATGCCTCCTACAGATCGAACGTTATATTGATTTATACCAGCTGAGATGTTTCAGAGATGTTTAAATTAGATTGAGATTCCGAGTTTCAGTCATAGGGACACATAAGCTACCATACAGAAGGGACGTATTGCCGCGAGCCTAGCCTGTCCAGTATGTAAATAAGAAATAGAAAAGGAAGCCCATGTTCTTTGCTTTTGCAAAGTGTATAGGAAACTGAGACAACGCGTTCCTATACTGCAAGATGCACGTGCTAAAGATACTGACAGCGTGTCGCTGGTCTCAAGTGATAGGTCAGCTGAAACTATTATGGAAATTTCGCGCTTTTATGCTCCGAAATGCCCATATATGTACACAATAATAAGGCGATTACTGTCAAGTTCTGTTGAAGTTTGTTGTATAAGTGAATTGAACTCTCACACCCTTTGATGGTGACCAAGAGGTCATATCGACTTCCTGTGATTCTTGGCCGTCTTGAGCGAGGGCGTATCGCCGTGTTCTCTTGCGCACGACTCCGTACAAACACAAAACAACGAGACTGTAACGTTTTGTGGGGTGTGCTGAAATTCTAGGGAAGAAATACGAAAAACATACGCCTAGTGCAGACCCTCACCTTTTCAATCAAAAGGTACACGTCCAGATAACTTAACACATTTATTGAACTATGAACATTAGAAATGAAAGCTGAGGAAAGAAAGGTGCAGATGAACAAATACGTAACAGTGCGTGTGTGTAAGTGTGCGTGATAGCAACAGTTTGTGACACGAAACAATTGTCTGAACAAGGTATAATGTAACTAGCATACAATTAAATTCATATGAAATAGCGTGATAACGCAAAGAGACTACTTGCGGGGAAATGAATTAATCCAAAACCGGAACAGAACAGTTAATCCATAAATCGTTCTCATCAGGTAATGGCCCGCAGAAGTAGTCCGAACAAGATGGGATGGTTGACACGTAAGATGCAGTTCGTAGAAGTACAAATGTTCTGACTGACGAGCGTAGATCCGAGAAAAGTCTGTAGCAGGGTCAAAGGTGATCTGTGAGTCCAGTCGTACCGTGCCAGAAGAACTCAGGAGATGGAGCTTGTTCAAAGGTGTCAGGAACACTGGTTACGAACCATGTATCGTACTGCTAGTCCGTTAGACCTTGAGATGTCACAAGGTAACACAATTGATGCGCCATAGATTTTTGATCTATGAAGAAAGTTCACTTCCCCAAGTGACGGGGTCCGTTTGACTGTACACTCTCAGCCTACTATTAGACTGTTTACATGAGGGACAGGTTCACGGTGATGAATACTGGTAACACGTCCGTTAAATCTTACACCACTGAAGATTTAACATTATCTTACGTTTCTTCATAAGACAGAGAAATGTTGACACATACTTGCTGCAGAAGCATAAAGTACTTCTCCCGGCTAGTAATGAATCACTACAATAGCTTACTATATAGCTACACGGATGCAGCCTTCATAGTAGAACGTATAGCGTACGGCTAACCGTCGATGATGGATTCGCGACGAGACAGTTATTATTTCGTTCTCGACGCTTTCTTTCCACAACGCTATTTTTCTGAATGAGTTAGGTCTATACGCGAAGAGTAACTCCTTCCAGTGACCGCTGAACAATGATCCTACATTAACAGCGTGTCTTGAACTGTTGGAAAACCGTTAACAAGTCTCGCAGACTAGTAACACGTCTGACTCTTCCGTATCTCCGTGACAGAGACGTTGCGGTTTTTTTCGAAAAAGAAGGACCCCGCCTTATTTATTAAACTACACGCTCGCACTCGCTCTCTGATACGCAATTATTACTCTGATGCACACCGCGGCTTCCGACTATCTTTCGCTATCACCGCACGTATACACTAGCAATTCACTCACTTACGGTTCTCCTCGTTCTCATTTACTCTAATTCAAACAGTTAACCACGTTTTCTATCCTCACACAAAGTTAAACTCTTTCATCTAAACAATCTCCTAAATCAGTTAATCTCCTAACACTCACTGGACTAACGCCGTACTATTCACTAGGTTTTCAAAGGTTATCACTATCTTACTGTCTCGAGTAATTTCCCACACAATGATGTTAAAATTTGTCACAGTATGTATCTACAAGAGATTTCAAAGTCTCACACAGACTTATTATAAACAACAGTTTGTATCTCCAAGGATACCTTATATTTGCCACAAATATTATTCGTCGTAATTCACAAATGATCCCAGTTTCTTCAGACAGGCCTACTGGTCATCGTAATCCACAGAGGATATCTAAGTTCCGTCACACATACCTACTGTTTATCGTAATTCACAAAAGGTATCAAAATATCGTCACATAAACTTACTACTCTTCATAATCCACAAAGGCTATCTAAGTTTCGTGACACAGACTTAATGTTCAACACTATTCACAAAGGATATCAGAGTTGCGTCCCTTTGATTCATCGGAATCCACAAGGAATATCAAAGTGTCGTCACAAGACTTACTATCAGGAAGTGTCTATCTACGAAGGATCTCAACAAAAATTCCCTCAACAGATCTCTCACTTGGGAAAAATCTCTCCTCCACTCTAGCGGTAGTGCGGTACGAACTTTAAGCTGTTCTCTGGAGCTGTCAGTCGCAACATAGGTCACACGCACTGAAGTCACCGCAGTCGTGTCACGGTCGGTGCTATCTTACACGTCCACCTCGGGGGGCGGGGGGTGTTACGTCACTGCTCAGGAGGCACTGACTAGCCTCGGAACATACAAAACAAAAATCCTACGAGCACACATTACTATAGTATCATACTTTCACAAAATACACATGATTACAAAAATATAGGAAAACCTCCCATGGAGTATTTGGCCTACATCCTGTCTAGGCAGAGGGTTTGTACACAAAAATCAAGCCACACTCTCTCAGTCTTCAAGCGGCGATGAAGGGCTCTGCTCGGATGTCTGGTCACTCGCAGAAAAGTCCGTCCGTCACGGTCCCTTCAGATTGTCGGCACTTCTCTCTCAGCATCAATCGTCCTCTCTCACTCTCAAAAACTGCGCGCGTCTTTTCCTACTCCCGCGCGTTGATCGTCTCTCAGTGATCTAAAAATAGCGCTTAGTGAAAGCTCACACTGACTAGCCTATTCACCACGCGTCATTGGTTTCATGGCACGTTTCGGTGACAGTCACTCAGCGCCTCTTGGAACGGTTTCAAGCCACTGGATCCACAGTCCACCGCCCTTGGTCGCTCGGTGAAAGTTAGATAGGTGACCGGGTGGTGTGTGACAGTGAAAGACTGGCTTACCTCCAGTCGTCTGGATATTGAAGGAAATGCTATTTTGGACCCATGACAGGGGTCGGCCGCGATCCTGTGCTGACACTTGTCTTCTTGGAGGCATGGTTGATCGAAGACCAACTTATTCCAGAGTTTATGCCCATTTCTGCTGCTTGATAGGTGAAATTGTGTTCACAGTATCAATGCTGTACAGGTGCATATTGCAAACATTGCCCTGACTCAGCAGTTTAGGAGAAATCGCACTACAAATTCACAGTCGAAATCCCGTGCAAAAACGAGCATGGTGAATGCAGTAGTAGAACATAAACATCAGGGGCTATGCAAATGTACGTTGACTGTTCAATAACCCGTTTTTATTTTACTTTTCAATCGCTTGCACGTTATATAAACAACACTTAAATTTCAGTTCAAAAATAACCTTTCTGGCCCTTGACTTTTTGTGAATAATGTATATGTGGATACAATTTTGCTGGCAATGTAAGTATACATTTCATTCTTTATCATTGTGCAGGAATCTTCCAGTTTTTGAGCATATCCATAATAAAATGTATACCTGACTTGGTGAGCTTTCACATAAACGAAATAGGATTTTACTAGGCTTATGCTTTAATTGGTTTCCAAAATTAATCCACTACATTACAACGCTTGTTAGTGCTTTTATTTGTGATCAGATATAATGTAATTATTTCTTTTCAAACGGGGCATTCGAAGTGAGCTATCACAGGGAAGCTTTGTAACGCCCCGGGCAGCTACTAGGTGTATGTGTGCGTTGTAAGTTCTTCCAAATTGTTTAAATTCGGATTTATACATTTTCAGTTATAAGCTTATTTATTAATATTTTTATGTAGCTGACTAATTTGTGGTACTTCACAGATCCGTGTATGATAACGGATTTAAAAGTGAACTCCAGCAATGTAACCGTGTCAGTCAACGAGAATTCTTCTGCAACGGTGTCATGTGAAGCGAGCGGCCGACCTTTACCAGCGATGAATCTCTCCAATAATCAAAAGAAAATGTTGGCCACTGTTACTGTCGGAAACATCGAGACAATTGATCGCAAGAGGGAACTTAATTACAATTTTTCAAAGCTTCAGTGCGAGGATTCTGGGAACTATACGTGTAATGCTGCCAACGGAGTGGGAACTGACAGCAAAAGTGTCATGCTACTTGTGCAGTGTAAGTGAATTTCTTCAGCAGTCAAAGATTTGGTATACAAGGGACACAAGCTGTGTTTCAGTAGATATTTATTTACATTCCGCCAACAAACTCAGTGAGATCGTGTTCTTTATTTGCATCACCTTTGATACCCAGTTTATTAATTCAAAGCAGATCAACAGATTTTACACACCTTTCAACATAGACATTTATCATCTCCTTTTTTAACATCTCAAATCCTAACCACACGCTTCAAGACGTTCAATTACCTTTGACATTTGCATTGGGGACCAGTTTTATAAATAAGAATTTGCAGTTTAACGAATAATAAAAACTATAACAATGCTAGCATAGATTTGTGTTTTGTCATCAGGTCCTCCCAGAGCTGCAAGTGGCAAACCGAATGTTGTATTCGAAGATAAAGAGTTACGAATAAGGTTTAACCTAACAGCCTACCCATCGCCAGAGGTTGTAAACGTCACCTTTATAGGATCTCCGGCAGCGAAATTGCAGGAATCTCTTTTCAGTGCTGACTGTACTACCGTCCAGCACCAGGTGTCATCATTCACATGCACGGTCACTGTTATCAACAGGACGTCATCCGATTCCGGAAATTACAGTGTTACTGTCAAAAACAGTCTTGGACAGCTCGAACTTATGATCGAAGTGACAACTGGGAATGCTGGTAAGACATCATTTCATAAAATAATAACTCAGAAGGACATTATTACTTGACATTTATGTTTTAGTAAGTCTACGACGTCATTAGACCTAGAGTTCATTATTTATCATTATGGCAGCCTGAGTTCTTTATAGTACGATATTTTTCAAACCAGTCACGAACTGTGCCTGCAAATATGAAGGAACGAAAGATAGAGGACATGTGTTTTTTTCAGGTGAGGGATGAATACGCAATACTTCCTGACTATACACTCATCTTACTGCGGTCTGTTCTCTGCGAAGTTAGGACGTTCTAGTTTACTGTTCACGGTGTTCACAACTAGCCTGATCTGATATCTTCATGCGCAAATTATTCCCGTATATTTCTCATAACTTTTAGTTTTTTTCAGTCTAACTGCATGGGCGCATAATCTTTTTCCTTGTGATAAAAATTAAAATATATGAAATATGCATATGTACATACACGTATATACATGATATGCACACACACACACAATCGTGAGTGCGTACATTAAATACATAGCTTTTAAAAATACACTGCCTCTCTGCCCACTGTCCAACGAATCGCCTTGTGCTATAAGGATGGCTTTATTATACTAGAAATATACTGGTATAGGATGAACATTTCGCCAATGCACACATGAAAAAGCTGTCTACCTCCCGCCAGTCCTTTTCGGAAAAACAGCCGCGTCCGTTCCACTACAGACTGACATTCTGTGTCGATTATGTAACAAGAAAAAAAGTCGCCATATATCTCTGCCATCTTATTAGTACTCTGTCGTCGTACTAACATCAGTTATTTTGCGACACACTGTTTATGTTTCGAACAGTTTTTATTTTAGTAAGATGGTGTCGAATCCGAGGTTTTTCTTTGAACACTTCCTACGTCTCGACATGTACGAGCCTGACGGTGGTTTGGTCATATAGTTGCAAATACATTAATTCATGTAAGACCTGAGAGAGTTCATACTTCTTTTATACTGCAGTTCCTTATGTTGTGGGCGGATTGCCTAGAAACCACCTTTTTCAGAGAAAATAATAGTTATGACCACAGAAATTTGGAAATACTATTTACGGCCATCATCTTCACACTGTGATTTATTTGTTTTTAATGAATTTTTTTAATTCATACGTCAGGAGCCGATAAACATAATAATCAGTTTGGATCAACTGCAGCAGTTATTGGAGGAGTTATTGGTGGAGTGACTGTCATCGCTTTAACGGCAGGAGTTCTAGTTTTCTGTTTACGGCGCAAAGGTATGTATGTGTGATTGAAGGTATTTATAGCTACGGATGGGAAGGTTGGTAGGCGTAAATAAAAATTCTTCACTATGCTATCTTGCTTTGCTAGGAGAATGAATTTGTGGAGCAGAAAAAAATAAAAAATGGACTAAAGGACTTTTAGTAAAGAATGCTAAAATGTAACCTAAAGATGACCTTAAAATCTTTCCTTTGGCTTGGAAGCACCCACCTATACGGTCCTTGTTTAATGCTGGCTGCTCGAGATGCGATAACATTGCAAAACCACTGTTTTCAAGGAATAGGAACCTGACACAAGTATGCATCTGCATCAATATCAATCAGAAACCCTCTTATATTTGATGGTGCGTGACAACAGAAAGGTGGATATCTGATTAATTAGGTCGACACAATCACCATCAGCGTTTGGATAGTTCAAGATTGCAGAAAAAATTCCAAAAAACACAAATATTGTTATTTATGAACACTAGAAAACCAGGTTGGATGCACACACGTTGGTTCATAAACTTTATCATAGGGCTACAGGGAGAGGATGACAGTCGTTGAGTACTTTTCCACACCAAGCATAACGGCTTGCTGGAAACGCTGTATCAGGCATTTGCTTACCCCCTTTCCCCAGTCATATTTTTAATCAGCTGAAAAATAATATAACTAAAATATTCCTGAAATAGAGTTAAATGACAACAAATATACAGATGCACCCGACACTGCAAAAAACGAAGGAGCCAGTGCACGTATGTGACGTAAAGGTACTTTTGACCAATGCAACTTCTGCCTGAAGTTTTAAAGAAATGTTCTTCATAAAGAGACCCCTGTCGTTTTCTGATAAATAACAAGAACAAGTTCAGTCACACTTTCACAAGTCATGGCCTTCTGTAGACGCGTTAATTTCTAAAAAAAAAAAAAACAATGAACAGAAATATTGTTTACAGGTGCACTAGAGTGTGTTTACTCGGCGACAAACTGTCGTTTTTACAATGTTACCACTAAGCAGCTATTAAAGCGTAGAAACATCTAGTATGTTGTCGGTATATATGAATGTAGCAACTATCCAAACAACATTATCAATATAGAAGTAATGACTTTTGGTCAGATTGTAAAGGTTTCTTGTAATCACGTTGAATTATAGAGTAGCATTTTGTTTAGAAAATTGACTCTGAGAAGAAATTTTTATAAAGGCAGTAGTCACTGGAACACAAATCTTGATTTTGAAAACGTTATATATTTTAAGCCTCTAAATAGAAAGACACAAACAAAATATCAAATTGAATATATACCGGGAAAACACTGCTCAATTAACTATCAAATTTCAATATATTGCACTCGGATACTTGCTTTCTAATTACTTTCAGGGTCTGCGGTGAGCAAACAAAAGCTTCAAGAGCCAGTACAGCAAGATGACAAGGTCTCAGATAACCGACCAGCAGAATATGGGAGAGTTGATAAGAAACGTATTAAAGGTAATATCTCTCTCTCTCTCTCTCTCTCTCGTATTTGGTCTGAAGCCTGTTTATCATTTTTTCAAAATCCCTAGAGGAATGGTGAAAATAAATCTATGCGATGGGCATTGCTAAGATTTTCACACCACCATTCACCCGAGATTTCCCCATTAAAATAGTTAAAATATTAGTTACTACACTTATTATATAGTGTAGATTGAAAGTATCACTTATACTCTATAGCAACACCTGGACAAGCCTTGTCGATGTCTCCAATGACAGGAACCGAGTATGAAAATTGTGGATTCCAAGAAAAACAAGTGCAACAGGTGAGCTCCGCGATTAGTAACAGACGATTTTACTGCAAACAAAAATTGGTAACTGAAAAACTAGATGGAAAATTACTTTTAAGAAAATATAAAACTGCCTTACTTAATACAACGAAAGATTGGGTGAGCATGTTGTTTATATTTTGCATAAATGTTTCAAATGCATGTGTAAGGAGCTATGCCTCAACATCAAAACAAAGTATAAGCTATTTGTACTTCAATACATTTTCCTTATAGACCTGTAATGCTTAGAAGCAGACGGCAACTTTAAAAAAAAATCCTTATGTAACATTTCAAAACGAACAATTTTCTTTATGTTCTCAGAAGGGAAAAGGGGCTAGAGAAATTCGTCGACGGAAAGAAGAAGAACTGAATTACACAACTGTGGTTTTTTCGGGGTCGGCCGGCCCTCGTCCACTTCAAGCAAAGGAAGAAACTACAGAGTACGCCTGCATAGCTCCACAGAATGAATCAAAAGAAACACCCTGATAAACTTGTACGCAATATACTCACCCCTATTTCTTGGTTTAAAAAAAAATCAGTGGCGAGCTTATGACTTAAGAGAAAATGGCAAAATGAGAATACAACTAAAGGTGACGATGTCTTGGAATAAAGCCAACTGTCGTCACATGAGAGCTTGCTCGTAAGGCGTCCTTTTACGTGCTCGCTCGACACGACCGCTGTTAGGACGACATATGCATAGGTGGAAAAAATGTTCTCACTGCACACTATGGCCCGAACCCCTATCTATCTACAATCTCCCCACATAACAATCACAGACACGTAATACATGGAAAGAAAAAGGAATATTGTTTACAAATATCAAATGTTTACAGAAAAAATATCTATAAGATGGATGACACCCGGCTTTCTTTCTGGTTCAACGAACAGCATGCAATTCCTTCCATCACCTGCCCCTCTAAACACGTACCTGTTTTAACTGCACACACACATACACCCTATGTGTCGAACACACAACACTCTTCACCTCGTTGTTTACAGTCCGCACAACGCTACAGTCTGTACCGAAGGGGCGTCTCTGTCTACTATCCTAACTGTTGACGTGTCAACGTCCTCCTGTCTGCTCCGGGGTAACCGCAGACTCGCGGGGTCTCTCCTTCCTGTGCTTTGCCTCTGGACACAACCCTTACTGAGGATTGTAAGCATTCTCGCTGACGTCACACATGCACCTCACTGTGTGTCACTTCTTGGTCGAGCTTTGACCTCTGAACTCGCACCACTGGGGTTCAATTTCACATAGCCACTCAAGGCCGGATCTCTGCTTCTGCTGCAGTATCCTTGTCTCTCTTCAGTCCCTTGCTTTCTTCCATTACGTTCTGCAGTTCTTTGTTTGAACGGCCAGCTTAGATGGGGTCTGCACGTGCCAAAAGCTGCACGCCAGTCTTGAGAGGTCCAGCATCCCCGAAGAATCTCTTGCCGACAACACTGGTTCGCTTTAGTTACTCAGTCAACTACAGGACTTCACAAGAGCCCAAGAGTGGACATTCTGGTCTGCTTGCAACAACGAGCGGGTTCAACCCCAACAGTCTTCCACAATACTCTCAAATGTCGATTGTGCAGAAATTCCAGCAGAAGAATAAGTCGTAGGTTTACCAGAAGAATTTTGCAGAAGCTTGCTTACAGAAAATAACTTGGCAAGTTGCAAGTTTGTTTTTGGGAAAGTGCTTCCACCTGTTGGTGATTTCACACTATAAGGGTGAGGGGAAGGTGGTGATTGGGGGCTGGGGGCGTGGTCTGACTTCGGCGGCTGAGCTGGTGGTGATAGAGGCTGTTGTTGTCTTGTGGTGTCCTGGCTGCTGTGGTTTATGTTGTCGCTGTCCCTGCTGGCTGTCTCCTGCTAAGCTAGGCCTGTGCTAGACCTTGTATCTTTCTTTTATTCTACTTTTTGGTTAGGGTTAAATTTCCCTCCTTTTTTAAACACGTTTTGATTTTCAAGTTTTTTTTTAATTAGATGTGTCTTGCTTGGGCATAACTATTTACTACCTGGGCTGTAAGTATGTGTTGCACAGATCTATGATTTCAAACTAAGTATATATTTGTTAATTTCTTCTTTAAGGTTTTCTTTTTCTTTATTACTTATTGCTTTCTTTATTACACTTCAACAGTGTGTGTGGTTTGCGAAGCCTTTCACCACTGCTACAGCTTAGTGGATTTTTGTACATCATGCGGTATTCGCCATTTAATCTCATTCTGTTTTTTCTTGCGTGATTTATTCTAGCGGGTTTTAATACGGTTTACCTGTTACTCGGTAATTCTTCTATTTCCTTTCTTGTTCAGTTAGCTTCCTTTTTGCAGGTCTCTTCTCATCTTAGTCTGATTGCTCGTTTAATTGTTAATTTTCTTTCTTCTGCTGAAATAGGCCTGTTTATTTGGATAAGCTTTATGGTAGGATTAGGCTTTATCGCTTGTTTAGCTAGTCTGTCTGTTTCTTCACTACCTTTTACGCCAATATGAGAAGGGCCCAGAGAATTGTTACCCCTATGACTTTATTCTGTAGCGTAAAGACTCTTCACTCGCTCTCCAGTCAGGCACGCATAGACTGTAAACGCACTTCTCCGATCTGCTCTCAGTTTGCTCTCCATCCAGACAACTCCGTTCAGCCTCTGATGATCGCCTACTGGTTGTACCCCGTATACGCACAAAGACGAGCCTTTTTTCCACACAAAGACGCGCTATGGAACTCACTTTCCTACCATCTGAGACATGCCAACACCGTCCAATCCTTCAAACATGCCCTCTAATCACACCTGTATACTCATTATTTTGGCTAGTTCTCCGCTCGTCTGCTCATAACTGGTTAATTATTGTAGTGTGTGTGTGCGCGCGCGCGTGCGTACGTGTGTGTGTGCGCCCGTACGTGCGTGTGTACGTGAGTGCGTGCGTGTGTCTACATGTATTCTGTCAGGTGCAGTAGGCCTTACAAATCACCCATTATTATTATTTACTGGAGGTAACATTTTGTACACAAGATCTAATCATTCTGATGACTGGTTTTAAATCGCCCACAGTGCTGACAGCGGGTCAGAAGCAACTACAAATTGTTTTTGTCTGATTTGGGGTTTGCTGTGAAGAGCAGCAAGTATTGCTGTGAGTTCCGGTGGAAATAGTATGCGAGATTTGGAAGTTCACCTGAGATGGCTGCTTCTTTGGAAGCATTAACTCCTATGCCTGTAGCATGATTGGTTGGGTCGTGCGAGCCATCAGTATAGATTTGTATGTGGTTTTCAGCTTCTGTTTGAAATCTGCTATAATTTTGTCTTGTGTATCTCTTTCTTATATTTGGTAAGTCCTGTGTCTGCAATTGCTTGGTGTATAGTCCAGCGTGGAGCATGAAGGTGCATATGTGGATAGGGGGCTTGGATGTCAACATCAGCCCCATTTGTTTGTTTCAAGCAACAAACAACCAGTGAACAAACTTGCATGCATCAGATTTGTTGTATAGATTAATTAATAATACAATACATTATTAGCTTTTTGTACCCAAACCTCATAATAATAACACAGATAATCTAAAAAGAGTTTAGACTGATCCATACAGTGTTTTCAAGTACACGAATTATGTCCACTCATTTTCAGCTAAACCAGGTAGTTTTTACGCCATTGTGAGCAGTTAATGATCAATTCCCTGTATGTGACGGTTTGTGAAGCAAGTAAAAGCTACGCTCAGTAATGTACGCTTCCATAAAAAAACTAATGTGACTTGTTCCGAATGATTGTGTTCATTTTATACTTTTTCAAAATTGTATCTGCACAGAATCTTGTTTTATCAAGAGTCTGGTAACAGTTAAGTATAGTCTGTATACAGAGGTAAACGTCGTCTTTTTATCACTTTGCTTTAGACTAAACCCCTTTGAAATAAATTCTTTGAAACCTAAACTATTAATTAAAGGAAAGGCGGGCGGGGACAAAAGAGTTGTCTCTCGAAAATGTATACATGTCTTCTTTGAATAATAATGTATTTTGTAATGACAATAAAGAACACGTTTTTCACTACTAGCCAGGGACCCGAACGTGCTAGGGATTTTGTCTTTGAATAAAGAGCATGAAAAAATCTATTTTTTTTATCCAATCAACTCCTAAGCGTCCTAACCATAACGACTATACAGCAAGCCTCCCCCCGCCTCCACCACCAACACCACTGCCCCTTCCCTAACCCCATCATGCCCCCTCCTTACCCAGAAACATCCTCGGTCCTCTCCTTGAGACATCATAACCTTAAAACACAGACACAAACACACACACAGAATGTTCATAAACTAAGTTTGAAATCTACCATCAATGTGCGTGGGTACGTGCGTGTGTTTGCGCGCGCGTGTGTGTGTGTGTGCTCTTACGTCCGTGTGAGTACTTGGAAATGTGTAATGACAGGTAACAGATGAGATGGATTTAAGTGCACGCGATGGGTAGGTTCTTAGAAATAAATCTCTATGAAAGACTAGGTATAAGGGCGGTTTTACTTTCAAAAATCAGTCCGGTCAACTATCTCCGCATGGCTCGCACTACTTCTGTGATGCAAAGTAGCGGATTACACAGCTAATGAGAACATAAAGCCGATCTATAGCTATAAGACATTAGTGTCCAGAACTGGTTTACTCGCTAGTAATTAGTGCTGGCTTGCATGAGCGTTCATAGCTGGTAGGTTCTTAGAAATAAATCTCTAAGAAAAACTAGGTATAAGGGCGTTTTTATTGTCATGGACGCAGGCATCACGAAGACGGTTTTGCCACCACACCACGCTCACAGCGGGCGGTATCAGGTAACAGGTTGGATACCGCCAGCGACACGTGGCTGTGACGCGCTGTGTCATCTGATAGCGTGCTGTGCTAGGCTCACTCTCTTTAGACATCTCTATATCCTTCTAGGAGAGTTACAGATACTAACAACTAACATCCTCTGATTCCACTCGATATACTCTTTCTTTACATAATAAACTTATCAAACATCTTAATAGATTAGGTTAGTTTGTAGGCATATTTCTTATCTTTATCTATTCACCATAGCTAGCAAAACTTCATTTAACCGTAATTATCTTTATTTCCTTCTCACTCTACTAAACTGTCTTTTACACTAACAGGAATTTTAAGCACCACTTCACTTCCACGAACAAAAAACATTGTCTACATCATCTCATGTACCACCTGCCATACTCTGATTTACGTTGGTGAGATAGAAGCCACACTCAAAACCCGCTTCAGAGAGCATTTAGCTGACACTAAACACAACAGATGTACCCCAATATCATCACAATCCCCCCACTTCTCACCTCCCCCCCCCCGACACACAGCAGACAACATGAGAGTTTGTGTCGTGTGGCACATGCGTGGTGCCCCTTTTGACCCCAAGACTGAATTCACCCACACACACACACTTAACCTTAACCATCTACTTTCAATTTCTTTTGATCCTCTGTTCGTCTATCCCTTTCCTTTTTACCTGTAGCTTCAATTTCCTTAGTAACAATGCCCTTTGTAACCCACCTCCCCTAACACCTCCATTCTTCCTTCTCCTCCCCCGCCATGCGATTGGCCACAACCGTACAGCACGGTCGCAGTCTGTTTGGCGGTACGCATGACTTTTGTGTTTGCCTTCATCTGTTTCTGCCTTTGTCTGTCTTTATCTCTATCTGTTTGTGTTTGTGTTTCCCTGACGAAGGGGTAATGTCAGAAACTGTCGATTGGCTGTGTCGCCTATGGTTTGATTTTTTTAAAACAAACGTTTTTGTATGCAACCAAAGTACAAAACACTGATACAGACAAAGCAAGAGCCTGGCAAGAAATCAGCTTATAAAAGCCTAGCCCTGGCTAGGCAAAAAGTAGGAATACAAATACATGGCGATGATAACGTATTAATTGGAAATACGAAGAGAAAGAGAGAGCGAGGGAGGGTTAGTGGGGTGTAGGGAGGGTATATTTACTTCCATTGTATGTCGGCATCAGCCAGTCCAGCGTTGGACTCACAGTCAGTGTCAGTGACTCTGTTATCGCTCCAAGTGGAAGCGCTCAGAAAGCTTGATGTAGTGTTCGACTCGTTTGGAGATGTGTTCGTTTCCGTCTACTGTTAGGGAGGGACTTCCAGATAAAATGGTATCTCTAATCCACTCCGTCTACCAAGCCAGTACGAGTCAGTTCCATGTTTCCTGTACAGGTACTTCTGAATGGGATTCTGTTTCGATGCTGACCCTTCATTAAAAACTTTAGAGCAACGAAAAGACAGGCTGTATTAAAGTTCATTATTGCTGTGCAGTCTGTATAGTATATATCAAAGCTGCAGACGCAAGTCGCTTGGTACGGAGTGCTGAGTACAGTATTACATTTATTTAAGCGGCCAAATTGTAAACCGTTTTAAACTTTTCTTTTTTTCCCTTTTTTCTTTACTACTTAATGATTCTTCAGGAACTCTGGTCGTTGACTTCTTGTCTTAAAAATATCGTTGGGGTGGGATTCTGAGGATATAAAAGAAATATGACCAAAGTGTGAAGGAAACTGAACTCATTAAAATAAAGCATATGATCTGTACTTAGATACATACGTAGAATGGAAATTTAATAGAGGTAGAGATTATTACTTTTCAGCAACACGTTCCCAAACTGAGTGAAAGATAGTCCCACTGCGCTTTCTGTCGATGTACATTTAAATGTTGATCACATCACAACATATATAAATGTGTGGGGTCGACATCTCGGCACCGGATTTTAACAAAAAGGATTAAAACACATTCCGCCAGTGCTGTTTCCCTGCAGTGCGATAGACATTTGCTGCTGCTGCTGCCAAAGTACAGCAGGCGGGGGGTTGCGGGGATTTTTACAAAATTTGAAAACGGTAGCCTTTCGTGTACATGGATGTAACTGGCCTTTTCTTATCGCCGATCATTTTTCTTTTGAGTTCCTTTCCTTAGACCACACAATACACGTATATCTTCTTAACTGTGATCTCGAAACCAAGCGATCTTTTTTGGTAATTTGGGAGACAATCGCGCCCGCCACTTTGCTGCATTCTCTTGGATACCTTTTTTTAAGGCAGCGTTTTACACGGAATTCACACTGGATGGATTTCAGGTAGGAATCGTTTTAATTTGTTTAAAAGTTTTCTTTCAGCCTGCGTTGGAATTATGTTTTTGTCAGTGATAGATTATTTTTACTTTTTTTGCTAAGATACATTCCCCACAGGGGAAGTCATGGCGGAAAATCCGCGTAGGCCCATACAATGCATACAGTGACCACATCTAACACAAATAGTAAGTACCATTTAACATTTTTTCAGTACGATTCTATAATTATTTTGATGTTTAAAGATGTGTCCTTCGAAATAGGTAAAGAAGATTACTGCACTTGTGGTAGTTTCCAAGCAGCATTTAGCTCAGTCATGCCGAAATCTGTGTCCACATGCGTACGCAGCGGTCGTAACAGTCTAAACCCTACGTGGTAATTGAATGAATGTTTCAATGAAATAAATGCATGAAATCACAACTTATCGAAAAATAAATACGGACAGAAAGAGACATTGGGGCACTTCACTTATTACCAGGATTGTGGATGTGCAAAATCACATACAAATCAGACAGGCGCGCTATTCCCCAAAATAAGTGTTGTGAGAAGAATTGAACATTTAAGAAATACGGTAAGGATGTGGACGGGAAACCCCTGTTACTTACAAATCCGATATGTATGTATGAAGGATAGATTGTTACACCTCATTCGTTGCTGGTTGGCCACCAACCTAACCGGGAAGTTTGCTAATGGTTTACTGCTGGTCTTATTACTTCGAGTTCTGTTTCTTGTTTCGACTTCAGTGAAAGTGAAAAAAATGTTACAGATTCAAGAACTAGCTCTGATCCTTGCAATAGGACGTTCCTGTGGTAAGTATTTCAATAACCTGCTACTGAAATCTGCTTTTTGTGGCATATATTATTGGTAATTCATCATAACAGAACTATGAAATCGAAAATTAAATCAACAAGCTGCTTAAAAACTATTTAATCCCATTCAATGAACCAGCAGGCATATGAAAGGTTATTGCTAAAAAAATATATACACTATCTCTACCGTCTATGTCCCTAAATTTCAATCCCACACACCAACGAAGGTCACACAAGTAGTACAAACGGCCGTTAACTCTAGACAAGGGAGGCAAACAATATTAAGTAGGACACTTGCCTCTGAAGTGATTTGAGTTTCTTCCCCTGATGCCCCATACGGATGAACCTTGCGACTGGATAAATCTATGAGCTTGAAATTGGGGTGAATGGGTCCGAGCCAAGTCGATGTATGGTCCTGAAGACTTAATAAAAGTTTCGCTTTATAAGCACTTTAGATTGTTTATTGTTTGTTTACTTTTCTGTGCTACTGTGAATAAAACTATGTAGTTGTGCCTATAGCTGGGTTGCATGGGTGTTTTCGGTCATAAGCACGGTTGTATAGCCTGTCGGGCCTATATATTTCACATGAAAATCAAACATGACAGTATCAATACAATAAAAGTGTAACTGGAGATTTCGTTCAAAATGTAAAACCACTAATTAAAATAGCAATATTTCTTTTTTATCTAAAAAAAAAACAGTGCGTTTGCTCGAGCTACTTGATTTCAAAACACAACCGAAAGTCACAAAAAGCTAACGTGTACCTCATCAAAAAGCTAACGTGTACCTCATTACATATTAAATTAGTCTCTGTAAGTGATTTTCGTGCACTGGCGCTATCGATTGACGTCATGTAGAGTGACGTAAGCGCGTTCTTTGAAAAGCACCTGAACTATTTTAGAAGCTTGTGGAAGGGTCAGTGTTTCAGATAGGGGACTTCTAGAATGTCGGAGATCTTTTTATTGCTAGAAAGTTCGTGTGGCTTTCCAGCACTGTAAACAAGATGCGTTCTAGTTTACAACACTTATTTGACGAAACAGAACGGATTTTACAATGATCTACAACGCTTGAGAACTGTCATCAAATGCGCATTTAGCACTAGTGTAAAGAGTGTTCTGGTCAGTATTCTTAAAACTGTTCAGGCTACAGGATAATCTGTTCCTCAAAAGTGTTCTGTTGCTGTGAAAGATATTCTAGAAATGTTCTCTATACATCACAAAACGTAGAACACCGAGGCTATTACCGAAAAATTACACAAGAACATGTTGTACTGTGTTCAGCTAAACACTGCTAAAACACTTCTCCGCTTAGAATTCCAGTCTTTATAAGACTATGTGTTGATGGAATTCTGAGTAGAGAAGCATTCTAATTTCACAGTAAGAACAGTTACAAAACTATAAACACTATGTAATGCATTCTGGCAAAACTAGCCAACAAAACTGTTTAGATGTCGGGTTACCTTTATATTGACATATTTAGTTGAGATAATGTAGGGTAAGGAGTGGGGTAGTTAATGCAAGGTTTTGAACCCAGATGTCGTATTTTAACTGTCATTATCTGCACTATTAAAACCATAATGGCACGTACATAAGCTATCCCTTGTGTCGTACCTTACCAAAACCAGTCCGCCCTGAATATTCTAAGAAACACTCTTATTCAACATCAATATTTCTGCAGCCAATCACTCTTTTTCATTTTATTAGTCTGTCAAAAACGAATCTTTTTTCGCCGACTGTGTAGATATGTCCTTAGAAGGTCTGAAATGCGGTCGCACAGTATATACTTGAATGAGTTGTGTTTATTTTAAGCATAAAATGTTGTAAGTATTATTCGAATAAATTGAACTAAATTTGAGAATTAAAAAATTTCCGAGTCTTGAGTCTCTCAGTTTTACTAACAACTATAACCAACAAACTTCCTCCCCCCCCCACCCCAACCTACGTGCACAACTTCTTATGGTTTCCTTCTTTATTCGTTGACAGTCATCTCGTTGTCACTGTGTGAAACTGACGATGGCTACTTGGAGTTTGAAAACAAACAGGACAACAGGTTCACATGCAGAGATATCCCAGCGACCTCCACTGTCACCTGGATGCTCATCGACATACAAAACAATGCCCGTAACCTCGGCACGTGTCCACCTCCTGCAGTCGGCCAACAGTCAACATGTAACGCTAGCAGTATAGCACCTGGTGTGTTCATCAGCTCTCGGACTTCTGCCAATACCAGCTTTATTGTGTTTGATGTCACAGCCGATCACAATCCTAGCAATACAGGGAGACTAACCCTGGGATGCACGACAGGAACAGTCCAAGCAAACTGTCCCTTGGACCACATCTGTAAGTTAAACACAGTATAAGGGAAGCAACTCGTGAAGAAATGAATCAGCTTTCTAATGTAGGAGTTCTTTATCTTAGACGATTAGCGATTCCCCGTAAATAAATTTTCAAAGTTGCATCGTTTATTTCCCGTATGTGATAGTAAGCGTGACCTATGCTGTATCGTTTATTTCCCATACACAGCGCGAATGTGTTCGCGAAACTGCTTGTAAGGCTTGCGTGTTGACTCGCTGCGCTTGATACCGAGGCCAGCGGCGAGAGAAGCGTGTAGTCACGTGTCAGGTTTTACACACAGTGTGACGGACTGCGGACTCTGAAGGGCGCCGGAACGACACTCCCACTCCACCCCAAGGTTCTGCAGCACCAGACGTGTGTAAACAAAATGTGAGGTTGTTGATCTTTGCAAACGTCAGCTCTACCCTGAGGATACTTTACTTGTTGTTAAACATCTGTGCGCCGCCTAGTCAGTGAGAGAAGTAGGCAATGCCCTTGGGTAACCAATGGAGTGGAGTGCCATTGTGGTGACTGTCAGACAGTACGGCAACACCTTGACCGTACTTCAGGCTGACTGGCTCCAAGGATACGCCGAAATTATCTTTTTGGATCTTGAACAAGCGTTCAGGCTGACAGATTCTTTGGTGTAAAATTAATTGTTTGTGTGTGTGTGTGAGAGAGAGAGAGATAGGGGAGGGGGCAGAGAGAGAGAATGAACGACTTTTGTTGATTAGGTCATCGGCTTATATCAAGAAAGTGACAACTGACCATGCCCGTTTTACAAAGCATGTGTACATGGGTGTTGAACAACATGAACATATGTCACTCTCCTCTCTCTCAGAGAAAATGGAAGAGAGAGCGAAAAGATGGTGTGCGTGTGTCGGCATGTGTGTTAGATAGGGGAAGGATGGAGCAGGACAGCGTTTGCATGTTTGTGACTTTGCGTACGCTTTGTCTTTTTGGTATGCATCTGTGTGCCATTGTATTAAGGCGTGTTTGCGTATTTGTCTCTCTCTCTCTCTCACCCTGCGGTGTGAGTGTGCATGCGCGCGAGAAAAATTGTATATTTTCTAATTTGTCTGCTAGTTCAGTAGTTCATTTGAAGACCTCAAGTGATGGTCGCGAGGCCTGTACTGCCGTTAGAATCCGTTGCTTGGCATTATGTTGTGACGTATGCAGTAGAGCGTGTAAGAGGTAAGACTTGATTACGTTTCTCTCGCCGTCGGCCACTGTGTAAAACCAATCGAAGAGAGAGAGATGTTACAAAGAGACAAAGAAATGTGTGTGGCAGGAGCAGAGAGCGTTGACGTTTTGGCGCAAATGTCAGTCATGTAACAGTTGTCGCGATTTGTTTATCCGTTTGTCTGTTTGTTTGACGTCAACTCACCAACTATTAAGAAGGATTAAGAATGGGAGAGAATGATGAAGAGTGTGGGGGAGACGAGAAACGATAAGGAAATGGAAGTCATCCCCAAAACCTTGCCCTGCACACAGCTGCAGGAGCCGCCTGCTGGGAAAGTACTTGAGCTGTAACTGGGATCCGAGCCCATAGCAAAGCACGCGTTACCTACCGCTGTGATACTGGCTGTCCTTACTTACTACAGCCATCACGGAGACGGTTTTGCCACCACCCGCTCACAGCGGGCGGTATCAGATTACAGGCTGGATACCGCCAGCGGCACGTGACTGTGACGCGCGGCGGCATCTTTTAAACGTGCTGTGCTAGGCTCACTCCCTTTATTAAACACTTCTATACTCTTTTAGAATAACTACACACATTAACAACTAACATCTTCGGATTCTACTCGATATGCTCTTTTTTTAGATAGTAAACTCAACAAACATCTTAATAGATTAGGTTAGTTTGTAGGCATATTTCCTATCTTTATCTATTTACGATAGCTAGTAAAACGGTATTTTAGCGTAATTATCTTTATTTCCTCCTCAGTCTACTAAACTGTCTTTTACACTAACAGGAAGAGCAAAGCGCACTCTATTCATCACGTATTTCCATGTTCTTATATATATATTCTTCATTTTTTATCCATACTTTTGTGTGCGTAACAAACCGAAAATGTGCTAGGCGCGATACTGTTAACCGCGAGCTCGGGCTGTTGCTGACAATGGTTTCATTGTGGCTCGCCCCAAATTCATTGTCGCTCGATAAAGGGGGGGGGG
>SMGT01013783.1:0-21173 GCA_004794575.1 Lanistes nyassanus | reverse complement strand
CCGGTCAAGGGGCAGTGAACCGAGGGCCGACGGACAGTGTTGGGCAGCAACAGCGGCGGCACTCAATAAAGTATGTAGAGCGAGCTTCAATAACAGGCCTGCCTCTGTTTACGGAGAGAGAGAGAGAGAGGAAAGTTTGCGAAGCGAACCCGCTTCATCACATGTACAAAATATAAACAGCAATGTAGATATTATAGTAAGAGGCTATATAATTATATTAAATTAAAAACAGTTGTATGATTTATACTTACAACCACCTGGCGTACAGTTTCACTCTCACAATAACTTTTATGTTCGAATTTTCATTTTAAGACTGCATGGAATGGACATGTAAACCTAACATAATGTAATGTAAACCTAACTTAAGTCGTCATGGCGGTCTTTTTTGCATGCGTATAGCAAATGTCAGCATTTCCCCTTAAAGGTGTTTGGCATTTCACAGCTAGAGCGAACCGGGCAGATTCTTCGTGTACAGTCCAGTTCACCAACAACCCGTGGTCAGTGTCTGGTCAATGCAACATCACAAAGATGTTCTCTGTGCGTGGAAGATACAGATGTCGGATCTACGAAAGTAGTCAGGCAAGATAAAAATGTTTTTTTTTAAATGATGCAAATTTTAAAACTAATCACCACGATATTGATACAAAAATAACTAGCCCTGTTCTGGTTGCAAAATCTCTTTAATTTCAAGAGTTAAAAAACTATAATTTGATTGAGACATTAAACACTAAAATTACACAAACGTCCACGTTTAGCGGGCACAGCACCATTTACTAAAATTACCTCAAATATCCAGGATTACCTGACACATTACCAGTTACGAAAATTACCACAACATCCACTATTAGCTGGGACATTATCTTTTAATAAAATTACTTCAAATATCCACGATTAGCTGGCATATTAATATCTACTAGAATTACCACAAAATTTCCATGAATAGATGGAATATTAACATTTTAAAAAACCAAAATCTATGACTACCTGTCAATTTACCATTTACTTCAATTACCCTAAATATCCATAAACAGATGCCATATTAACATTTAAATAACCCCAAACATCTATGATAAGCTGAAATATTAAAATTTACTAAAGTTTCACCAAACATTCATGATTACGATTTTCTTTTGCATACAACAACATCTGTATCTTACGTTTACAAAGATTTAATAATTTCTAACAAATTCATATAAATGCAGTGGAAGACAACAGACCTGTTTGTTTCTTAATCACAGAGTGAAAGATTAATCCATAACGCAACCATGTCTACAACAAGCACAGGAATTGATGAATTTTCTGGGAAATGTACGTTTAGCAGCTACCTACCTCCCGACGGTCGTTACAACTACACAGCTGTCATCATTCCTGGAGAAGTACAATTTCCTGTTGAGTTTAGAGGAAGTAATGAAATACGTAAGTTTTTATTTGTGTGTTTTGTTTTTGTCCAATTATTTCTTCCCCCCAGAGATGTGAAATAACAAAAATAATGATATTGGCAATCTTCACAAATGCTGTTTACTACTGTTATAACATTAATGTTTGTGTGGCTCATTCTTTGACATCCCAGTGCGGTGTCGCTCGTGTCCTTAGTAATGGTCTAGACTATTTTCGCAGTGCGCAGAGAGCGCCGGAGGCAGTTTACGGGTTTGACTGGACAACTGACAACACAATGAAGAAACTATTAAAGACAATGACAGAAAAAAGGTTGCCTGGATTCACGGACAGAAAAAACAAAATGGACAGCCAACTACAAAGCTTTGAGCGTCACGTTCAGCTTTCCAAGTGGCAGTGCAGAGACTGTGCCATCAACCGTAGGGCCCTGCTGTCTGGATATGCACTCGACGTGTGCTCCTGTTTGGCTTAGACATCGCTGAGGATTATGATTAACTAAAGCAAGCTCTTCTGAATTGATATGACTTCACATAAGATGGTTTTTACCACTGTTTCTCGATCCAGCCAGCCAGAGAAAGGCGAGAGATCCAAGGAGTTCATAATAAAACTGTGTGGATATACGAACTGATCGTTACAGCTGGCAGTACAAGAGAAGGACTCATGCTGAAGGAACAGTTGTTGGAAACCTGACATAGGGACCTGTCGACGTTTAAAAGGTTTGGCTGCAACCGTTTCAGGATTCTGCAATTCGAAGGTGGAGACTTTTATGTCAGAAGAAGTGCTCACATCCAGTCGTCATCTTCACATCTAACGGTTATCAAGACTAGAGGGAGGATCTGACATGTTCTACATATGGGGAAAAGTAAAATAAGGCTCCATTGTGTTTTAAGACGTCTGCTAATCATCACATTTAAAAAGCACCCAGACGCCAAAGACACCGTCATTCTACTGACCAGTGACATCAGCTATTTTAGCAATCTGCAAAACGGACGGAGATATACAGACCGTAATTACAGAGAGCCGGATCCCCTTACACCGTTGGACTCACAGTCGGTGTCGGCGACGCTGGTGTCGCTCCTAGTGGAAGCGCTCAGAAAGTTTGATGTAGTGTTGGACTCGTTTGGAGATGTGTTCGTTTTCGTCGACTGTTGGGGGGGGGGCATTCTTGATTTAGTTCGGACAGTGTTGTTTACCTTGTTTCTCCATAACGTGGGCAATCCAGGAAATAGTGTTCAACAGTTTCGTGCTGGTAGCCGCATCCACAGCAACGATCATCAGTGAAGTGTCGTCTGAACAAGGCGTCGTTGAGGTTGCTCATATTGCGACGTAAACGGCAATGAGTAATTTATTCCTTCCTCTCGCCTGTGTAATAGTGTGGTTGGGTGTGGGCGTCGTTTCTGTGTACGTACTGTTTGAATGCGCTAACGGATGTCGTGTTTGTATGTTTTCGGGTAGGGAATTCCAAAGTACTGTTGTGGACGGGAAGAACGAGGTTCGAAGTAGGTCAGTTTTGTAGGTGGGAACATCTCTCAAGGGTCTCCACCTGTGGTAAGGGCTAATGACTAAAGGAGGCAATAGGTCAGTTAGATATTGGGGAGTTAGGCTGTTGACGATTTTGTGATACAGTATTAGTTTTTGTCTTTCTGTTAAGGGTGTATTTATAAGATTTTAGACACTTTAGATGCAAGATCGTCTATATGTTCGTTCCATTTGCAGTTAAGTTCATCGCTAACCACACCAAAGTTATCAGGAAAGAAATCCAGATGGGAATGAAGGGAGTGGATCTTTAGAGACATATTGCAGCCAAGTTTCTGATACTGCATCAGCATGTCTTCTACTAGTTCATTGTAGTTTTCTGCCCTAACATTCCAGAGAAAGTTTGTAGACACTAGGTGAAAAGCATTGCATGCTTGTTTCGCATCACCCTGCAGCAAGTTGAAGAGCTCTTTAATTTGAGGACCCACAAAACTCTTTAATCTTTGCCTCTCTGAGTCGAGTGAATTTTTCATGCAGGTATCGAAAAGCTGGCGATGTCCAGTCAATGGCTTTCACAAAGTTCTTCATCAAAAGTAATTTGTTTGAAAGAGGTGTTAGCAGGATTTTGTGAGCCTCGACCAGAGCTGGGTGTTGAATATTCTTCTCTCCAACTGCTACATTTTGTATGAGAGTCCATTCCTTCCGCAAGTAGTGCATTTCCCTTGCTCGGCTATCCCACTCACATAAGAAACACATGTATGTTGCATATCCCTGCTGAAGTCCCATTAAAAAAGGCAACTACCTTCAAATCACCACAGAGGGGCCAGCTGTACTTGTTATACTCAATGGAATTCAGTAGCTGCTTTAAGTTATCGGATGTCTCTTTCATGTGGACAGCATGCGCCACTGGAATAGATGGAAGACGGTTTCCATTGAGCAAAAGCACAGCCTTAAGACTCAGCGTCGAAGAGTCTACGAATAGTCTCCATTCTTGTGTGTCATGAGTGATTTCTAAGGCTTACATGAGGTCATCAGTATCGGAACAGAATACCAGATTACTTTCCTTTCTGGTGAAAGGCTCCATCTGCTGGTGGCGCTTTCTATATAAAGTAATTGGGACATCTTGTTCTAGATGATTCCATTGCTGGAGTCGTCAACCTAGCAATTCTGCCTTCTTCTTGGATGTCCAAATCACGAACCATGTCATTTAGTTCTTCCTGTGTTATTCTGTGTGGGGTTGATGATGCACCACCGTGAAAATCTGGATCACTGCATGCTGACGGACCAGGAGAAGAACAGGTCGGCTCACCCTCGTCCCCATCAGCTGAATCAAGAGAATATTCTGCTGGAGGTTCTGGAATAGGAAGTCCCTCACCATATGGAACTAGTCTCAATGCAGACGGAATGTTTGAGTAGACTATTCTCGACTTCTTTTGCTTCGTTATTCCGCCGGAAAGAGGAGGAACCAAGCAGGAGTAACAGTCATTTGTGTGGTTGCTTGACTCTCTCCACACCATGGGGGCTGCAAACGGCATTGATGGTCTTTTGCCATTCAACCACTGTAAAAGCTGTGTTGTACATGTAGCACAACATGTAAGCGAGGCCCAAGGGTTGTCTTGGTCACCAATCTTGCACCCCAAGTAAAGATGATATGCCTTTTTCACTTGAGAAGTGATATTTTTCTTCTGGTTGGCAAATGTAACTTCCCCACACATATTGCAAAAATAGTCCACGGTATTAACGCAATTTCGAGGCATTAATGTTCTGTATTGCATGATGGTATGATGCAATGTGATGCAATATTACATCATTCTAGGCTTATATAGGATGTTGTTACGGTTCTACTGGATAAATTTACACTGTGAAACAGAAAATGAACTATATGAAATATCTTCCAAACGAAAGCTAATAAAAAAATTTGCATGGTCATATTCGTGTTCAGCACACAAAGATACAACAGATTAGGACCTTTTGAAGTCAGTAACTATTTAAGTGTTGACCAGAGTTACTTGACCGAGTTAGATGGGAGCTTAAACAAGGGGATTAGAAGCTTCATTAAAGCAAGAGGTCGTGGATGGATCAACTTAGAATCTATGGGGTAATTTCCCTGACCCACCACCCCTAACACCTGACACGCTATCATTCCAAACCTCTATATGTGTTGTCTCCTACAAAACAGAACGCGCGAGTCGGGGTATAATCACAGTTCTTTAGAAGAGATTTTAAGATCTGCCAAGTTCCTCTCTTTCGACCCTCTGTTTGCTATGTGTTTGGGTACGGTAAGCTCCCTTGGTCGCAAGCGTCTGCATACGGTTATGTTGAGCGTTTCAAGTACTTCCTTTAAAAAGTACTTTTACGAATAAAGGAAGGTAAGAGATGGTGGGGGAAATGACTACCCGAGAAAAGGAAAAAGGGTATAACGATAGAAATATCAGTAAGAAATAATATAAATGAGCTAAAAATAACGGCATAAGGAAGAGTTATTAACATTGATATAAAATAGAATTAAACCAGACGTATGCCAGATGACACAAGCCCTCGTATTTTTGAGGAGTGCTTAGGGGGCTGCTTAAAGTATGCACTAAACAAGATTTTGTGTGGTGTGATTAGTGGCAGGCAAATCTTCGTCTAAGATGATGCGCATTTGCGTTTGGTTTCGCAAATGGAAGGTAATTAGGGACAGATGATTCATGGGATCTCAGACTTACAGGCCTAAAATGTGAAGAGTTTACATCAACCAGACGAGAAATTTGGTGTTATCTCTCCTTTTATCCTATAGATTATTGCATCTACTAATATCGTATGTATTTATTTATATATTTACAAACATTAAAGCTGAGGTATTTTAATACACTTTATGTTTCCGGTATTTGTAAATTCAGCTTCTACGCTGTGACAAATTCCCGTTGCATTTAAGTTGTAGCCTGTAAATAACACAGTATCAAGATATTTTCATTAAGCCTTTTTTAAAAAAATTGTTAAGAATTGAAAATATTTGATAGTTTATTATATTATTGGTTTCTTACCATTAGGAAATCCTTCAACCAAACCAAATCACAACTGTCCGCACATCGTACAAGAAGGCCAAGACATCCAGTGCGCATGCTCAGTCAGTGACTATGGGGCTCCTTCCGGTACACTTCAGTGGGACAACACAGGCTCCACACAACTGAGTCTCACTAACGTAAAGAGAGGAGACACTGGGAGACGGTTTGTGTGTAGGCTGACATGGAACAACACAGATGTATGGACTCCGAACTACACACTCAATGTAGCAAGTGAGTTCCAAAAATATCAGAGTTCATGATTCTGCCATTTGCTGTTTTTTTAAAACCTTCCATTGTACTAACATACTGCTGCATGCTTTCTTTCATGGTTCTGCAGCAACTATCTGTAATGTCCCCTTCTTACTGACCTAGATGATAGTAGCAAAACTCCGCTACTGTCAAGTCCTGATGTCATCCACATGGGGCCAAACTGTGGCGGCAGATAAAGCATATCAAAGGAACATGCATCCTATTTGGGGAATGAAAACTGGCTTAGAATAGGGAACACAATGGCATAAACCCAAATCTTGTATGGGGACATACGTGGGGACAACCCATACGAAGAAAAACAGGGTTTTGATTACTGTCCCTATGTGGGTTACAGTGGATATATATCAACCCCCTCTTCATACACAGTCTAGCAGGGGGGATGGTTTTCTACTGACATTTTGGTGAACACTCGGCTTCCTTGCAAAACTTCACTACACAAATACTCGCGGCGGTAGGAATTCACAACCTCGCTACTTTACATTCAGAATGATGTTCCTAATGGCATAGCAACTCTCCCAGTTCTTTTCTCGCAAGCACCCACCGACGCCGAGACCTCCCCAAAGAAAGCAAGGATAGCGCTGCTCAACACAAAGAAAGAATATTTATTTACATATAGCTAGTTGTATAGTGTATGTTAATTTCGATATTTCGCTGACATTGACAGATCAATAATAATAAAGATAATTCACACTCATTTGCTTGCGTTTAAAGACAAATCTATTAAAACATTCAAGTGATTTACACAGAAATCAACTATTTACAATACAGTAAAACCTCCAATAGACAACTTTGATAAAACAGGCCTAATCAGGTCTGATATTCGAGGGGTCTTATAAGGGAGGACTAGCTGCACTGAAATGCTAGTACATTTAAGTACATGTATGGTAATGGATGGGGTGAGAAATGAACACAACTGCGCAGGAATGCACGTTATAATGGCAGATAATTGCAACATGTGTTTTGAAATTGTTTTTATTTACTATTGAACTACACGTTAAAATACTTTTTTTTGCATCCCAATTACTGAGATCACACTTTGGTGTGACGCAGCTCTCTACCCGTTACCTACCCCTCCCAACTCGCACAGTTTACGTTGGGTTAGACATTTCAGGCACTGACTGGCTGGTGACATCCCGTTCTTCCCCATATACAATTAGTTAACTAGCTGTGGATCTCACTGTGACGCTGTGGATCACAGATCTCCGAGACTGGGGTAAGTAGCATCACGTTACATTTCTCACAACAAAGAAGCGATGCCCATCCCTGCAGGCCAGCGGCTGGTTGGTTGGTTATTGGTTGCTTGACGTCCTGCTGCAAACTAGGTGCATATCAGGACGGTGGACAATGGAGGAATGGGGTCCTATTACTAAGCTATGCACTGAAAATAAACCATCAGCCTGATAGCAGGCTGAAATACCTAAGTAAAGAATGGATGCGTGCGGATAATTTAGGTTTCACTACGCTAGAAAAGTGTGAACGAGACGTAATTGTGTCTATCCAACCTTGTGGTCACTGAACGCGGCACTTAGGCCGAAAAAAAGGCTTTAAACTTAGAAATGAATTACATCAAAATCTGTGATATAAACTGCTTGTCGAAAGACACGCATGTCGTATATTATACAAAACCGTCAATTCCTTCAGTCCGTTAGGTTCACGTCGTAAATGGATGTCGGATGCAATATTTATTGCCGACTTGTCTTTGGCGCCTCTTTGTTAGGAGCATTTTCAATCTCTTTTAAAACAATTCTTTTGAGCTTCTCAGGGAATTTGGGGTCGACGTTTAGCGTTTCTCAGTGAATATCTTTGCAAAAAGAAGTGTGCTAAACTTTTTTTTCTGCTCGACCAGGGAAAGTCGTATACAAAGCAAAACCGGCCACTTTCGTCGGTCGTTAGTCGGGTTAAGGAGGGAGTCGTAAATGGGAGGTCTTTTATATAGTAAATGGTCTCCGTCAGAAAGTTTTGGGTCGTATGCCGGAGGAGGTCGTAGATGGGAAAGTCTTATAAGGGAGGTGTTACTGTGTTGCCATTTCTTTGTGCAGCTGACCTGTCCCAGAAATTACCCCATATTAATTCAGAGACATTCCTTCGCTGTTTTCATCGCGACAGCCCAGAGTATTTCAGCAAACATAAAATATCTACGACAAGAATTCCGAAATCCTTGAAAGTTCTATCTATGGAATTAAAGTTCAGCTTTTTGTCTTTTTCACAACACTATATAGCATAAAACTGGCACAGGAAAATTATTTGTAGTGCGGATCCCTGTTATGTCTTCTTTATAGATAAAGGAGGAGGAGGAGGAAAAAAGAAACTTGAAAGATCATTTTAATGTTTAAAATGTCGTATGTTTTCTTTTTTGTTTTCCCTTTAGTCATTGTTTGTTAATAAGCTGTGCATTTATTATTTTCACATGATTAAATAATTACCACATAATTTATTTCACAGTTGCACCTATGATAGTGAATTGGAAACTAAACTCCAGCAACGTGGATGTGATTGTCAATGAGAATGCAACTGTAACGCTGTCATGTGAGGCGATCGCCCGACCTTTGCCAAGTGTGGATCTCATCAAGGACAGTAATCAAGTTCTGTCCACTGTGCCTGTCGGAGACATCACTATAGCTGATCTTCAAAGGGAGCTGAAATATAATATTTCCAACGTTCAGTGCGAAGATTCCGGGAATTATACATGTGAAGTTAACAATGATGTAGGTAGGGACAGAAAAACTATAATGCTACTCGTCCAATGTGAGTATTTCCTCAGCAGGTCATATGTTTGTTATGTACATGTGTGTAATAACTTATTGTGATCTAGTAGGTATATATTAGATTCGTGCTGATTAAAAAAACTTGATTTTGTTGTATCATTTTTAATATTTAGTTTATTTCAAGGCAGATCAGTAATTTTTTACGTGATTGAAACATATTGATAGCACAGACAAATATTATAATGACCTCTCACTTCTTTTAAATTGCTTTCGAAGTCTTTCTTTCTCTCTTGACACTTCGACAGTTGATTGGCTAAAAAAGTGAACTTCTTAATTTTACAAGACAAATACGAAGCATCATGTAAGCTATCAGACAACTGGGACAGCCAGAAGCCCGCTAACTAAAGCGCCTGTCTTCAAACATGGATGTGTTAACTGTTTGAGGTTTCGCATCCCTTACTTGCCACACTTTAGATGCAGAAATACAGGGGCAACCGTCCGGGGTTTCTCTAGCATCGATTTCTGCCCTCCTCCACCCCTATCGTCCCTACACCAGCTTACAAAATTGTACACCATGTACACCACTGAAAGTGTATGGATGAGTTTTAATGTAAAGAACTGTGACTCCTGAAACTCTATGCATACATCGGCTATAACATAAGTTTCCGTTTGTTTCTCGCAAGGCCCTCCCAGAGCTTCTCAAAGTGATACATGTTTTCAATCCGTCACCTTCACGGATAAAGAAGTGCGATTACAGTTTAATCTCACGGCGTTCCCGACGCCAGAGGTTGCAAGCGTCATCTACTTAGGACCGTCGGGCGTCAGCAACTGTAGCCGAAGACCAGTGCCGGACTTTGCTGTCAGTGCTGAATGTACATCAGCTAGAGACCAGCTCTCCTCAGTCGTTTGCACGGCTACTGTCCACAACATCACGTCGGAAAATGTCGGAATTTACAGAATAACTGTCCGGAACATTTTTGGACAGTTGGATCTTGTTTTTCAGGCGAAAATCAGTGACGAAGGTAAGATATATTTCCTATCTGATAAAATACCACTAAGAAATGCACTATTGAAATATACTATGTACTATTTATTTGAAGCTGAATGTTGGAATCTGTAACGAGAAATATGCAGCATACATTTTCCAGCAGTCAATGACGAATAAGACGTAATGAACAATAATCGTGAAGGTCTCCAGTCCAAAGCTGTTAGCCGACATTGCACTCAATACTGAGGTGCTGTGTGTAAAGTGTGCAAGAGTGGGTACGTGCGTGCGTGCGTGGGTGGGTGGTTGCGTGCCTGCGTGCTTGCCCGTGTGCGTGTGCGTGTGCGTGCGCGTGCGCGGTTCTATGTGCGCATTAACGATTTCGTGCTTTGCTTTTACAATTAAACTAAAAACCACCAAATCTGCATAGAACTGAATAGTTTTGAACAGTGAGACATTTCTTTTACAGACTCTCAGTTTGAACCATTAACAGCAGATGACTGGAGAAATGGGTTTGCTTCTGGAATCGGTGTTGGTGTTGGAGTCGCTCTGGGAGTGTTTGGAGTTCTCCATGTTGCCGGTGTCATCTGGATGCGGCGACGGAACTGGGTCTTGCCGTGCGGACGTATGTAGACAGGGACTTCTTTTTATTCTTGACATGCGGGGGAAAAGGAGGAAAATTAGTTAGATTTCTCACAGCGTCAACGTTGAAAGCATCTGTTGTGACGACATTTAATGAATGTTCAAAAATTAATTGTAAAGTTAATTTTATCCAGGAAACATAGACTTTCTGAAAACTTTTCTGCTTTGTTTCGCGCATACTTTTATATGAACTGGCTCACCAAAGCATGATGGAAAGAAAATAAAATTGACAATTACTGACAACTACTGAGCACTGCTTACTTAATTTTGTTTTCAGATTTCAAGAAAACTCCGACAGAACAGTGAGATTTTTTTAAAGAATTCCTGAGCATTACTTCTTTTCCACCTATACACTCTGAGCAACTCTTCTATGAGTGAATAAAAATAAGACACATTTCAGTATGCAAGAAGCGAACTAATGTCATTCTTAAACGTGATGGTGAAAGGCTTGATAGTTTGGCTCACTATGTTGCGAACCAGGGGGGGGTCTAGAGAGAGAACCGGCTTGTCTCCGTATTACCCTCTCCGCCTGCGTGACCTTGTAGCACGCGTACAAATGGCTCGTGGTGTCGCCCCTCCCGTATCCGAACAATTATTTCTACGTACGAGTGGAGACCTCAAAAATCATTGAAATTATGAACTTTCCCTGGCCCGAGCCCCCACTCCACTCTATCACAACCCAATGATAATCAAGAAATGATTTTTGAGACAGAATAAAGAATATAATTTATTTACAAGGTAATCTTATTGTTCTAATAGGTCTGTACCACAACTCCTTTCCACATATTAACCATTAGTGTTAGTAAATACAATCTTTGATAATTATTCAACACACTCTCAACCATACGTCACCCTTATACACAACCCCACTCTCGCACTTCACAGAAATAGGTAAACGTACAATACCGTGGCCCTTCGTGAATTATCACCAGCCGCAATACGCTCTTCAATGGGTCACCAAAAGTTCAATGGTTCTGTCAATGTTCTCCTGGTTACCTCCTATGCCTGTCTGTGTCGTAGGTTGGTATATTCTTGACGTGTCCTCCGCGCGTCGTGGCGTAACTGCTGAAGTTGGCGACCCTCGCACTATGTGAGTCACCGCCGTTCGTCTCAGCTTCACGGTTACGAGTTCATCATAACTTCTTGTGAAGAAGACGATTCTCCTCATCAATCACACAACCTATGAATGGCTGGTAGTCCCACAATCAGATGTGTCACCATAACCTTTTCACGATTGTCCTTTGAGGCGGTCGGGCAGGCGGGTTAGTCTTTGGTGTTGATCGACTTCCACACGTCGTTCACGCTCCCCACGAACCGGCTAACATCTTTTTCCGACACTCGTTCTACAGTATACACTGATACCGGGCCTGGGCTAATTCTTAGAATGAGTTCAGTACTTCGAACCTCAATCTACACATCTCTCGGGTCAGACGGTTATCTCGCACACGTAACCTTACCGCTAATGATCTCTCCCGTGACTGTTCTTGCTGTAAGTAAATACTGCCGAGACTTCGACTCACTGGCTAACTAACTACCACTGTGTCACGGCGGGCGGGTACCTTATCTTATTGGACTCGACTTATCCAGAATTACTGGACAACTTTTATGGTGATCTCGTAAAATGTAGATTTAATTTAGCAATCGTCACCAAAACCTTTACTGCTTCCCGTCAGTGGTTTCTAAACCAAAGGGTGACGATGCTGTGAAATAATGTGAACAACTAGAGCAATCTTCCGAGGGAAAAGATTCTCATACACTGATACGTTCGCTCAGTCTCACACAGGCAAAACACTACTAGCTCAAGAGCCCCCACCCTCGTAAAACACTCAACTGCAGCGAACTGTTATTCAGCATATATTTCAAAACACTAACTGGCTCGACAACATCAAACATATCTACAAATTATTTACAAAGAATCACCGCGCTCGTGTCTAGGGTAAGACGCTGCCTGATGACGTCATACCACGTGCAACAGACAAAGGGAATATTCAAATCAATGCAAGAGGGAAACCAAACTGCCAAACCGGCCTATGATCCCGCTCAATACACACGTACAATGAGTGACCGACAATAGAGCTCCTATTCTTGTCACCACTGCAACAACAACTTCTGTGATACACAAGAACCAAGCTATCAAACTGAATCAATAAGGGACCCCAAAAAGAGCACCTACTCTTGTCACTATTGGAACAACTATTTTACCGCAGTACACAGATACGAGAAGCGACCGTTACAGAGCACCAACTCTGGTCACTAACGTACCAACAGCTTTACTGCAATACACCAATGCGACACGTGACTGACAACAGAGCACCAACTCTGGTCACTATTTTACCGCAGTAGACAGATACGAGAAGCGACCGTTACAGAGCACCAACTCTGGTCAGTACCGTACCAACAGCTTTACTGCAATACACCAATGCGACACGTGACTAACAACAGAGCACCAACTCTGGTCACTATTTTACCGCAGTAGACAGATACGAGAAGCGACCGTTACAGAGCACCAACTCTGGTCAGTACCGTACCAACAACTTTACTGCAATACACCAATGCGACACGTGACTGATGACCGAGCACCAAATCTTGTCGCTACCGACACTACAGCTATTTAGCGACCCAAAAAATAAGCTACGCCACTGCTTCAGCCACACCACACTCAGTCCCGTCTACTGGCACACTTGCCCAATCACTAGCTATGACATCTCCTGTCTCCGGCAGGATAAAAACACTTATCTTACTTCAACGCGAGTCCCCGACTCTAAGATAAGTTTAAGGTAAGAGCAGACCTTACTTATAAGGCACGTCCAGTGGTCTCTTTCCGTCTCAGTCCGTCGAAGCGGTCAGCAGATTACACTCGTAACTGCAAGAACGCTGGAGTCTTCCTTTTGGCCAGATGGCGACTGAGGTCCGTAGGCTAGCACGTGGTCGCTTCACTGGGTCTCTTCCTAGGTGCACGTCCCTCTCTGTATTCTGTGTCGGTACTCTTGGCGCTCTCCTTCTGTGTCTCTGTGTGACCCTCTGTGTCGCTCTAACATGTTTACCTCCTTATGTAGTAAGCGTTCTGACGTACTACCCTCAAGTAAACCGGTTCTAGCCAGACTAGGGGAAGCAGAATGATTAACCTGGCCAATGCCCGTACACCCAGGTGTCGATTGTGGGTGGAGCGGTCAGCCTGGTGATGATGTATCTTCCCCCTACTAGCTTACCAAGGGAGGAGCTAAAAGGCTTACCTAGGAGTGACAGGTAATAGCCTAGGGTGACATGTGACACACTGACCGGTAGAATTCCAGAAACGAGTCTATCAGAACACCTCCTGACGTCTATACTCACAAATGTGGTGCAGTCTTAACTTCCTTCGCTCCAGTCACGTGTCTCATTACGGTCACTCTATCCCCTCGATTGCCACAGTCGCTCCAGTCGCCTCTTCCCAGCCCTTATATACCACCCGGACTGTTCCTAATACAAACTAGTGTGGGTCACAACGAAGGCAACGGTTCACTGTTCTAGAAAATTTTCTCCCGAGCCTTCGGTCCGAGGGATATCGGCTTTTCTGGTTGGCTGACCCCTCTTGTCCCCCTGGCTGCGATTGGACCCGGCCTTTTGCTTCTTTCGAGTCACTACGGCCCCAGCGTCGGTCAAGCTTTTGTTGACCTAAGGTCAAGCGTCGCTGTAAGGTCGGCCACGGTTGGTCGGCTTTTCTATCGTGCCTGTCGTTTGTAGGCTTATTGCCCGAGGTTCGTGACACACTACATTAAGACATTCATGCATCCCATATACCACGAAATGTCTCGATAAACACCTAATGCTTCAGAGTTTCCAAGTCATAATTACACGTGGATATGGCTAGCTGTTGCTTAATATGAATAGAACATCAGAAATCTTTCATGGATATGTCTCTGTATAGAGAAAAAAAGTACCTGACTTTTTCACACAAAAGTATTCTACAGGTCAGTGCATTCTGCTGAAGAACTGGACAGTCCAGAATATTCACACGCTTCTGGTAAATATCCTTTCTACATCGGAGTTACATTCGCTATAACGGAACTCTTTTATAATCAAGTGTTTACGATGTGTACATTTTTCTGTATGTGTAACTGACAACGCTTGTATTTTGTATGCATTTTTAATGCTTATCGTATCTCTTCATTATATTTTGCCAGGCAATACCTATGACGCCCTTCATCTGAAAGACCTGGGGATAAAGTCTGTATATTCCTCCCTTAATAGTGAAAATCAGAGTAAGAATGTGGTTCTAATGACGAAAATCGTTACTCATCTCTCTCCTATAGTACAATCATTATAGTAAGATGAATTTTAAATTAGCAGCTACAGCAGTTGTAACTAAACCTACTAATGATGATAGTAATAACTAACGTACATTATATATGTTCATAATTAATTATTTACGTTTTCATTTTGAACCTGTTCTTTTCGTTTCTGTACGTAATTTAGGTACAAGAGAATAAGCTGACTACTAGTTGCCCACAGAATCAACATCTAATCAGGGACAACCGATGCACAGACAGAGGACACAGACTACAGCAAGCTAAAGCTGTCGTAGACCTCGATGGAAACAGAGTGTGACCGAAACACACAAACAACAACAAAGGTTTTCTTTGTAATCACAGTAGCACATAACTGGGTAGGACTTGACAGGGTGCAAACTGTCGACCTCCCGCCTCGTAAGCAGACGCCTTAACCACTATACCACCGGGGCGTTTTACACAGCAATGTTGAACACCTCCAGGAATCATTCCGGCTTGTCATCGTCCTGTGCCCGCACCGCTGGCGAACGTGTTGCCCGATGGAACGAAAGAGTATCAGTGGCAATCCCTGGTGCTAAACTGTCATTCTGGCGACAGTCATAATTGTCCCATCACTGCGCTCCCAGGGTTATATAAGTAAATGTACGTCAGCAATAAAATATATTCTGGGTTCGTTGTATAAAGTATCGTTGCAACCACATAGTTTCGAGTTATTATTTTTATTGACAGTAAGTTGGGTGGAGGGTGGGGGGGGGTTGAAACGCTGGGCTCCGAACCACAAGGTGCTGGTTCAATACACGTGTGCACAATATAACACGCTTACCCCAGTTGACCCAGCTATGGTTAAGTAGGGAAGGTATTGTTGGCCCGCAGAAAGGTGGTCTCATACACTCACTCCCCTACTAATGTATTAATGTTCTTGTTCATTTGTGCATTACAAGCAAGGCCACCTTTGTTTCTTTTGTTACTATTACAATGGACATGCTTGTGCTCATATTGCTTGAAATGTTTGTAACGCCGTTTGTAACCTTTTTGGTTTCTTTTGGCAACAACTTGGGTGGTCTATATCGAAGCTAGATAAAATCTGAACTTTTTGTTGCAAACTATCAGACTGGTTAATTTTTTACTCAAGATTTTCGCAACGCATGGAAACAGCATAGTGTCGCCTGCATAATAACCTGCATACGAAATTCAAGATCGACCAAGACAGTTTGCAGCCATGACAACCCAGCATGGTGTAGGAATATCCTACTGGAAAATATCTGTTTTTCCTCAATTTATACCTTTGACAGTCATTATGGCTGTATATCTCGCGTGGCTCTACTTGTTTGAAGATCAGGATGGCCAGCAAGCATGAGCACTGGTGCTCTTGTGCAGGTTACATACTAGTTTTCATAGAAAAAAATCTGTTTCATGCTGGATTAGCTGGGTAAATAAAATGAGTCTGTCCCGCACGCACGCACGCACACGCACGCAAGCACGCACGCACGCACGCACGCACGCACGCACGCAGTAAAATAAAAGTAGTTTAACAAACTGTGTAAACATTCCTACGCTTTGTTGTTACCATTTGAATCCAGAAGAACAACAGTTTTGTTTGGTTGGTTGATTTATGCTTAGAAAGTAAGGTACATTTTCGATGATGCATCGCTTGCATACCTCTGGTGTTTAAAAAACAGAGAAGAAATTAACACGACGAACACACACTCCTGTCGCTTTCTGCAGTCGATTAGTGTGTGGTGGTGAGTCATATGTAAACAAGACCAGTGAGCCTCTTGATCAACAACTATTGATAATATATATATATATAAAGAGAGAGAGAGAGAGAGAGAGAGAGATTAGATTGTTGGACGGACGGACGGAAGGATGGACCCGACCCGACCCGGCCATGACAGATAGGACAGACCAGGACAGACCAAGACAGAAGATAGGACAGATATAACCAACTATCTCTCTCGTTAATAGTACATTGGTAGATATGACATAGATATGACAAATGGCACTTATACAAGCGCGATCAGTAAAATTTTAAACAATATTGGCATAGAAAACTAAATAGGGAAATAAATTTAATAATAGACGAACACATATTTTTCTAATACGTTGCATTCGCCAAGAAAAACAATTAATAAAGAACAAATGAGGACCAGCGCTTAAACTATCGTAAGATAACTCCAACAAAGGTACTGGCAGCGCTATACATAGCCGTATGCAGACGCATGTGACCAAGAGAGCTTATCGTACCCAAACACTTAGCAAAGAGAGGGCCGAAAGAAAGGAACTTGGCAGATCCTCAAAAAAAGATCTGCCGCCCCTTTTTTTATAACGGCACCTTGAGGATTTCATGTATTTGTCCTATTTTGTGTTCGTCTTTGAATCCTAGTTGTAACCACTCGCTTAGTGAGCGGGCTGACTACATTTAACATGGATTCTCTGTATGCACACGTTGTGCACCGAGGGTTAGCTGTGTGAAGACTAGCGCCGTTATAAAGAAAGGGGCGGCAGATCTTTTTTTGAGGATCTGCCAAGTTCCTTTCTTTCCCCCCTCTCTTTGCTACGTGTTTGGGTACGGTAAGCTCCCTTGGGCACACCGTCTGCATACGGCTATGTGTGAGCGCTGCCAGTACCTTTGTTGGAGTTACAAGAAAAACAGGTGACTGCCGCTTGGAGGAGAAACCTTTCTTAAATTTAAAACAAGGGACCTGGACCAAGCTAAGACATGACAAAAACAAAGACAAAGAAAATCTACATTTTTCGGGGCACTACCCCTTCATCAGGACGACACAAAACGACGAAAAAACAACAACAAAAACAGAAGAAAAAGACTTAGCTTCAGTAGATGTGGCGCATGGGCTGGACAGCAGGAAACTGACTAAGGGACAGTGAGTAAGAAGGGTTTAAAAGAGGGGCAGCCAATCGCCAGGTGGGTGGGAAAGGGTAGGGAAGGGTGGGGGTGGAAAGGGGGCGGGGTGGAGAGAGAAGCGCGGGTAAGGGTGTGAGTGTGGGAGAGAGGGAGGTGAGAGAAAAGAAGTAAGAGAGAGAGAGAGGAGGGGTAAAGAGAAAAAGAGGGAGGTGGAGGGTCAGTTGTTGAGGTTGAGTCCTCTGGGTGCCATGGTACCAAAATGGGTAATGAAGTAGGATTCCATATTCTTACGGTCAATGGAATCGCCCTTCATTCTCCAGATACCACAGACCCTCATGTTGTCGGCTGTGTGTGGGGATGTACTGAAGTGACGTGCAACTGGTGTGTTTCTGCGGTGTTTAGTGTCAGCTAGACTTACTGTGAAGCGGGTTTTGAGTGTGTGTTCCGTCTCACCGATGTAGAACAGGGTGGGACAGAGGGTGCATGTGATGGCGTAGACGATGTTGCTGTTGGTGATAGTGAAGTTGCGTTTGATGACAAAAGTGGTATTCCCTTGTTTTAAATTTAATTTGGACTTTCCTCCAAGCGGCAGTCACTTGTTTGTTTGTTTTTTTGTTTGTTTGTTTGTTGTTTTTTTTTACTTATACATAGTGATCATTTCAGTTTTGGTGTGATTGAATCTCACTTTCCACGTTTGCGACGAATTTTCAATTTTCATTAAGTCTGAGTTTAGGGTCTGTACTCGTTCTAGTGGGTTCTCGTTGCCATACGGCATGCTTGTGTCATCCGCAAATAGTTTAATGACTGAGGTAATGTTGTTTACAATATCGTTTATGTAAACCAGGAAAAGCCATGGCACCAGTACAGACCCCTGGGGTACGCCGGCTAGCAGAAGTTTTGATTCGGATTTCTCCCTTTTCACGACCACTACCTGTTTTCTATCTGCTAGGTAATTTTTAAACCAGTTCAACAGGCTTCCACGAATCCCGATAGAATTTAATTTGTGCAGAAACCCCTTATACCAGACGGGAGTGAATGCTTTAGAGATGTCGAAGTGATGTCGTTGACACTCGCCCTGTCTCGGGGGCGTGACTGCTCTCCGATAAAGTGATGTTCCATTTCACTTTAAGATAGTAAGGTGAAACTGATAACGGCAAAGTGATGTGTTCATTCAGATGAACTTGATGATTCACCCTAGGGTGAAATAACCGGGGATGAAGACAATAACGATAAAGTGTTGAAGAGACACATTCTTTTTTAACTGTATGATTTAAAGTGTTTAAACAGACACATGATCCCTTTGTGGGGATGACTGTAATGAACTCGTATGTATCTGAGAAGCAAATGAGTTTTGCAAGATACTGACTGTACATTGCAAATAACTCATCGGTGATGCTTGGCATATCTGATGAAGAGTTGATGACAATAGCAGACTGACTGATAGTGACGATGATCAGAAGAGTTACCGGCGTAATACTTTTGACTGATGAGAATTAGGGACAGAGATAACGATATGTATTGATTAATTATTAGTAGTAACTGCATGGCAAGTGTTATGTCGGCCTAGAAGATGTGGGAGGACCATGTGTATTTTGTAATTGTGATTGGATAGACAAGTTCGCAAGACTGGAGTACAAGTGAGACTCAGTGTGCTTAGAAAGGTCTGAATAAAGGGATTCAGTGTCCTTTTGTAAAATAGAAAATCTCTACTGCTTTCATGTCACGAGTTTATCGTGCTGTGGGAGTCGAGTGAAATGAACGCATCCACTCCGTAGTTCGTCTGGTGCCTGGTGTGTGAATGGAAGACGTATGAGGGGGTGACACTGTGCTTCTGTGCTATTCTGTCCCTGGACAATAAACTAATATTCGTCTTTCCCGACCAAGATCCAGTGAGGATAACGTAACTGTGTGTCGTCCTGGAGACCGCATGATTTACGCAGGTCATACACACACGTACGATGAAAACTCATTCATGACTCAGCACGTACACATCTATTTGTGAAGTCAAGGACTCCGGACACATCAAAGTTAACTTCAGCCGACAGCGGACAACATCGGGCTGTGTACGGGCTGGTTTACTTTCTTTTTCCTGCGTCGCTTAGTGTCAAACAGTGTAATTTCCTTCCTCCTTGGTCCTTCCTGCACACAACGTTTTCATAAACGGTGCAGGTATCAACAGAGCTATCGAGGATCCCCCCTAGGTTCTCGTCCTGGTAGACTGGTAATCTGATCCCCGCTCCAAGTACTCTTGGGAACCGCGCCAAATTTCTACCGCAAGGCCAGGCCCCTTACATATGTATAAATAACTCCTTTCGGATTTTACTAACATAACTCTCCACCCCCACCCTTCCCTACCCTTTCCCACCCACCTTGTGAGCTTGTGTTCACCTGGCAGGTTGTCAGTTCTCTCGCTCTGTATTTTCTCCATATTTACAAAATAAGTTTAATATTCCCTGCTTTGACTTCTGCACAGAGCGATTGAACTTTTTGTGCTGAACATTTTGATGTAAGTTGTGCAGTGCTTTTGTATATTTTTCACAGTCTAAATCTAAAAAAAGAAAACAGATTCGCCATACTGCTCAAGCAAGCAGTCAAACCCCCGCCGTGCAAAGAGAGCACTTGTGTACTCGCCGGCTTCACTGGTTGGTGAAAATAAAAAGACAAAAAGTGACGTGTGCAGTCCGGTTGGTGGTGAAACGGAAGATATCGTTTGTAATGATGCTGGTGATGATGATCTTGTGGATATTGAAGAAATGCAACAGACAATACTGTGCAGAGTAAACCAGGCGCTAACTCAAAGCTGTGTGAGCGGGAAAGTTGACGTCCCTGATACTGCGACAGACAACGCCATGAAGGTCCTCGTTTCACAAGTGATACCTGTTGTAGTGACTTCAGTGGCTGTGGCAATTGGGGAGGTATTTAGGAAGATTGTTAAACGCATTCCAAGAAGCCAGGACTGCGGTACCAATACGCCAGAGCTGCGAAGAAACTTAATCTTATTAAAATATGAGAACGACAAACTGGAGCAATATACACGCAGGGAGACAGTCCGTATCAACGGTTTACCCGAAGAACCAGATGAGACAGCTGAACGGCTGGAGGAAAAGGTGATCCCGATGTTCAGTGCTGTAAACGCTGGTGTATCAGCGGAAGAAATCTCTGTCGTGCACAGGACAGGACGGAAGCGTAGAGGTGCAGTGAGCAGAGCTGTGTTGGTCAAGTTTGTCTCCAGGAAAAGTAAATTGAAAGTAATGAATACAAAAAAGCACCTGAAAACTAAACAAGAATACAGAAAAATATTCATTAACGACGACCTGACCTTACTGCGCTCTCGAATGCTGCCATACATAAAGGAATCTGGAAAAGCTGCCAAGGTGTGGGTACACGATGGACACATAATGTGCACGAGGAAACAGCCTGCTGGGCTCGGTGGAGATCCTGAGCGTCCCATTCGCATAGACAACCCGGATGATCTGTTTAAACTCGGCATTGACTGTGTTGATTTTGAGAGGCTTGGAATCG
>SMGT01013782.1:28070-45001 GCA_004794575.1 Lanistes nyassanus | reverse complement strand
CAAAGACACGTGCATCAGCGTGTGCCATCGAGGCGTAGCGCAGGTCGCAAAGTCAGTTTGCAGCTGTCCGACGCAGAATTCTAGTGCTGGCCATGACTGTCCTGGCACAAACACGAGCGACACGGTCTCGGACATAGCAACACGGCAACCAGTCTTGTCTGCCGATCTGTCTATCCTGTACTGCAATGCTGCGTGCGCTTATTGCAACGGAGAGTCTGAGATCGTCCAACTTTTGTCAAGATGTCAGGTTAATCCACTCGAGGGCATTGAGGGCGGATCTGGAAGCTTGGCAACAGACGAGCTAAATGGCTGCCCTTCTGGGTGTCTAAACGCGTGGCAAATGCCCCAGAACTACACTCCTCGTCAGTGCTTTGACTCCATTGACCTTTTCGTCTTCAAAGGTTTTCGCTACGTGTCCACGTGCAACTCTACTGACGACGATCGGATTGTTGATCTTTGTGGAAGCTACAGGTTTCCAGTGATATTTGATGATGTGGTTTACAGCAATCTCTTCTGCGCTATTTGCAACGGTATTCAGCCAATGAAAGACTTTGGTGATCGTGGCTTAAGAGGTTCATTTCCTAGATGTGGTATTCTCGTAAGATTTCAGCAGCAGCAGCACCAGTTCAAGACGGTAGAAGACCCTAAGAAGTGCACACCTGGAAAGTGGTATGATGTCGCAAAGGTATTTAGCATGGGAGAGATTTTATGTAGCTTTTGATTGCTCAATCTTAGCTCACAGATAATTCTATAACAAATACGATGACATACTTTAAAGGAGGTAAATTTCAGGTACATAAATTGCAGCATAGTTGCTAAGGACTATAAAGCCACTCCCATCAACCCCATAGTGTGAAATCACCGCGAGATGCAAGTACTGTCCCTAAAATAGCCAACCAATCAGCATAAGTGCGAAGTTAAATAGTTGTCTGGTAGTAACCAGTATGTCACAGGATGTCGATGGGATAAAAGACTTCTAGCGAGCAAAAACGCTTCATGCAAACATTATTTGTCATCTTAACATTTGTACGTTTTGGTTTAGCATGACAAATGGACAAGAAGACATTCTTACTTTGGTCACACTTTCTACTTTTATTTGAAAGAGATCACAGTAGTAGGTTTACAAAGTGCAACACGACTGTGACGCACTGAGCATGCTTTATACTCCCATTGCAGGATGTCTGCAGATCAGTTCACTGCAAGCAGACACGAACTCTAGTGACCGAGTGGCTGTGCGACTTTCCAGACAACACAACAGGCCCCGACCTCTATTCGATGGGACTGCGCCTATTACCGCTAAACAACAAAACGGCTATTTATGCAAAACTGCACTGGCACAAGGTCAGAGGTCAGTTCGTTCACTTCATTGGAAAGCTGCTGCAGAGTCACGGGGCTTTGTCCTACGCCATCAGGACAGACGAACATGTATACGGTGACACGTCCATCTTCTTTGTGATTGGCGAGATTGAAAATCGCACCAAAATGGAACTCGACATTATCAGAATGTTCGCAAAAGAGGGAGTCGTTCTTCACACAGACGATGGGTCTCTGGAATTTCAGGCGCACTTCCAAGATTATTTTGAACCTATTTACAGAGACCATGTAAGCGTCTCGTTTGGTGACGGTAGTTGCTGTGATATTGCAATCGGTGACGCTTGGTTCATCGATATTAGCTGTCGCTTAAGCATCGTCAGGCGCATACGGCTGAGTCTGAACGCACCTCTAGCCTATGTCCTACTGGATGAAGAGGAGTATGAACTATTAGGCGACGTGGTGAACCTGATGTATGTTAATGTTACTCTGGATAGGCGTTACGTTAGGAAATCAAGTGAGTGTCTGGAGGTCCCGATAATCCATCTGCAAACCGCATACGAATCTCACGGGCTTGGGGGAAACCCTCAAACTGTGGAAGGAGACTCAGCGTCTTCTGAGGCAGAGAAGATCGTGTCATCTTGTTGTCTGTATATCTCCATCGTCAGCCTGGTGTTCGTGCTGCTGACGTACGGCAAGTTCGCACAGCTGCGGACTCTGCCCGGTCTGAATAACACGTTCCTTGCCGCTTGGCTGCTAGTCGGACAGGTGCTGCTGGTGTCTGTCCCATCCCGGACTGAGCTTCCAGCGCTGTGCGTTGTGTTGGGAGCGTTGCTGCACGGTGCCTGGCTGTGTGTCGTGTGTTGGAGCAGCGTATGCTCCTTCCACATGTTCTACATCTTCGTGGTGCTGCAGTCCTCGCTAACGGCTCAGCGGCATCCGGCCTGGTACCTGAAGCGCTACGCAGTCTTTGCTCACCTGCTGCCCGTCTTGATCGTGGTCTGTGTGGTCTCGGCTAGCCAAATCAGCAGCCACGGTCGTGAGTACGGCTATGGCGGCCATATTTTCTACATGAACTCCGTGCTGTTGGTGGGCGTCGGCTTCGTTCTGCCCTTGTCCTTGGCAGTGACCTTCAACCTGGTCATGCTGGGACTGACAGCCCGCGCCCTGTCACGTGTGGAACGCATCCACAATTCAACCACTCCACCGTTGCAGAGAGAAGTAACATAGCGGTGTATGTCAAGTTGTCGTCCCTGACTGGTATGTGCTGGATCGTGGCGCTGCTGGCCCATATTCCGGGATGCGGGTGGCTGAGGTTCCCATCCGCAGTGCTGAATGGCCTTCAGGGTCTTCACCTGGCTGTCAGCTACACTTTCAACAGGCGGGTCTTCAATCTGTGGCGTCGGGCGATTAAAAAGCCGGAGACCAAGACAGAGGTGTTCAACAAAAAGCAAATTGAGGGGAAGACGTCATCAGATATTTCAAGCAGAAAAACGCAGACCACCTCAGGCTCAGTGGTCTGAAGGGACGTTATGAGGCTACGACAAGAGGAGAAATGAAAAACTTCAGTTAAGAAACTTTCAAATCGGTATTTATAATCCCGCCAGACTGTCTTTCCTTCTGTGGAAAATTTAGTCTTCCCCCCCCCCACCCTTTTCTTTAGAGAGGTGAATTGTGCGCTTTGTGACAAGCCTTGAACTTGTAATTGTTGGTGATGTTTTCGTGTGTTTGTTGTTTGTTATTGATTGTTAGTTAAATGACCGAGCAGCTACATGGTCACTAACTTGTGAGATTTGCCTGCACCTAAGTTCCTCCCACCTACCCAGTATCTATCTGTCTTTTGACATTTGGAAGTTTGACCATTCAGTATTATTGAAAAATCTCTCTCTTTCTCTTTTTCTGTCCCCCACCATGGTTTTTATTTTTTATGCTAGTCGTGGCAATGTCTTGAAACTGCATATAAAAATGACAGACATTGCCTCGAGACGGTATTTTCTCACAAAAGGAACAAACGATCGCACATACTTACGAACAGACAATAAAGAGAAGAAAACCCTTCAAATTTTCTGCAGGTTAGTTTATTGCACTCATAATACATATAATATTCCATGTAATTTAATATATGTATATTTAATGTATGCATTTTGAAAATCGCTTGTCCAGTAAAATTTTCACTTGCCTATGAGATTTGTTTCCTTCTGACGGTTGGGTAAGACTACAGACAAAATTAAGTACACGGGAACATTTTTTAAAAGTGTCGCTTTAGCGTCTTTACTGCAGTACTCATAAATCAAGCGCTGAAATCTAAATGAAGCGAAAGGAAACATCAGTGCATCACATTTGCATCAAGGAAAAGTTTATTCAATAGAAAACTTCATGGCAGAGACGTAATACAGCATAAGGATCAAACATCGAAGAAAGAGTGTTTTGGCAGTGTAGGAACTTAGCAATCTGCTTGCATTAAAAGCAGGAAAAGGTAAAACGTGTCCTGCGACCAATTTAGGTCGTAGGTGGGTGGGTCACATCGCTTCCGATACCTGTGGGAGATAAGGGGAGGCCTGATGCAGAAATTAGTTGTTCAGAAATGTAAAACAGTTCCCGCAAATATTACTTATTTATAATTTCTGACACTGTGTTGGTTCGAGCCAAACTACAGGGTGTAGTAAGTGTGTGCTGCTTATTCAAATGTCAACATGTCTGACACCAAATCTTATTAAGGATTAATGTCTGCTCTTTCACGGTTATTGGTGAATTGTTTTTTCTTCATTATTGTTCAAGCTGCAGAAAATGACTATAGTTATATCTCCCCAGAGACTAGAAAGGATTTAACCAGAAATAACACATTGTATATGAAATGCCACCATAATTAGCGTCACAAAACTTCTTACCTAATTGAAAGTTTTTGTTGTTTTGCTGCTCTTGTTGTGGATATGATTTCATAGTCAAGGAACGTTGGAGACCAGGTTTGAGTTGGATGAACGGCTGCCAGTGTTTTTCTCACTTAGAAAACATCCGTAAACCAAACCCCTTGCTGATTTTTTCCGTCCAAAGTACTTTGTAGAAGATCGACTTAAGGAAACGTCGGCCGACTCCCTCAAGTTTGTGTGTGTGTGGTAGCTTTGCTTAACAACCATACGTACGTTTGAAACGCGACAAAACGATTGACCTTTTGAAATTAACTCTAACATCCACATGCACATGTACAGAATCCCTACCTAATACTGAACTCTAACCTATGCGGTGGGGGGAGGGGGCGGGCAGTGACTCTGCAAAAGTCAAACTGACAAAGGACAAGTCACACCTTGTTAAAAAGGTGAGTGTAGCGAACACACCAGTCTGTCGCAGTTTGACGCAAAAGTCTCTTTTGCAAATGGGGCAAAAAAGAAAATCGCCGGCTCGCAGCGACACACGCACGCAGATAGACACACACACGCACGCGCTCGGCTAAACAGTCCCAAATGTCAGTTCGTGCACGAGCAGACGACGGGTTGTAGAACTTGTACGAAGACAGGCGAGATGAAACAGCTTCCCGATTCTACAATCCGACCTAACTGTGGTTTGTCGACGAATAACTTTTTAGAGTGTTTCATACAGGATACTGCTGTAAATGAACGAACTATAGTGTCACAGAATACTCAGTCTATAACGTACAATAGACGACTAGCTGAAATCACCTTAGCTGGTTATTCCAAGACTGTCAATCTTTCCTTAACTTGTGTATCAGAAACCAAATTAACAAACAAAAAATTTCCTCTCTCTTTAATTTAGTTTATTGAAAGTGTGTGTATGTCTGAATGCGTGTTCGTGTTCGAAAATTGTTAGACGCCTCAATCAACCCGAAAGAAACACAAGCGTGGATCTATTTCCACCTTTTACTTCAAAACATAACGAAATTATTTCAATGAGTTTTAAAACAGTTACATTTACGCCAAAATCACACACACACTAATTAGATCTATTCCTCGGTCACACAATCCAAAAGAAGGTTCTTGGTCGATAAAACGAGTACTGTCCCTTTACAGTTCCGCACGTACAAGATGCAACAACCCTACTATCCACAGTTCACTCCTAAATGTTAGTGTCAGACAAGTTCTTGTAAATCAGAAGTAGAAGACGTTTACGACCGCTTATGGAGAATTGCGATGATCATGAAGACAGCGGTGAAATTGAAGACGTGCGATGTTCGTAAAGATGGCGATGATATGTAGACAGGGGATGAGGGGATGATACGACCCACTGGTCCAGTTGTTGTTGACGAATATTTAAGGTTCTTTTCAACGCAAGCCAATATTTCAACCTTTCTCAATGTAACAATTCAATCTCTCATTACTTGCAGTCGTAAGTTGACGTTTCATGTACACTCAGACAAGAGTATTAAACTCTTCGCAACTTGTGCTCTTTGTCGTTTGGCTTTGTGGAATCAGGGACAAACTCGGCAAATCCGCGGATTCCTAAGTGGTCTAAATGTACTCTCCTTAGCACTACTGTCCGTAAGCCCTAGGCGCTCTAGCAGACGAGAACTCAATCTTTAACTCGTATCTACCAGAGCTCGACTCTGCAATAGTTATTCGACATGTATATCCTCTCGGGGAAATACATTAATCAACAGAACTCCAATTCTGTTACGGCGGGTTCCAGTTCTCGGACTTGAAACCTATCGCTGTACTTCGAGCTTTTTGCTATAAGGCTTTGATAGCCGACCACGGGCTCGTTAACGTCAACGGTTTTTGAAGTTACTCCCTGGTGTAAACTGGACAAGCAAAGTTTGGGGTGCTGCCGGCCTTAATATACTATGTGGTCACGTGATATCTAAATCCCATAATATTTGGTTGTCCGAGAACATTCTAGAAGGTTTGTCCCCACCGATTCAGCAATTTTTGTGTCGACGCAGTACCTTTTGTTCTTAAAATCGAAACCAAGCACCGGAAAATCTTGTCACTCTTGACAGGTTCAACTGTCGCTGACCTGGTGGCTGAACTCCCTATTTCCTGTCTTTCTTTTTAAAAGTAAACTGTAGTAGGCGTTCCTGACAATGTGTTAGGTTGACGCCTGGCTGTCTGGAATCAGGGACAAAGCCAATACAAATCCGCGGATTCCTACGTGGTCTGGTCGTGCTTAAACTCTTTGACGACGCAGGGCTTGGCTAACTTACGACGACCTAATTGACCCACGAGGTCTCGGGTTCGACCAACTTACGACGAATTCAAAACTTTGCAGCGACGCATTTAACGGTGTAAGGGAGGTAAACTTTATATCATTGTAAAGCTCTATCATCGGCTGTTTCCCCTGCACTGTCTAAATGAGTTTAACACCGGAAATGACAGCCAATTTCATGAATGTTAATTTTAAAAGGGTGCTTGGTCAGTTAAGAAGCGGTTAATGAATAGTACCGACTATGTTCTTTAAATAGTGTGGAGTGGAGATAAACAGCGGAAATCTCTGTCAAAGTTACAAACTATAATAACCTTGAAGTTCGAAAACCTGCGACAATGTTTCGTATGGTCCCTAACACCTTGTAAATATGGGATTCCAAACGACCATATACAAATAACGACAACCGCGAGCAAATATTTTCTAGTGTAAAATCAGTGAAGTATAAAAATCTCGAGGCACCTATAGCTTCAGCGAAGATGTTGAGTAAGTTATGAACTGAAGCATCAATTATAGGCTATTAAAACAACATTATCAGAACAGACACTGATCTTAGCTGGTTTGTCTATTGCGTCGTATTCTTGCAGATTCACAAATTTAGAGAAGCTGCTGTAAGGTGTATTTCTCAAGTGACGAGGTACGAAATGGAAAAGTTTCAAAACCAGCAAAAAGCGAGAAATGCAAGATCCTGTTGAAGCAAAGATTTTTCCTGTCTCTCCCACAGCAAAAAAGGACAAGGATCACTATCGCGACCTGCAGATAACCAGGTGTTTGAAAGAAAAATTTCGTCTGAAAAGCAGGGTAAAGCGGGGCACAGATGCGTGATGAGGCATATCTTGTCAGGGTCTTGCGGTCAGTCGTGAGTAGCTTTAGAGATCGGTCGCCAAGACTACAAGAACATCATTCGCACAGTAGACCTAGGTGTTGAACGGAAGTTGCATATGGCACCAAAGGGCCCATAAACTGTGCCACGATGTCTGAGATTCTGTCAGCGCATGGTCTACAAGCCGATAAAGGAAGGATCTGACCTCAGTCCAGGAGTGCGTGCGTGCGTGTGTGTGCGTGTGTGCGCGTGTGCGTGCGTGTCTGTGTGCGTGCTTGCGTGTGTGCGTGAGCGTGCGTGCGTGCGTGCGTGTGTGTGCGTGCGTGTGCGTGCGTGCATGTGAGGTGCACTAGCATGTTGGTCGTATGCCCCTTTGGTCTCTCTCTCTCCTCTCTCTTTCTCCCGTCTCTCTGTTTCTTGCGTGATCGGGTATAGGATAAATAACGTAAGGGGAAAGGTCACCACTACACAAACTCCAGAAGACGCCAGAGAAATAGAGAGAGAGAGGGAGAGTCGAGAGGATGTTCGTGGGGGGGGGGGGAGGGAGTGGGCAGTGCAAAAAGGGAAGAAAACCAAAAGGTTTGGAGAGGGGAATAATTTGAATCTAAGTCTGGTTGGTTGGTTGGTTGGTTGGTTGGTTGCTTGGTTGGTTGGTTGGTTGCTTGGTTGCTTGGTTGCTTGGTTGCTTGGTTGCTTGGTTGGTTGGAAGCTAAATATATAGAATACACACTGCACATAAAAAGAGACTCATAAATATTGTTTACCACATATATACATACACTTACTATAGAAGAAGTTGACAGGATATTCAGTTTCAATTACGCAAAAAAATTCAAAAAAGTTGGCAGTTAGAAGGTAGAAGTGAAAAACTGAAGGAAGTTGGATACATTTTCGTTGGGAAGGAAGAGAACAGAAAAAGAAAAAAAACCCCAGAGATTTTCGAATTCCTTTCCGCGTGTGCGCAAACATTAATTTTATTGCCTTGGAAACACATTTTTGCTCGACATGTTGACAACCACCGCTGTGCTTGCCGTATGTTGGTCTGTGTGATACAGCAGACTTAAACAGCAAAACACGGGATCTGTGGTCAGTTCAGGATATGCGTGTGCGCGGCTGTGAGTAGGGGTGGGGCGGAAGAAGACGTGAAGGGTCGGTAGGCCCACCGATTGGTCGCAGATGTGACATTTGAAGCTTTTCACCAATCAGCGCTAGCATCTGACCTCGTGACCAAATTTACCAGATAGACCCAAACTTCGGCACCGTTCTCACATTGCACTTGGAGAATAGAGGTTGCTGGATGTCATTGCTAGCAGGACATCGCACTCTGCATGTGTGTGAAGTTTTCGCGAGAAGGTATGGAGGATGTATGCTTCTTTCTCTTCTTTTATCTCTGATTTTATTTGCAAGAGACACAGATTCACACTGTCACTGTCACACGCATGTACCAGTAACAGCACACATTCAGAGAGCACCTGGCAGTGAACACACAGCCCCTCGATTTCCTCGCCCTGTAACAGTGGCACCACATAGGGTGATCTATGAGCATAGACTGTTAGTGTAATCTATGAGAGGTCAGTGAGTATTCCCGGTTCCCATCACTGTCCAAAAAAATACAGAACTTTCATCCGATTCCATTAAGCTAGCGTTTCGCCGAGGTCCCTGACGGTTCCTCTTCATGTGTCATGTGCACTGGTAGCATGGTTTCTTTGAAGGGTCAGGAGATGTCGCTGTTGCTTGTAACGTGGGGTAAGAGGGGGTACGGGTTCGTGTTGAGACGAAGATTTAGCGATGATGCGATTTCCCTGGATACACATGGAGAGTTAGGTGTGCATCTTTTACGTGATGGAGACAACTGAGAACAAAGATGGTGTGATGCAGTTGTTTATTTGTTTGCTGTGGATATTTGCTGTCCAGGACATTAAACTGCATTGCGACTCTCTAAAAAATATTCCACCACTGATTTTAGCATTAGAGCGAATGACGAGGGATTCACACAAGTCTGTTCTGTTCTGTTATGTCCCGCCTTTGAGCCGCTTACCCGGTTCGCTGACCTCATACAAACGAAGGCTAAATGATTGTATTAATGTCACCGCAGTGAAAGCCAGGGGCTTTTTTGCACAATTCTTCACACGTCCACGCCATGAAAATGTCACACTGTCTTTTTGCTAAATGACTCTCCATAACTGCTTATTCTAGTTCTACATTCTTTGGGTATTTACAATATATTGCACGGTTATGTTTTACACCTACTTTAATGTTTATGGAATCTAAATTTATATTGATTATTTGAATTCATTGTTTCTTCAGTGTCTGGAACATAACTACAATTGCCCTCATTCTTTGATAGGTCCGGATTTGTATAATTATCACAATTAAGTGAGTGCTTTACATCCCAACTCGGGAGTTTCTGAATGCGTGAGTAGTCGAATGGGAAAACTGATTGATGGAAGGATGGACAAGGAATCGAGAGGGAAGATACATAAACAGTCGTCGCGCATAACAACAAACATCACGACGATCTGTTCCTCCGAGAGACACGACACTCGCTCGGATCCGATGACACACAAATACAAATCCGTGCGTACAGTAAGAACTGACGTATAGAAAAATATCGTAGGCGTTTCAAATGGCAGCACGTGCCCTGGGATCGGTTAGAATCGTCATCATCATTACTGTCCGCAATCAAATGTCCGAAATGGAAGGATGCCCTTTGCCGCGCCTCTGAGAGCATATCCTACACGGCTATGTGTCAGCTGGATTCATGAGTGTTATGAACTATTTTCGCTTGTATCTGCCCATCAGTACAGACAGGACTGCGATCCACTAGCCTAAGAGACAGGTCATAGTTGAGAAGGGATGGCTGTACATTACTCTGACATTTTGCAGAGTGCTGGGAATTAGGAAGGCATCCCTGTAGTTCTGTGAACCCAACTTTTGATGACTAATCCAACAGACTCGGTATTCAATTACTTTCCTAAAGGGGTGGGTGGGTGGACGAATGTTACAGTGTGGGTTATGCTTCTCGATTCGCCTGGACTGACTGGTGCCAAATAACACGACATGGCATTTGGCAGCTGTGATGCAGTGAGACAGTCAAATTGTTGCATTGTGGGTATTGAAATGTGTTCGAGATACTGATTTGTGCCGTCATGCTGTCGCAGCTTTAGTAGTTTGTATTCCTAGTGACACAAAATAGTCCGGGAACAAAGCGATCACACCCTTGTTACAAGTAAAAGCATTAAATTTTAGTTTTGTCCTTGTACCAACCATAATGTTTTTTCCTGTATCTCTGGTGTTCTAACGACGTCTTTGGTGCGCGTGTAAATACGCGTGGATATACGAAAATAAAAAAAGAGAGGGGTGATTGACAAAGAAGAGGAAAAACATTCTAATACGGAAAATTAATTAAAAGTCTCTGTGTCTTTATTTCACATCTCTGTTTAATATGTAGATGTTCAGGGAGCTGTTCCTGAAATTTTAGTTTGCCCTGCTAGCTGAGGTTTCAATGCGAGAGTGTTATTCCATTATCTTGTTTTGTTTTCTTTCGTCCGACGATCATGGGTTGAGATTCCGTATTTGAGTTTTTGTGTATGTGGCATGTGTTTACAGGGGAGGGGGTGTCTCTGAGAGCTTCGTTGTTTCCTTCCGTACCCTTTATCACCATTTCCCTTGCTACTCTGTCATGCGGTAGCTTTTGTTTATCACTTGACGTCCGACAATAAATGACCAAACAATCTTTTTCCACAGATGTTCGATGTGAAGTTGCACACATGGTCTTACAAGGGACACAAAGGTCTGTACCTATACGTCATGACACTGTTTTCCACGCAGCTACAAATTGTGGCAGACACCACGTCCCGTCACCCTAGTTCTGTCATGTCGTCATCTCTGGACTTCGGACATCGGTCATCCAGCCCTCCAGGGGCTTTTTTGCAGAATTCTTCACATGTCGAGGGCATCAAAAATGATTTAAGACCGAGCGATGGGAGACTCAAGCGAAAGTATCGAGATCTGGATACTTACGATACGCTTATTGAAAAATGGGACAATGGGTCAGCCGTCATCCCCGTCATGCTGACAAACGACCACGCGTACGACACTGACTGGATGACTAACGATACCATCGATATTGATGTAAGCAGTCCTGATGATGGCGGCATAAGCAGCAACTGGTTTAACGTCACTGACGCAGCGCTGCGCGGGATTGAGGCACAACACGAGTACTGCGGCGCTTACTGCAACGGTACGGACAAGATCCCTCAAAAAAATTCCTTCACTACGCGGCCATCTTGCCTGACCTGTTACTGTGACGTCAGCTGCGGCAAATACGGAGACTGCTGTCCTCGGCTGGAAGCGACTGAAAGTCATGTGACTGAAATGCACGCCGTCAAAGACACGTGCATCAGCGTGTGCCATCGAGGCGTAGTGCAGGTTGTAAAGTCAGTCTGCAGCTGTCCGACGCAGAATTCCAGCGCTGGCCATGACTGTACTGGCACAAACACGAGCGACACGGTCTCGGACATAGCAACACGGCAACCAGTCTTGTCTGCCGACCTGTCTATCCTGTACTGCAATGCCGCCTGCGCTTATTGCAACGGAGAGTCTGAGATCGTCCAACTTTCGTCAAGATGTCAGGTTAATCCCCTCGATGACGCTTTTCTGGAAGACAGCAGTGAAAGCGGATCTGGAAGCTTGGCAACAGACGAGCACAGCGGCTGCTCCTCTTGGTGTCAAAACGCGTGGCAAGTTCCCCAAAACTACACCCCTCGTCAGTGCTTTGATTCCATTGACCTTTTCGTCTTCAAAGGTTTTCGCTACGTGTCCACGTGCAACTCTACTGACGACGATCGGATTGTTGATCTTTGTGGAAGCTACAGGTTTCCAGTGATATTTGATGATGTGGTTTACAGCAATCTCTTCTGCGCTATTTGCAACGGTATTCTTCCAATGAGAGTCTTTGGTGCTCGTGGCTTAAGAGGTTCATTTCCTAGAAGTGGTATTCTCATAAGATTTCAGCAGCAGCAGCACCAGTTCAAGACGGTAGAAGACCCTGAGAAGTGCACACCCGGAAAGTGGTATGATGTCGCAAAGGTATTTAGAATTGGAGAGATTTTCAGTAGCTTTTGATTGCTCAATCTTAGCTCACAGATAATACTATTACAAAGACGATGACATACCTTAAAGGAGGTAAATTTCAGGTACATATATTGCAGCATAGTTGCTAAGGAGTATGAAGCCACCCCCATCAACACCATTGTGTGAAATCACCGCGAGGTGGAAGTAGTGTCCCTAAAATAGCCAATCAATCAACCGAAATGCGTAGTTAAATAGTTGTCTGGTACTAACCAGTATGTCACAGGATTTCGGTGGGATAAAAGCCTGCTAGCAAGCAAAAAATCCTAGTGCAAAAATTATGTCAGTCTTAACATTTCTACGTGTTGGTTTAGCATGACAAATGGACAAGAAGACATTCTTACTTTGGTCACACTTTCTACTTTTATTTGAAAGAGATCACAGTAGTAGGTTTACAAAGTGCAACATGAGTGTGACGCGCTGCGTTCTCTGTTCTCTCATTGCAGGATGTCTGCAGATCAGTTCACTGCAAGCAGACACGAACTCTTGTGACCGAGTGGCTGTGCGACTTTCCAGATAAAACAACGGGCACCGACCTCTATTCGCTGGGACTGCGCCTAACACCGCTAAACAACAAAACGGCTATTTATGCAAAACTGCACTGGCACAAGGTCAGAGGTCAGTTCGTTCAGTTCATCGGAAAGCTGCTGCAGAGTCACGGGGCTTTGTCCTACGCCATCAGGACAGACGAGTATGTATACGGTGACGCGTCTGTCTTCTTTGTGATTGGCGAGATTGAAAATCGCACCAAAATGGAGCTCGACATTATCAGAATGTTCACAAAGGAGGAAGTTGTCCTGCGAACGGACGATGGGTCTCTGGAATTTAAGGGGCACTTCCAAGATTATGTTGAACCTTTATACGGAGAAAATGTAAGCATCTCGTTTGGTAACGGCAGTTGTTGTGATGCTGCAGTCGGTGACGCTTGGTTAGACGATATTACTAGCAGTCGCCTTAACTACAGACACATAGAGCTCGGTCTGACCACACCTCTAGCCTTTGTCCTACTGGATGAAAAGGAGTATGAACTATTGGATAACGTGGTGCACCTGAGGTATATTAATGTTACTCTGGATAGGCGTTACGTTGAGAATTCAAGAGAGGGTCTGGAGGTTCCGATAATCCACCTGCAAACCGCATACGAAGCGCACGGGTTTGGGGGAACCCCTCAAACTGTGGAAGGAGACTCAGCGTCTTCTGTGGCAGAGGATATCGTGTCATCTTGTTGTCTGTATATCTCCATCGTCTGCCTGGTGTTCGTGCTGCTGACGTACGGCAAGTTCGCACAGCTGCGGACTCTGCCCGGTCTGAACAACACGTTCCTTGCCGCTTGGCTGCTAGTCGGACAGGTGCTGCTGGTGTCTGTCCCATCCCGGACTGAGCTTCCAGCGCTGTGCGTCGTGTTGGGAGCGTTGCTGCATGGTGCCTGGCTGTGTGTCGTGTGTTGGAGCAGCGTGTGCTCCTTCCACATGTTCTACATCTTCGTGCTGCTGCAGTCCTCGCTAACGGCTCAGCGGCATCCGGCCTGGTACCTGAAGCGCTACGCAGTCTTTGCTCAGCTGCTGCCCGTCTTGATCGTGACCTGTGTGGTCTCGGCTAGCCAAGTCAGCAGCCACGGTCGTGAGTACGGTTATGGCGGCCATATTTGCTACCTGAACTCCGTGCTGTTGGTGGGCGTCGGCTTCGTTCTGCCCTTGTCCTTGGCAGTGACTTTTAACCTGGTCATGCTGGGACTGACAGCCCTCGCCCTGTCACGTGTGGAACGCATCCGCAATTCCAACCACTCCACCGTTGCAGAGAGAAGTAACATAGCGGTGTATGTCAAGTTGTCGTCCCTGACTGGTATGTGCTGGATCGTGGCGCTGCTGGCCGAAATTCCGGGATGCGAATGGCTGAGGTTCCCATCGGCAGTGCTGAATGGCCTTCAGGGTCTTCACCTGGCTGTCAGCTACACCTTCAACAGGCGGGTTTTCAATCTATGGCGTCGGGCGATTAAAAGGCCGGAGACCAAGACAGAGGTGTCCAGCAATAAGCAAATTGAGGGGAAGACGTCATCAGATATTTCAAGCAGCAAAACGCAGACCACCTCAGACTCAGTGGTCTGAAGGGACGTTATGAGGCCACGACAAGAAAAGGAGAAATGAGAAAGTTCAATTAAGAAACTTTCAAATCGGTAATTGAAAATCTCGCTAGAATGTCTTTCCTTCTGTGGAAAATTTAGTCTCCCCCCCCACCCTTTTTTTTAGAGAGGTGAATTGTGCGCTTTGCGTTAAACCTTGAACTTTTATCGTTGGTGCTGTTTTCATTTGTTTGTTGTCTGTTACTGATTATTAGTTAAATGACTGAGCAGCTATATGGTGAGTAAATTGAGAGGTTTTCCTCCCACCTATCCAGTATCTGTCTTTCTAAGTTTTGGAAATTTACCATTAAATATTATTGCAACATCTCTCTCTCTCTCTCTCCCCCCCTCTCCCCTTTATTCTTTTATGTTGGCTATTACAATATCTAGAAGCTGGACATAAAAATGACAGAAATTGCCTCGAGCTGTTCCAAAGATCTTTGATACTATCACATGTTTCGCTGGAGCCTACCTTTTTCCAAGCCGGTTAGTCAAAATACAGCTTAACCACTATTATTGTAAATAGACTGAACTTCAGTCTACAAAATGGTGTTTTCTGTACACGTGTGCTTCGAAATCCTTCTTTTGGGGTAGGAAAATGCTTCCAAACATTTCAAGCTGTAATTACACATTTTTTTCTTCCCGAAACTAAACATAGCTACATTTATAACAAAGTCAAGTCAAAGTTTATTTCATTAACTTTGGGTAATTAAAACGTAAGTCTGTTTGTCTCCTTTAATTTGATAGGCTGATATTTCAAGATACTGAGCTTCCGCGAAGAACCAAGCAGCCAGAATGAGGGAGTGTACTGTGGGCGAAGAGGCCAACAATTATGACCAGTTGCTGACATCGTGAAAGGGCAAAACAAAGGCACACATGAAGAAAACCTCCAGATTTTCCGGAGTAGATTTTTTAAACATGATCAGTATAAGCTGAATAACGAGTGATTGAAAAGGACCAAAATTAACACCAGAACCCTATTGTCCACTGCGGAGCATCAGGTTAGAGTAGGTACTTACAGACTAGTGTTCTTGTTTCTGTATCTTTATTAAGGAACCTCATATATAAATCTTATCTGCACTTTCTGCACCTATTCATTAATTTTTTTTCATTTTGAAGCACATTTATCTTGAATGTTTGTTAAATTTGCTAACGAGACGGTATATCTATTGTTTTTTGCTGCTGCGGACGGGTTTTTTTTTTTGGTAAAAAAATCTCATATCCGTTCGATCACTTCTGGTATGTTCTACATATAACAGATAATTTCATTGGATGGAAGATGAGTTCCGCTAGATATCAACTACATATTAGTTGCAAATAATATAATGTCCCACCTCTTGTGTTACGTCACAGGTCAATAGGTCAGCAAATTAAAGCACATGGTACGCGTTCCCAGACAACTGACCAGAGGCCGGAAAAGCTCTAAGATTGTTTTTTAAGGATTTAAAACTGGCTGGCCGAGATTCTAGTACTGCGTGAGGGTGCGTGCGTGCGTGTCAGCGTCCTTACAGCTATCATGTTAGTGTTCGTAGTGACGTTGTTACGTTGTGGAGACACTGAGCCCAACCTTGGGCCTCCCAAATGTCAAACACCTTGTCAAATCAAACACCGGGGTCCCAGTCGCGGAGGCCGGAGACAGAGGGAGCCGACATTATGGGAGGTTGTTTGCTATTTACAAGAACATGGACAGTATTCGCGATACTGTGCAAGAGCAAACGGACAAAATTCAAACGGACATCACGTCAGTGCCAAAGGAAAACAGGGAACTGAAAGATAAAATCGTGGTCCTGGAAGGAAAGATAGACGACCTGGAGGGCAGGAGCAGGCACAACAGCCTGATCTTCAGAGGTAATTCGTCAACCACAGGGAAGCACGGAGTCGTGGGCTGACTGTGAGAAAGCAGTGAGAGCAGTGCTGGAGACAGAAATGGGTGTGGACGAGGAAGAAGAGATCGAATGAGCCCATTGCCTGAGAGCTGGTAAGGTTCCTCGTCGCATCATCGTGTGTTTCAGCAAGTACAGGGACAAAGGGAGGATTCTTGCACAACGTAGCAAGCTGAGAGAAGAATCGCAAGTTTATGTAGCATAAGACTTTACTCCACGGGTCAGAGACAAACGCCGCTTGCTGTTGGCGTTTCTTAAAAAGCAAAGCAAGCTGGTAAAAAAGAGCTTTCCTCAGATTTGAATATTTTGCCGTGGACGGCAAGACTTTTATGTATGATGCTGCATCCAAGGTTTTGGCAAAGTGCAGAAGTCGGAGCTGATTTGCAGGCCGGCACTCGCGCTAGAAAGTCAGGAAAATGCCTACCCCTCCTCGTGTATGCCGACGATTTAGCTATTGTTTTAGACTCAACTGCAGATCTCCAAAAGAAGATAAACTGTCTAGAAAGTTACT
>SMGT01013782.1:17133-27425 GCA_004794575.1 Lanistes nyassanus | reverse complement strand
TTGGTTACACATTAGAGAAACAGCTTTTTTACTCTCATGTTTGGCTACAGAAGACATAACGTAAGGAAAAAGTCATCACAACACAAGAGAGAGAGAGAGAGAGAGATTGTTGGGGCATGATGGGGGACGGTGGTGCAGAGATGGGACAGAAAAAAAGAGAGGTTGGTTGGTTGGTTGGTTGGTTGGTTGGTTGGTTGGTTGGTTGGTTGGTTGGTTGGTTGGTTGGTTGGTTGGTTGGTTGGTTGGTTGGTTGGTTGGGACGGTGCTTCCTCGTCGCGGTGATATAGTACTTTGGGGGGATGAGGTCCTATTACTAATCTATGCGCTGAAAGAAACAACCGGACTGATTTCTGCAGTAAGATGGTTATTTCAGACAGGAAGTTTAATGTGCGGGGAGATGGCCGAACTCCAGGACATGGCCACACCTTGATTTGAACTGGAAACTCTCCACCTGCTAGTTCGCAGCTTTACTTACTGAGCTGTCCAGTCCCATTTAATTTTATGGGAAAGGCCTTTGTCTTATTTTTTTGAAAGAAAGATGTCTTAAAAGGCATTACAACATCTGTTTTCTTTTTTTGCCGGAACACCAACACACAAACATATAAAACCACGTTCACATCCAGAACAAAAAAGAACATGCAGTCTACCCTCCACCACCACCACACACACACACACACATTTATAGCTGGATAGGAGGTTAATAAAAAGAAAAAAAACGATATGATTTCTAAGCTTCAACTGACAGATTGTATCCTGATCTATTAGTTTTCCATATTGTAGCCACATTAAGTAAAACTTTCTTCTGACATATTTTTTAACATGTCTTTATCAATATTGCAATAACTGTAGGAAAGGTCGGGTGTCCGGAATAGTTCTGGTCCATTTAAATTTTGATATATTAAATTTTAATCATAGAATAATCATATCTTGAGCACTATCTGTCTGCACATTATTTCTAACTCCAAGAATCACAATCTCTATTAAGAAATCAAAGTTCTTCACCATTGTACATTTTGTGAGCACCAGCTGCTTTAGCTCTTCCCAGAAGGGAGCAACATATTGACAATTCCAAAACAGATTCTGAATAGTTTCTTCCTCCTTATTACATATTGAACAGTTGGCATTATCAACAATGTTCATTAAAAACAATAGGCGCCGTGTAGATAGGCATTACTTTATGTTCAGATAAATTGAAATGTAGAATTGGATTGCAACATTTCTAGTTATCTGAACATAAAGTGATGCTCGATTGTTCCACTCATATACGAACACACTACAGAGATGAGTCAACAGGATATACACTCGCTTTGAATTACGCAGTGAAAAACTTCATAAATGTAACTTGAGAGATTACTTATTATCTTCTTGTCACTGTAAGCCATGTTAAGGAACGAACTGAAGGAAGCTGCAGAAATTTTGTGGGCGAGGAAGCGAAAACCTAAAGAAGAAAAATAAGAGGGTTATTAAATGACTTCTGGCGATGAACCATTATGATGGAAGAGGGGAGGAGTAACTGTAGAAAAAATACCTATAAATCACAAAAGTAAAAAGGTTACACATTTTAAACTAAATTTGACACATTCAGCATTTTAAAGACATTTCATATGTTGTCTTCGTCATTGACTCAGAGTACCGGAAACTAGCTGATTTTATAATTCTTTCTTGTTTGACATGTAGACAATCACAGCTGTGCTTGCCATTCGCCTGTCTGTGACATACAGCAGACGTAAGCAGCAAAAAACAAACACTCTAGTTAATGATGTTACTGTACAGTGATTAAAACAAATAAGACAATAAGCAAACAAATGTCGTTACAACAACGGAACAATGGGAAGCACGTCAGGATCTGTGATCAGTGCAGGATACGTGTGCCCACGTCTATAAGTGGGGGTGGTGGGCGGGGGGACGGCTGTGAAGGAACGCGAGACCCGCCGATTGGTTGCAGATTTGACATTTGATACGTCACCACCAACCAGCGCTGTCATCTGCACGCGTGTCAAAATTTACCATTTGGACCCAAACCGCTTGGAGGATAGAGCTTGCTGGATGTGATTGCTGTCAGGAAGTGGCAGTTTGCATGAGTGTGAAGTTTTCTGCAAGAAGGTGAGGAGGATCTGTTTCGTTCTCTGCATGTTTTATTTGCAAGAAACACACATGCACGCTGGCACACGCCACGGATTTTTCAGGCTCCCATCCCTGTGCGGAAAATATCGAGGTTACATCAGACTCAAGCTAGCTTTTGCCCAGAGGTCCATGGCAGTTCCTCTCGTGTGCCATACGCACCGACAGCATGTTGTCTGTAACGGGTCAGTAGAAGAGGGATTGTGTTTGGACGAAGAATTAGCTATGCAGCGATTACCGTGAGTGCACAGCGAGAGTTAGGTGTTTCCTGGTGGAGATAGCTGAGAAGGGAGATGGAGTTGTGGAATTGTTTATTAATTTTTTTGCTGTGGATAATCAATGTGCAGAACATTTAGCTGCCGACTCCCTTAAACTGAATTCCACCACTGATTTTACCATTATCGAGAATGACGAGGGATTTGACACATCTGCTTTTTCTGCTATACCCCCTTTTTGGGCTGACATCATGTAAACGAGGGCTTAACGACTGTAACACTCTTGACGCAGCCCCTGGCTGGCTTGCATGGACGTTCGCAGCAGCTCTTCCGTTCATATGGGTGGTCGTAACGTCCATTCGCACTGTGTAGTTTATGCGCACCTTTACGTATGATCAAGAGATAACGCCCATTCAAGTCAGCCCCGGTTTATTCGGGGTTAACCTGTCTTTTCGACCCAATGAAAATATCACACCGTCTATTTGCCAAATGATGTCTTTTCACCTTTCTCATTCTTACCAATGCCACGTGCTTTTTGTATTAACAATGTTTTGTACAAGTGGGCTACGTTAGACATCGAGTTTCATGTTTATGGAATCTACATTTATATTCATTATTTGAATTAATTGTTTCTTCACTGTCTGGGACGAAACTATGGTTGTTCTCGCTTGCATCCTTTAATACTTCCTGATTCGTAAATTACAGTTATATTTATGTTCGTTCTTATGTCCCAACTGGGAAGCGTGTAAACAGACTGGTAGGTCACAAAGAATAAGACAGACGGACCGATGAAAGGCTGAGAAGCAAACGAGAGTGAATACAAATAAACAGTCGTCGCGCATAACAACAAAGGTCACGGCACTATGTCCCTCCGAGAGAGAGACACGAAAATCGCTCATATCTGACGACACAAAAAAACAACTCCATGCGTACGGTAAGAACTGAAGTGTAGAAGAATATGGTAGGAGCCACAAAGGTCAGCACGTGCTCGGAATCCTCATCATTATTTGTGCCTGCAATCAACAAAAATGAACCATCTCATATGCCGCATCTCAGAGGGCACAGCATGCACGCCTATGTGTCGTCTGGATTCATATGTATTATTAAGCGTTTCCGCTTGTATCAGCTTATCAGTATAAACGTGACTGTGACCACCAACCGTGGAGACAAATCGGAGCGGAGGAGGGATGGCTATAAGTTACTCTGACATTTTGCAGTTTCCTGGAAATTACGCAGCCATCCCTACAGTTCTGTTAGCCCACGTTTTCGAAACTAATGCAACGGACTCGGTATTCATACAAATTACTTTCCTAGAGGGAGGATGGGAAAGAGTGGGTTGTGCTTCTCGATTCCCGTGGACTGAGTTGTTACAAGTAAAACGTTTAGAAGTGTGTCCTTATACAACATAATGTGGTTAACCTTTGGTAAGATCGCCTTTTCCGCATTTCTGGAACTCAAAGGACGTCTTTAGTGCAGGTGTAAATACGTATGGATATACGAAAAAAGAGATAGGAGTGACTGGGAGAGAAGAAGAAAGACATTATAAGTTTCAAATAATAAAAAGTCTCTTTCTTTCGCAATAACTTTCAATATTTAGACGTTCAACCAGCTGTCTCTGAAATTTTAGTCTGCCCTGGTAGCTTAGGTTTCACTGCGAGAGAGGGCTATTGCCATTTCCTAGTCTTTCCTTTCGCTCGACAATCATGGGTTGGGATCCTGTGTCCGGGTTTCTCTGCATCTGACACATGTTTATGAAGTGGGGAGGGGTTTTTGGTTTTTTCTCCCGCTTCTTTTTCATTCCGTACCGTTTATCATCATTTTTCTTGCTACTCTGTTATGCATCAGCTTTCGTTTCTCATGAAATAAACAACCAACCAATCTTTTTTTTGTGCAGATGTTCAATTTGAAGCTGCTGTCTTAAATGGCGCACAAAAGTCTGTACCTATACGTCCTGGTACTGTTTTCCGCACAGCTACAAATTCTGGTCGACACCATATCACATCACCCAGGATCTGTCACGTCGTCGTCATCTCTGGACTTGAAGCATCGGTCATTCAGCCCTTCAGGGGCGTTACGCTTATTGCAGAATTCCTCTCACATCGAAAGCACCGGAAATGTTTTAAGACCGAGCGATGGGAGACTCAAGCGAAAGTATCGAAGTCTGGACGGCCACGATATGTTTTTTGATAACAGGGACGATGGGTTGAATGTCATCCCCAGCATGGTGACAGACGACTACAACAACTACGACTACGACTTGGAAGGGATGACAAACGATACCATCGATATTGATGTAAGCAGTCGTGATGATGGCGGCAGAAGCAGCAACTGGTTTAACGTCACTGACGCAGTGCTGCGCGGGTCTGAGGCACAACAGGAGTACTGCGGCGTTTACTGCAGCAGCACAGGAAAGATTCAGCGGAGAGAGCTTGAGTTTAGGTGGCCATCTTGCTGGACCTGTTACTGTGACGTCAGCTGTGGCAGATATGGAGACTGCTGTCCTCGGCTGGAAGCAAATGAAAATCACGTGACTGAAATGCACGCCGACAAAGACACTTGCATCAGCGTGTGCCATCGAGGCGTAGCGCAGGTTGTAAAGTCAGTCTGCAGCTGTCCGACGCATAATTCTAGCGCTGGCCATGACTGTCCTGGCACAAACACGAGCGACACGGTCTCGGACCTAGCAACACGGCAACCAGTCTTGTCTGCCGACCTGTCTATCCTGTACTGCAATGCCGCCTGCGCTTATTGCAACGGAGAGTCTGAGATCGTCCAACTTTCGTCAAGATGTCAAGTTAATCCACTCGATGACGCTTTTCTGGAAGACAGCAGTGAAAGCGGATCTGGTAGCTTGGCAACAGACGAGCTAAGCGGCTGCTCCTCTTGGTGTCAAAACCTGTGGCAAATGCCCCAGAACAACACTCCTCGTCAGTGCTTTGACTACTTTTCCGTCTTCAAAGATTTTCGCTACGTGTCCACGTGCAACTCTACTTACGACGATCGGATTGTTGATCTTTGTCGAAGCTACAGGTTTCCAGTGATATTTGATGATGTGGTTTACAGCAATCTCTTCTGCGCTATTTGCAACGGTATTCTTCCAATGAGAGTCTTTGGTGCTCGTGGCTTCAGCGGTTCATTTTCTAATAGTGGTATTCTTGTAAGATTTCAGCAGCAGCAGTTCAAAGCTGTAGACCCTAAGAAGTGCACACCCGGAAAGTGGTATGATGTCGCAAAGGTATTTAGCATGGGAGAGATTTTCAGTAGCTTTTGATTGCTCAATCTTAGCTCACAGATAATACTATTTTAAATACGATGACATACTTTAAAGGAGGTAAATTTCAGGTACATATATTGCAGCATAGTTGCTAAGGACTATAAAACCATCCTCCATCACAACCATAGTGTGAAATTACCGCGAAATCACCCTTTATAGCCAACCAATCAGCCGAAGTGCGTAGTTAAATGGTTGTCTGGCATTAACCAGTATGCCACAGGATGTCAGTGGGATAAAAGACTTCTAGCCGGCAAAAAACCCTCATGCAAACATTATTTGTCAGTCTTAACATATGTACGTGTTGATTTAGCACGACAAATGGACAAGAAGACATTCTTACTTTGGTAACACTTTCTACTTTTATTTGAAAGAGATCACAGTAGTAGGATTACAATGTGCAACATGACTGTGACGCACTGAGCATGCTCTATTCTCCCATTGCAGGATGTCTGCAGATCAGTTCACTGCAAGCAGATACGAACTCTAGTGACCGAGTGGCTGTGCGACTTTCCAGACAACACAACAGGCCCCGACCTCTATTCGCTGGGACTGCGCCTATTACCTCTAAACAACAAAACGGCTATTTATGCAAACCTGCACTGGCACAAGGTCAGAGGTCAGTTCGTTCAGTTCATCGGAAAGCTGCTGGAGAGTCACGGGGCTTTGTCCTACGCAATCAGGACAGACGAGTATGTATACGGTGACACGTCTGTCTTCTTTGTGATTGGCGAGATTGAAAATCGCACCAAAATGGAACTCGACATTATCAGAATGTTCGCAAAGGAGGAAGTCGTTCTGCGAACGGACGATGGGTCTCAGGAATTTCAGGCGCACTTCCAAGATCACGTTGAACTTTTTCGCGGAGAAAATGTAAGCGTCTCGTTTGGTAACGGCAGTTGCTGTCATACTGGAATCGGTGACGCTTGGTTCATCGATATGAGCATCCGTAGGCACATACAGCTGAGTCTGACTACACCTCTAGCCTTTGTCCTACTGGATGAAGAGGAGTATGAACTATTGGATGAAGTGGTGCACCTGATGTATATTAATCTTACTCTGGATAGGCGTTACGTTACGTTAACAATGAAGGGTCTCATCGAAGTTCCGATAACCCACTTGCAAACCGCATACGAAGCGCACGGCCTTGGGGGAAACCCTCAAACTGTGGAAGGAGACTCAGCATCTTCTGTGACAGAGGAGATCGTGTCATCTTGTTGTCTGTATATCTCCATCGTCTGCCTGGTGTTCGTGCTGCTGACGTACGGCAAGTTCGCACAGCTGCGGACTCTGCCCGGGCTGAACAACACGTTCCTTGCCGCTTGGCTGCTAGTCGGACAGGTGCTGCTGGTGTCTGTCCCATTCCGAACTGAGCTTCCAGCGCTGTGCGTCGTGTTGGGAGCGTTGCTGCACGGTGCCTGGCTGTGTGTCGTGTGTTGGAGCAGCGTGTGCTCCTTCCACATGTTCTACATCTTCGTGCTGCTGCAGTCCTCGCTAACGGCTCAGCGGCATCCGGCCTGGTACCTGAAGCGCTACGCAGTCTTTGCTCACCTGCTGCCCGTCTTGATCGTGGTCTGTGTGGTCTCGGCTAGCCAAATCAGCAGCCAAGGTCGTGAGTACGGCTATGGCGGCCATATTTGCTACCTGAACTCCATGCTGTTGGTGGGCGTCGGCTTCGTGCTGCCCTTGTCCTTGGCAGTGACCTTCAACCTGGTCATGCTGGGACTGACAGGTCTCACCCTGTCACGATCGGAACGCATCCACAATTCCAACCACTCCACGTTTGCAGAGAGAAGTAACATAGCGGTGTATGTCAAGCTGTCGTCCCTGACTGGTATGTGCTGGATCGTGGCGCTGCTGGCCGAGATTCCGGGATGCTGGTGGCTGAGGTTCCCATCGGCAGTGCTGAATGGCCTTCAGGGTCTTCACCTGGCTGTCAGCTACACCTTCAACAGGCGGGTCTTCAATCTGTGGCGTCGGGCGATTAAAAGGCCGGAGACCAAGACAGAGGTGTCCAGCAAAAAGCAAACTGAAGGGAAGATGTCATCAGATATTTCAAGCAGCAAAACGCAGACCACCTCAGGCTCAGTGGTTTGAAGGGACGTTATGAGGCCACGACAAGAGAAGGAGAAATGAGAAAGTTCAGTTATGAATATTTCAAATCGGTATTTTAAAATCTCGCTAGACTTCCTTTCTTTCTTTGGAAAAATTAGTCTTTTACCCCTTTCTTTAGAGAGGTGAATTTGTATGCTTTGTGACAAACTTTTATTGTTGGTGATGTTTTTGTTTGTTGTTTGTTATTGATTGTTAGTTCAATGACTGAGCAGCTTTATGGCGAGTAAATTGAGAGGTTTTCATCCCACCTATACAGTATCTGTATTTCTAAGTTTTGAGAATTTAACATTACATATTATTGCAACATCTCTCTCTCTCCCTCTCTCTCTCTCTCTTTCCTTTATTCTTTTATGCTGGCTGTGGCAATTTTTAGAAGCTGGACATAAAAATGAGAGAAATTGCCTCGAGGTGGTACCTACGAACAGACAAATAAGAAAGAGGATAAAAATCTTCACATTTTCTGTAGGAAAGGTGATTGCACTCATGCTATATATAATATTCATTTTATAAACATTGAACTGGATTGCAGCAGTTTGAAAAACGCTAGTCCAGTGAAATTTTCACCTGTCTAGTATATCTCTGCATATGTATCGTGCGCACTATAACAATTCCCCCTCTTGGAGCCCATTCAAGTATAATTTTGTTTGAGTGGGTGTATATGACAGGTTAAGGACTCAAGGTGCATCTTGTTTAATGTCACGCAAAGCTTTATTTCTGAGCATACGTTGTACATTATACATCATTGTACTTGGTAGTTTGTTGTAAAAGTCACATAAACAGTGTTATGAATAACAATAATTTCAATTTATATTTAATCTTCAGCCCCTGTCATGTGTGCTTGCTGCTAGAAAACATTTGCTGGTTTTCTGTGTTTTTGTTTATTTGTTCTAACCTAATGCGCAAGCACTTTTCCAATGTTGTAAATAAACTGTTTTCTCATGCTCTCCTTGATTGCTTCTAATCTTGTCATAATTACACTGGGTTTGAAATTTCAAGCTTGGATAGATGAGCAGCAGTTCGGGCCGACATGTGATCAATGTACGATATTGATTATTTTGTGTCCAAAGATCTTTGATACTATCACAGGTTTCAGTGGAGCCTAGTTTTTTTCCAAGCCGGTTAGTCGCGGAAAGCCAAAATACAGCTTAACCACTATTATCGTATATAGACTGAACTTCATTCTACAAATTGGTGTTTTCTGTACAGGCCTGCTTCGAAATCCTTCTTTTTGGGGTAGGAAAATGCTTCCAAACATTTCAAGCTGTAATTACACATTTTTTTCTTCCTGAATCTAAACACAGCTACATTTATTATAAAGTCAAGTCTAAGTTTATTTCATTACCCTTGGGTAATTAAAACGTAAGTCTGTTTGTCTCCTTTCATTTGATAGGCTGATATATCAAGATACTGAGTTTCCGCGACGAACCAGCAGCCAGAATGAGGGAGTGCACTGTGCGCGAAGTGCCCAACAATTATGACCAGTTGCTGACATCGTGAAAGGACAAAACAAAGGCACACGTGAAGAAAACCTCCAGATTTTCCGGAGTAGAAATTTATATGAGCTGTATAAGCTGAATAACAAGTGATTGAAAAAGGACCAAAATTGACACAAGAACCCTATTGTCCCGAGCATCAGTTTGGAGTAGGTACTTACAGACTAGTGTTCTTATTTTTGTATCTTCATTAAGGAATCTCATATATAAATCTCATCTGCACTTTCTGCACCTATTCATTAACATTTTTCATTTTGGAAGCACATTTATCTTGAATGTTTGTTTAATTTGCTAACGAGACGGTATATCTATTGTTTTTTGCTGCTGTAGACGGGGTCTTTTTTGTAAAAAAATTTCATATCTGTATGATCACTTCTGGTATGTTCTACATATAACAGATAATTTCATTGGATGGAAGATGAGTTCCGCTAGAAATCAACTACATCTTAGCTTCAAATAATATAATGTCCCACCTCTTGTGTTACGTCACAGGTCAACAGGTCAGCAAATTAAAGCACATGGGATGCGTTCCCAGACAACTGACCAGAGGCCGGAAAGGTTCTAAGATTGTTATTTAAAGATTTAAAGCTGGCTGGCCGAGATTCTACTACTTGTGTGTGCGTGCGTGCCTGCCTGCGCGTATGTCAGCGTCCTCACAGCTATCATGTTGGCTTTCGTAGTGACGTCATTGTTACGTTGTGGAGACACTGAGCCCAACCTTGGGCCTCCCAAACGTCAAACAACTAGTTGAATCAAACACCGAGGTCCCAGTCACTGAGGCCGGAGACAGAGGGAGTCAACATTATTGGATGCTGTTTGCTATGTACAAGAACATGGCCAGTATTCGCGATACTGTGCAAGAGCAAACGGACAAAATTCAAACGGACATCACATCAGCGCCAAAAGAAAACAGGGAACTGAAAGATAAAATCGTGGTCCTGGAAGGAAAGATAGACGACCTGAAGGGCAGGAGCAGGCACAACAGCCTGATCTTCAGAGGTAATTCGTCAACCACAGGGAAGCACGGAGTCGTGGGCTGACTGTGAGAAAGCAGTGAGAGCAGTGCTGGAGACAGAA
>SMGT01013781.1:46392-47824 GCA_004794575.1 Lanistes nyassanus | reverse complement strand
TCCTTGCTAACTGTAGCATTAAAGGTCAGTCGGTAGCAGGTCAGTCCGATAGCAGAACGTTTTCCAACTGCTTGCATTCACTTCCTCACAAATTAACTCTCTCTGGCCCCATTCCTTTACAAACAAAATGTCTGTTTGAACTCATTGTTTTTATTTACCAGAACATTTGCAATCTCTCCAGACCACAGAAAGAGGTCGAAGCTATGAGTTCAGCGCATGGACGAGAATAATTAACATATCCTTCATGCTCATGATAGTGAGGACGTCAGTGAGGTCAAATCTTAGACCGACGTCATGGCCTTGACCTCTTTCCTTGTATATAATTATGAATTTGAAAGATTGTTGACAAAATGGAGTAATCCTCCTTTTTCAGAACCAGTGCCATGTGCGAGTTTTCAATTCCCACCGACTTCGGGGACGCATAGGCGGTGTATCCCATGCGCGTGGCGGTCGATAACATCAAAAGATAATTATTGGTAAAGCCATGACCTCTACACAGCGTCACATTTCGTAGTTACAATGGAGAGACCAAATCATGGTGATTGGTAGCTAAGTGGTTAAGACATGGCTTTTCAGTTCAAAGTCGAAGGTTCGAGACCCATATTAGCACACAACTTTTTAAAGGAGGATGGGGTTTGGGGTAGGGTTAGGATGTGACGTTAGGTAGGACTTCTGTTTTCGTGTATAAATTCAAGCAAGTCAGCTAGCATAAGTTAATCGAGATGAGAGGTAAGGAACTAAAGGGTAGGTCTTTAACGTTGCAGGGGGAGGTGGGGGGATCTCGCAGGCCGTAGAGTTGCTCTCATCTCTGAAGCCGACATTCCCTTAAAAGGCAGATACCGTTCAGGTATTGATTGAAGGGAGGGCGTTCCTAGGTGCATGCGGTCCCCAGTGGCTTCCTTCGCATCAGCCAGTTCAACCGTGACCGCATCAGCAAAGCAACCTAAAAAGAGGGGGGNGCAAGTCAGCTAGCATAAGTTAATCGAGATGAGAGGTAAGGAACTAAAGGGTAGGTCTTTAACGTTGCAGGGGGAGGTGGGGGGATCTCGCAGGCCGTAGAGTTGCTCTCATCTCTGAAGCCGACATTCCCTTAAAAGGCAGATACCGTTCAGGTATTGATTGAACGGAGGGCGTCCCTAGGTGCATGCGGTCCCCAGTGGCTTCCTTCGCATCAGCCAGTTGAACCGTGACCGCATCAGCAAAGAAACCTAAAAAAAAGGGGGGGGGGGTTCGCTTTAATAAATAGACCGCGGACGACTCTATGCGCATGCGCATCAAATGAACAAACAAATCCTTGTCCAGCAGCACCACAGGTCTTCAGTGGTATCACGAACAAGCCAGTGCGCATGTCCGTGTTCAATCAACAGCTGACAAACGGGGCTGTCACCTTTTCTTCCCGTGAAAGTTAAACACTTGTTTCGGTCCATACTGA
>SMGT01013781.1:33892-41392 GCA_004794575.1 Lanistes nyassanus | reverse complement strand
GGGTGGTTTGCCCCACCTCGCACTCAGCCGGCTACCTTCCCCCCTACACCGCGTTCTCCAGCTGTTTTGGCGAGCCAATCGGGTCGCCCGTAACAGTTTGTTCTACCCCCTGATTGGTTAGGGCAACTAGACGCCTGAAACTCGCAACAAGGATTGTATGGTAAGTGCAATTATAGTCATGTCCATTCAGTCAATTGCTCCTTGGCTTGTATTCATCTGAAGGAACTGTTGATTTTTTAAAGCCTGCAGTAACCTAATTTTTGTGTGTGTGTGAGAGAGAGAGAGAGAGAGATAACATAGTCACTGTTTGTACACGACCCGTATAGTCGTACTTGTCAAGCAAGTGTACTGTGTATAGTCGTTGCTTTTAACAGTGGAGTCTAAGTAAGAGTTCTGAAGCGCCCTCTGTCTAGTTGAGCAGGTGTCAAATGTTTGGGAACACGTTTTACGTCCACCATTAATGTTCCCCTTGTAAAATGTTTGATCGAAATACAACATAGAAGAAATTCACAAAAATCAAAGATGTGAAAACGATACACCAGTTTAAAATTAAATAAACCTAAATACCACAGCCACGTACTGGTGACAACCTATAGCACTGTCTAAACAGTTAAATGCTTGTGAATGGCATTGCACTAAAACAAACTTAAATCAGAATGAATATAAAAATCAAATGCAGATAGTAGCAAAGTAAAGACTACATTTAATTGTTTAAAAAAATTCTGTGTCTAAATTCTAAAATCTTTTGAGAAGTGGGAAGGGATTTTAAAAAAGGAGAGTCGTTCAGATAATATATATTAATGCATTGTTACTGGAACGCTATTTATGAAACGCTTAGAATTACCAAAGCAAACCATTGACAAAAGAGCAAGCAATGATTGAGAAACAAACCTATTAACTTATCTTTATCTACCGATAATACTTGACTAGAATCCGATTTAGGAAGAACTGTCATTGTATCGATGTATGCACATGTGGGTGAGTGTTTGTCTGCTTACAATTCGACTTAGATACAGGTGTTCACTTGAAAGGGAGTATAATGCGCAAACTAACAATGAACCAGGTAAGGAAAGAAAACTTACCAACCCCACCCCCCCAAAAAAAAACAACAACAACCAAACAACAAAAACGTACGTGAGTGGGTGTGTAGTTAACGAACATCTCGCTGCTTGAACCTTGTACGCTTTTTGATTGAACTTATTGTTGATTGCCTACAGGTAAGATCTGCGACTTGACCTAAGAAATATTATGATCCGCTCTTTAGAATACACAATGTCCAAACGACGTCCTAACCTATTGTGTGTGTGTGAGTGTGAGTGTTTGTGTTTGTGTCTGCGTGGGCGTACGCATGCGTGTACGTATGCTTGAGTGTGCATGCGCGTGTGCCTGTGTGCTTTTGCATCCCCACAACTTCCAGTGCAGCGTTGTTCATACACCGTCGAACAAAACCGTCGAACAAATCGTAGAACAGTAAACCTCTGCACCCTAGTCTGCATGTGAGGAGCTATTTACCTGTCACTAAAACAGCAAAAACTTTGTCCGCTTCCTCTTTTTCAGCTTTCATGCTTAAGAAGCTGAAAGAAGGATCACCCCAGATGTGGATCACAGGAAGTTCCCAGATAGCGATAATGGTACACGACATTGATTGAAGAATAAAGGAATAAAAAATGCATTAAAACAAACGTAAAGTTGGCGAATCATGTCTATGCGACCTGAAGTTTATTTTAAAATTTTAAAATAGTATTTGTGAGTTTGAGAGAGAGAGAGAGATAGAGCGAGAGACAAATAGGCATGGGAGATAATTAGGGACAGTGGGAGAGAAAAAGATGGGGGAAAGACAGTGTGCAAAACGTTCTCTTGTAGCTAGACAACAGGAAGAGACAGCGATGATAAATCAAGGGATATAACAGCACGCCTGTTCTGCTTGGCATCATAGCAGTCTCTCATTGAACAACAACAAAAACACAACAAAACAAACAAACAAAAAAAAACAAATGAAATCTATAGAAAACATGTCAGACATTTGTTTACACTGCTTCGCGATGAACAAAAATAATGTTCACAATCAGACTGAAATCCGGACGCCATGTCTAGCTTTTAGTTGGAAAGACAGCTTGTGGACCTGATGAGCTGTGTTCTGCCAACCATGATCAATATCACAAGCACTAAAGCGTGTGAAATATTTGGCCCGCGGCAATCTTGGGGTCGCGTGAAAGAGTGGAAAAGAAGGAACGGTAATGTTTTTGGAAGGAAACAAAAACAGCCGCAATCTATGTGCATATCAGGACTGTGTTGCGTAGACAAATTTTACGTGCTGTCACGAACCTCGGTCGACAAGCCTACCTAGCGACGACACGCTAGATGAGCCGACTAACCGGGGCCGGCCTTGCAGCACCGCTTGACCTTATGTCAACAACAGCTTGACCGACGCTGGGGCCCGTAGTGACTCGAGAGAAGCCCAAGGGCCGGGTCCAACCGCGGCCAGGGTGACAAAAGAGGTCAACCAACCAGCAAAGCCGATATCCCTCCGACCGAAGGCTCGGGAGTAAAATTTTCAAGAACGTGAACCGTTGTATTCGTTGTGGCTCACGCTAGTTTGTATTAGGGCGTCCGGGGTGGGATAAAAGGGCTTGTAAGGAAGTCAAAGGGCGACTGTGGCAATCGAGGGGAGAGAGTGACCGTAGTGAGACACGTGACTGGAGCAAAGGAAGTTAAGACTGCACCACATTTGTGAGTATGGACGTCAGTTCATAGGAGACGTTCTGATAGACTGCGTCTGGAATTCTACCGGTCAGTGGTAGTTAGCCAGTGAGTCAAAGTCTCGGCAGTGCTTACTTGCAGCAAGAAAAGGTCACGGGAGATCTCACAATCGGTAGGGTTACGTGTGTAATACGTATCCGTTAGACCCGAGATATGTGTTAGATTGATGTTCGAAGTACTGAACTCATTCTAAGAATTAGCCCAGGGCCCGGTGTCAGCGTACACCGTAGAACGAGTGTCGGTAAATGGTGTTAGCCGGTTCGTGGGGAGTGTGAACGACGTGTGGAAGTCAATCAACACCAAGGACCAGCCACCAGTCCGATCGCATCAAAGAACAACTGCGAAAAAGGTTATGGTGACACATCTGGTTGTGTGACTAACAGCCATTCATCGGCTGTGTGATCGACGAGGAGAGGGTTTTTTCCTTCTTGGCAAGGAGTTATGTTCAACTCTTAGCCGTGAGGCTGAGTCGAGCGGCAGTGACTTACATAGTGTGAGGAGCACCAACTTCAGCAGTTACGTCCCGACGCGAGGAGAACACGCCAAGGCCACATACCAACCTACAACACAGACAAGTACAGGATCTGCCGGTAACCAGGAGGACCTTGAAAGAACAATTGAACTTTTGGTGAACCATTGAAGAGCGTATTACGGCCGGTGATGATTCATGAAGGGCCACGGTATTGTACGCTTACCTATTTCTGTGAAGTGAGAGAGTGGGGTTGTGGATAAGGACGGCGTATGGTTGAGAGTGTGCTGAATAATTATAGAGGATTGTCATTACTAACACTAATATTCACTGAGTGGAAGGGAGTTGTGGTACAGATCTATCAGAACAGTATAAATAAGATTACCTTGTAAATAAATTGTATTCTTTAATCATTTCTCAGAAATCATTCTTGGTTATCATTGGGTTTGTAATAGAGTGGAGTGGGGGCTCGGGCCAGGGAAGGTTCATGATTCTAATGATTTCTGAGGTCTCCACTCATAAGAAAAGATAATTGTTCGAAGACGGGGAGGGGCGCCACCACGAGCCATTTGTGTGCATGCTACAAGGTCATGCAGGCGGGGAGAGCCATACGGAGATAAGCCGTCTCTCTCTCAAGACCCCCCCTGTTTCGCAACACGTGCTGCCAGCCACATTATACTGACACCGGGACAACCCGTCCTAGTACTGTTCCCTGTAGTGCTAGGCGTCTGGCAGGGCAGCTACTAGATTGCCATTGTTTAAGTCTTAGGTATGATTCGGCCGGGATGCGAACCACCGACCTTCCGCCTCCATAATAATAATAATGGAGATTTTTGGCCCTTCACCTCGTGGGAACTCTAAGCGCTTAAAAATAAAACACACACACACACAAACGCTTACTAAGCGATGGCTATACGACTGATAGTTTGAAGAAAGGGTTACCAGAAAATAGCCAGCATAACGAAGTAAAGAAGTGAGTTTTTAGGCGCGATTTGAAGGCGATGAGGTCAGAGACCTTTGCACCCATCCACAAAAGTATCGAATTTGCGACTGTCGCTTACAGGTAGATAGCCGCTGCTAAATATGCTAACGATTTATTTTTCTTTCGCACTTATTTGTTCTGCTTCCATGTAGATCGCTGAAGGGGCGCCGCGAGATTGGATCGAAAGATGAGAAGACAACACAGGCATGCGCGTGGACGTGCGAGCATAGCTGGGCGCTTAGAACGACCCCCACGCTATGGCAACAGTAGACCGAGGGCAGATTGTGAGGGATATTAAGGGGGGATAGGGGAACACCTGTACGCTCCACGGATGGGACACTCAGTTATGAGGCCCTCACGAGACACGAAAAGAGGCTTCCTATCCCAGCCGGTAAATCTGTACGTGGAGTCTCTCTCTCTATTCTATCACGCCGTCACTCTCGCAATCTCGCTCTCAATCTGGAGAAAACAACACCAATTCCAACACAGCAATGAAGCTCCTCTATAGAATATTATTCAAAGAGTCTCCTTTGCCGAACAAACAATAAACGACATGCGAATAGCGGGATAGATATTTCTAATATGCATCGACGGGTCAACTACATTCAAGGAAACATTCACATTAGTGATCACATACGAAGGTGACAGATCGGCAGGGTTCAACAAAATCTAGCCATACTCTCAGTCAATCTTTCACTGAAGTTCGTTTATGTTGCAAAAAATTTAGTTAACTCACCACAGAGTTAGGTTGTCACAGGCCCCAACAAATCCACGGTTTGTTTCGGGTCTTTCTACTAGAATTTACAAACTCTCGATGATAAAATGTCCAGGTAAGTCACCAAAAATTCCACAGGAACAAGAGATAACGTTCATTCCCCAAGGTGCGGGAGGTCAAGATCTATGCGTGTGTCGAGTTGTCGAGTTCGCCGGACAAGTTCTCAGTCAACGTTTGGCTGGTGAGACAATCTATAAATACCACAGTTTTTTTCTTTCAACGAAGAATCTAAATTTCACAGTCCAACAGGCTGATGGATTTTCCTCAAGCCTGGAATCACAGAGCGTAGGTTTCTTTCCTAGGGCGGGCAATAACTAGACAACGATACTCCCGGTTTCCTAACACCGGTTCCAGAAATCTCAACACTGGCCACATACAAGACTACAGTCTTGTCATCAAAGTACCCTCTCTGGTACAATCCTTCGCCACCAATGGCGCGAGAAACTAATGCCCTCTGGCATACACACAAACTCTCCTCAGTCTGTCAATAATTCCCCTTCCCTAGGGGACTTCTAGCTACCCTGACTAGGCGAACAGAGCACTAGGTTAACTAACAATTACCTGATACTACAGGCCAAAATCTTTGCCCCTTAGGAAATCACTCCCCACGTCTTTCCTCTTCGACGGTTTTTCTGTGTCTCTCTCTCATCTGGACGCGTTCAGCCCACACATTTTGGGCGATCACGTGGTTACGTGCCTATTTCTGATTGGGTGGAACAAGTGCTGTGAGTTCCTGGTCGTTTGCAGACGTTTTTAGAACTAGAATGTTCTAAAATAAAAGTGCTTGGCTTGCATGTCCTTGAGCGAATTTGGCGCGAAATCTACACGCTGATCTAGGAAAAGAGCGGGAAATTAGTGCGTTGGGGTCATGTTTTCCTAGATATTTGTGTATAGAAAGCAGAGAACGTAGTGATTAAAAGGAAGCCCTTTAATAAAAGATCGTGTGTGGTATGCGAAATGCATGGGAATTTACTACAACTTCTGATTGACTGAACACGTCTGTGTTTATCGGGCTTTTCTACTAAACTTGATACATGATGGCAACAACGGGAGACAGTGAATGGAGATGTCGCCATTTTGTAGATAAACGTTACCATTTGCTTGTCATGGGAACGCTAGAGGGGGATCGTTTCCGTGCTTGCCTGACTTCTTGCCTGTTGTTTGAACCGACCGGCTGATCGACCCGACGCGACCCGACCTGGACCGACAGTGGCAACCGACCCCCATCCACCGACTGACCGACCGATCAACCAAATGACCGACTGACTAAATGACCGACCGGTACTCTGATCTTTTGAATACTGTTCATAGAGGCTTTGTGAGTTTTTTTCAGACTGAATTTGTACGGGATATCAAATAAAATTTTCACTGCATGTATTAATTCGTTGCTTTAATAAGCATGTTTAGAGCGGCTTAATAAGTTTTTCTCACTCATCCCTTCCAACAACATTACCGAACCTTCTTTTCCACTCCTTCACGCGACCCCAAGATTGCCGCGGAACAAACACTTCACACGATTTAGTGCTTGTGATATTGATCATGGTTGGCAGAACACAGCTCATCGGGTCCACAAGCTGTCTTTCCAACTCAAAGCTAGACATGGCGTCCGGAATTAAGTCTGATTGTGAACATTATTTTCGTTCATCGCGCAGCAGTGTAAACAAATGTCTGACATGTTTTCTATGGATTTCATTTGTTTTTTGTTTGTATGTTTGTTTGTTCATTTGTTTGTTTGTTTGTTTGTTCAATGAAGGACTGCTATGGTGCCAAGCAAACAGGCACGCTGTTATATCCCTTGATTTATCATCGCTGTCTCTTCCTGTTGTCTAGTTACAAGAGAACGTTTTGCACACTCTGTCTCTTTCCCCCTATCGTTTTCCCTCCCACTGTCCCTAATTATCTCCCATACCTCTCTCTCTGTCTCTCTCACACAAACTCACAAATGCTCTTCAACGAATTTTAAAATATACTTCAGCTCGCATAGACTTGATTCACCTATTTTACGTCTGTTTCAATGCATTTTTATTCCTTTTTTCTGTAATCGATCTCGGTTACCGATGCCGCTAACATCCGGGGTCTTCCTGTGACCCCCAGCTGGTCGACCCCCAGGAAGAATGCGTTTCGCTGCACGTTCCTAACAGTCACTGCAGCTGACTGTCGCATCAGTTCTCTGGGGGCTTGTCCATGTCGGCCATGCGCTTTCGGGGTTCAGAGCTATCATTTCCAGGTGAATCCGTTGCAGGATCCTCGTACAGCCTTTCAATCTGTTTGTCTGAAAAAGAGGAAGCGGACAAAGTGCTTGGTGTTTCAGTGACAGGTAAATAGCAGCTGGCACGTTAGTCTCAAGTAAAAATGATCTGATGTTGCTGCCTGTCACGAAATTGAATTTATTTTCGTTTGGTCGGCGAGCGAGACGCCGCCCTGTTGTCTTATGTATTAATGTAACGACATTCTGGACTTTTCGTGACAGCGATGGAAGGTCTTTCTGTATGTAGGGAAATTGCTGTCTGGCTA
>SMGT01013779.1:34138-47091 GCA_004794575.1 Lanistes nyassanus | reverse complement strand
GCAACAGACAAAGGAAATAATCAAATCAATGCAAGAGGGAAACCAAACTGCCAAACCGGGCTATGATCCCGCTCAATACACACGTACAATAAGTGACCGACAATAGAGCTCCTACTCTTGTCACCACCGCAACAACAACTTCTGCGATACCCAATAACAAAGCTATCAAACTGAATCAATAAGTGACCACCAAAGAGCACCTACTCTTGTCACTATTGAAACACTACTTTTCCGCAGAACACAGATACGAGAAGCGACCGTTACAGAGCACCAACTCTGGCCACTATTTTACCGCAGTACACAGATACGAGAAGCGACCGTTACAGAGCACCAACTCTGGTCACTACCGTACCAGCAGCTTTACTGTAATACACCAATGCGACACGTGACTCACAACATAGCACCAACTCTGGTCACTATTTTACCGCAGTACACAGATATGAGAAGCGACGTTACAGAGCACCAACTCTGGTCACTACCGTACCAACAACTTTACTGCAATACACCAATGCGACACATGACTGATGACCGAGCACCAAATCTTGTCGCTACCGACACTACAGCTATTCAGCGACCCACAAAATAAGCTACGCCACTGCTTCAGCCACGCTACACTCAGTCCCGTCTACTGGCACACTTGCCCAATCACTAGCTATGACATCTCCTGTCTCCGGCAGGATAAAAACACTTATCTTACATCAACGCGAGTCCCCGACTCTAAGATAAGTTTAAGGTAAGAGCAGACCTTACTTATAAGGCACGTCCAGTAGTCTCTTTCCGTCTCAGTCCGTCGAGGCGGTTGGCAGATTACACTCGTAACTGCAAGAGAGCTGGAGTCTTCCTTTTGGCAGGATGGCGACTGAGGTCCGTAGGCTAGCACATGGTCGCTTCACTGGGTCTCTTCCTAGGTGCACGTCCCTCTCTGTATTCTGTGTCAGTACTCTTGGCCCCCCTTTAGAGCGCTTTTCCCTCCCCTTAAATCCTGACGCCCTGGCGGCTTAAAACTTGCCTAAACCGGTTCTGGTCAGAGTCGGTGGCGTGGGATAATTGCGCTGACCAATGGCGAGCGTCTAGTTAGCCACTAAGGGTGTGGAGAAGGGGCGGGGAGAATCAGCCAACCTATGAGTGACAGGCGATACCCTAAGATTGACATGTGACACTACGGTGAATAGCAGTCTGGTTATCAGCAGATGAGAGGTATCACATTTGTAGAAGGGCTGCCTGAGGTGGAACAATGGCAGGGAGACAAACGCCGAATGGTCATATTAGATGACCTCATGGCAGAAACGGATGATCGAGTGACCAAGTTGCTTACCAAAGGAAGTCATCACAGAAATCTCAGTGTGATGTTTATCGCGCAGAACCTGTTTGGAAATTACAAAGAACAGCGCACCATTAGTCTTAACAGTCATTACCTCGTTTTGTTTAAGAATCCCCGAGACGCCTCACAGATTACGCATTTGGGTAAGCAGATGACCCAGGAAAACTCCAGTACATTCATGAGAGTTTTAAAGATGCAACATCGGCGCCTCATGGTTACTTGCTGCTAGACTTGCGACAGGAAACACCGAACCACCTCCGCTTGCGGACTCACATTTTTCCCACGGAACAGCAAGTTGTCTATGTTCAAAAATAAAACAGGAAATGTCAGCCTGTGTGAGACGCCATGTGCCCATGTTTCAATTTTTGTGTGACCCCAAACCCAGCGTGGTCAAAGCCATCATGAAAGGAGCATCCCCCGATTTGACGAAAACCCACTAAAAGAACGAAATAAGATTTTACAAAAAAGGTGGATTTATAGGTGCCTTGTTGAAACCCGTCCTATCAGTGTTGGGGTTTGTGTTAGGCCTGGGTCAATAACATGGAGTTTACCAAGAAGATGATGTTGGTAGATCCTTGTTGGTTAGACACAAGGCAACAAGGATCCCCTTTACCTGATCCAATGGGTCAAAGATTTGCACAGCCGAATGCGAGAAATCTTGGAACGTCAAGATGTCTCACCTCGAGAAAATCAGTACATCGGCAAACCTCCCAGAACAGTGGATATAAATCCTCAGGAAAACCAGAAGGAGGAGGCTACTAGTCCAGAGTCACCTCTTCTTACTCTACCCACACCCCAAGAAGTGGAAAAATTTGGGAAACATTTGCCACCGCTCTAAGTCAGACTAATGTGGCTCAAGATCTGATTGGTCATCCTGATCGCTGGAAGTATATTCACTCTCAAATGCAGACTGTATCTAAACCATCAGATCCAACGATTACCCCAGTGAAGGCAGAGGAGAAGCACAAAAGAAAGCCCACTAAAAGAAGAAAATCTCGAAAACACAGTGGGACTTGGGAGAAGTGGTAAAACATGAGGGGAAAAAACGAGTGACAGCAAAACAGACTGTTAGGCCATCATTATTATAGGGCTCAAGGGCCAGGCGCTTATGGAGGATGGAAAGGGCTTCAACGTTCTACCCAGTTAAAACCGTCTGTAGTGAAAGAATGGTTGAGGCATCAAGACACTTATACACTACACAAACATATGCGTCATCGGTTTATGCGACAGCGTATTATTGTGGGTGGAATAGACCATCAGTTTCAAGCAGACCTCATTGATGTCAAAAATCTCAAGAAATACAACGATGGCTATTCTTATCTCTTGACTTGCATCGACGTTTTAAGGATGTATGCCTGGACGAAGACCGGCGAAGCTTTAGTAGAGGCTTTTAGCAGCATTTTTGCAAAAGAACGACAACCTCAGCGACTACAAACAGACAAAGAGACAGAATTTACCAACACAACTTTTCAAAAATGTTTAAAAGAGGAAGGCGTGCACTTTTTTTGAGAGTGAAAATAAACACATCAAAGCATCCATTGTTGAACGTTTTAATCGCACGCTAAAAGAAAAGATGTGGCGTTATTTTACCAAGAAAAATACGCTACGTTATTTAGAGGTGTTACCAGCCTTGGTGCGGAATTACAACCATTCGTATCACCGCAGCATCCGGAGGGCTTCTGTGGAGGTCAATGATGATAATCAAGAAGAGGTTTGGCAGACGCTGTATGGAGTAACAGAAAAAGCACAGAGCAGCAGCAGCAGCAGTAGACTATTTCAAGAAGGAGATCGTGTGAGGATCAGCACAGCACGCCGGACCTTTAAAAAGGGCTATCTACCCTCTTGGACAGAAGAACTGTTTACGATCAGTCGTTTAAAACACTCAACCCCGGTGACCTATGTCCTCAGAGATGATCACGGAGAAGAACTAAAAAGTACATTTTATAAAGAAGAAATTCCAAAGGGGGAGACAAGCAGGTTTTTCGCATCGAAAGTATTTTAGGTGAACGTCAGGGAGACAGAGGCCAAAAAGAGTATTTAGTGAAGTGGTTTGGTTATGACCCTTTAATTTAATTCTTGGATTTCCAGAGGGCAGGTGACAAGTTATCAAAAATAAAAAAAAACGATGGAAGAAGACGCCTCAGCGACGCTGACAGATCTTCCTTTGTCACCTGTCACTCTTAGCTTAGCCTGTTCGCTCCTCCCCTCCCAACGCCTTGGAAGGTGTCATTAGCCATGACAGGCTGATAGCTCTGGCCCAACCAAGGCTGCCAGAACTGGTTTGAACTAGAATAGGTGGTTCGTGGAAACGCAGTGCGGAAAAAGAAAAGGGTACTTAAGCTTTGGACATTAGGTGACATACACAGATACAGACGGGGATAGGACATGGAGAGAGAGTTAATGTAGGAAGACCAAGAGAAACGGACTTCTACCCCTCGCCATCTTAGCCAAGACGTTGGAAGAGTAAAAGGGCTCATGAATTTCACGCAGGTACACGGGGTGTATTTGCCGACTACGAGACAAACTAGTAAGTGACTGCTGTTGCGCCTTGTAAGACTGCTCTTGCCATAAACTTATCTCAGGGTCTGGGACTCGGGTTGATTTAAAATAGGTGGTTTGAAACCCTCGAACAAAAAAAGGAGGGCAGCTTTGATTTTTTAAAAACCAAAAAAAAAAAAAACAAGCCCACGCTCGCGCACTGAACAGTAATCTATCCTCTCCCAGCAACCTTTTTTGCACGCTTTAGGTCTACGCGCGCTCTAGTAAACAGTCGTGTAATCTTATCATCTCCGTCGGCTGGAATTCTCTAGACGTAACATGCTTCAACTTGTTCAGAGTCGGCCTAGAAGCGTTTTTTTCTTGAAATTACCAGATATAAGGTCATTCACCCCACCCAAGGTCATGACGTCACTCGGTCAAAGTCAAGGTCGCTCCTCTTCCTCCTCAGAAATAGCTTTTCTTGAGATTACCAAATATAACCCCACCAATTAAGCTCACGCACTCTTTACATAGAAGCTTTTCTTTTTTCTTTTTTGACCAAAAATTTCCCCGCCCACGCTCATGCCATCTCATGATAGTGACTTATTTTTACTCTGAGATAAGTAACGTTGGCTGGTACTCTCTAGACGTCACATGATTCAACTTGTTCAGAGGTCAGCGCATGCTTCACTCTCCTCGTGACCTAGTTCAAAACCAGGGCGCACTTCACTTCCACGTGTGACCTTGACCTCTTTCCCTTCCTCCCATGAAATCCCCTCATGGCCACATTTCCTCCCATTTTCTCTTCCTCAAGGTCATTCACCCCCACCCAAGGTCATGACGTCACTCAGAGGTCATGACATCACTCGGTCAAAGGCAAGGTCGGTCAATGACCCCCAGGTCACTCGATCAACGCCAAGGTCAAGGTCGCTCTTCTGTTCCTCCTCCTCTTGGGGGTCGTTTTTAACCTGACTATACTACTGGCTTGATTTCATAAAGACAAGCACAGTAAATCATATTCGTATTTTTCTTCAGCGGATTTCTTAACACTTAAATAATTGTGATATTTGCTAGCATCAAAACAAATATTTATGTTAAATGATAATATCAGATTAAAGCCAGAAGAAGATTACTCAGTAACAATTGTATCATGCCTGATTAGGATATGAGTCACACACAATATGTACAGCTGAAAAGAATTGACAGATCATCTGCGCTCTGGAAAGAATTCATGGATTGTCTTGAGTCATTTTGTAACATTACTACGGCACCACAAGGGTAACATAACATGATGCCCAACTAACTGATGTAGAGGTCACGGGCACCATAAGGGTAATGTAACATTATGACGCCGGACGGGTCATCGGCGCCAATAAGGGTAATGTAGCATTATGGGTGTTAAAACCCGCGGACTTGTTCACGTGCACCAGAAAGGGCCATGTAGCGAGGTCTGTGTTAATGCCCCATCACCACACTGAAACGTTCAGCACTGTTTCTTCCAACACTTCATCAGTCTCATCTTTTCTTTTGGTCCATCAAAGTTTTATTCAGCAATCCGTGATAATCCAAGTGGCGAGCCGGTTTACAACCTTAGTAACTCTCCATGTTCCTCAGACTATAACCCTTCGCCAGTCTGGGTCCTTTCCTCTATCGATGTCTTTATCCAAGTATCTCTCCAAGTATCCAAGTAAAAGTAGCTCCTAGTCTCTTGTGTTCTCTGATTGTCTGATCTAATCCCCTCCCCTTTCCCCACTAGAGTTTTGATATCAGTGTTAAATGTCTGCTGCTGACCTTTTCCAATCTGCACGTGTGACTGTGGTGGGCAACTGCATGCTTGGTGACCCTAGTGGACGATGCATGGTTTGGAGTTATGACCCTTTTGTATATAGTTATTGAGTGCTGTGCGACTTAAAATGGTGTGTCTGACCTCTCAGTTATGTCTGGCCTGCTAAGTGTTAAGTTGAGGCTCAGATCTGTCTTGGATGGAATGTCCTCCTCTAAGCTGTACTGTATACCCCTCACTAACCTACCTGCTACCTACTGCCTGGCACGCATATTGTTACAAATTTGCAGAAACACAGCATCCGACCCTATATATTTAGTTGCACCTTGTTTCATGGAGCAAACGTGCGCCCAAGATGCCAAATAAAGTGAGCCAAAGCAAAACTGAACGGGTTCATTAGGTGAAAAATTAAGCATTTGTGCTGCTAAGGAAATTGGGTCAGTACTGCATGCTGAAACATTAAAGCCTGTTTTCTCAAAATTACGGCCACCCACATTCTGATATTCAACATGCCATATCTCTCTTACTAATTGAGCTAGGACAATGGTTCTTATATCAAAATGATCAGGAAACCCTATAGATTTCAAAAAATATATTTAGCTCAAACACCCAATTTCGAACACCGGTTTCGTGATGCAGTGACACAAATAGCATTTTCATTCTGGATGTTTTACAACGGACTGTTTTGCTCGAATTCATGGGGATAACTGTCACCAAGCCACCAGATGGTGGCGCCGCTCAAAGGTATGTATAGCAAGTGGGAGCTTGCTCTTGTGGCAGTTATAACAGGAAATTTCTGTCAATATTTTTGTCATGACATTACGTTGGGGTGAACAAGTATTAACCATGGAAGCTGGACCACAGGATAAAGTCCGAGAACTGAAATGCATTGACACGATAGTGCAGATTCTGTCGTGTCCAATATTCCTAATAAAGGATCTTGCTAGGGACAATAAATTAATACTGGTCTCTCCACTAGGCATTTAGAAGCCAATACATTGAAACCCACCCTGTTATACTGATGCATTTCAGTTCTAGAATTCTATTCTTTAGTCTGCTTACCTTATGTAATGATTCGAGGGAATGAGGAAGAAAATAAAAGAGCTTTAATTGCTCCGTGACAACACAAGAAAATGTCACAAAAGCAAGCTCACTTGTTATGCCTTCGATTGCTCCACTTCCTGGTGGCTGGGGCAAGGTCTGCAACTTCACAAGAACAGGTCGTTAACTAATCCTTTAATAACTGCCATTCCCTGTCTCTCCCTTTGATTCCCTCTAAACACAATTTCTAAACAGAATGTATAAAAAATATATCATCATCCCTTGGTGTAATGCACAAAACCGTCGACCATAAGTAACTTTAACTGTGCAATGTTTATGTCTGCTAGAAGAATGACCACCTAAAAAAATCCACACGGTCTTATGCATCTCTATTCTAAACATAAGCAGACACAAACAGGTCGGGATGTGTTCGGTACAATCTAACATACCATGAGCAAAGAAAAAAATCCAATTCTTATGACACCTTAAAATGAAATCGTAGATCTACAACTTTTTAATCTTGTTTACAGTTGTCAAATCATGAAGCCACCTGCTTAACACTTAAAGTAACAGTTGGTCCACGTACAATGATACAAGCCGACTTGCCTCCAATCGTTCAATCTGTCATCACATTAGCTTAGCCTAATGACGGAGTATCACACACTGGAAACTTAATTTAAGCTTTTACCCTGGTACCACAACTCTCACATGTACTAATGATTACAAGGCAAGAATTCACACCTAAAACTTTCAATACCTGTAAAGCACTAGCACCTTATTGGAAGCCAGGGGTTATTTATACCCGAAGTCAGCCGACCCTAGTTATGAAGGACACAACACAACACAATCAAAGAAGGGGACTTCTGCTTAAAGTTTGTGGAATGTGGTAGCAAATTAGTATAAAATGTTTGCTTTAGGGTAAAACACAACAAAAATGGGAATGCAGAAGAATAAGTCATGTGTGATTTTGTCGTGAAAATAAAAATTACGAGTAAATAAATAAATAAAATGTGGATTTTTAACGCGCGAGAACACATTTCATGCACACTTCGCGCGGACGATGGACACAGACACTCTAGTGAAAAGAAGGAACACACACAGAGGGAGAGATGAACGCAGCACTGACCAACAGGTTGGGAAACAGATCGTCCTTCAGTCACAGATGGGTGGAAAAGTATCATAAGAGACAATGAACAGAGAAAGTTGTAAGTTAATGCAGACAGGCAATCGGGACGTCAGTCAAGGTACTTTCGGAAAAGAAAAGTTTTTAAGTTTCGTTTGAAAGTCTGTAGTGATGGGGAGTGGCGAATGTTGTGGGGAAGTGAGTTCCATTGGGTGGATGCCGAGAAGGTGAACATGCGCTGTCCGTATGTTTTTGTCCTGATACGGGGTACTACGAGAATGCGATCGTCGGAAGAGGAGCTGAGCTGTCTCACTGGAGTGTAGATTGTAAGAAGTTCTGAAAAGTAGCTGGGGCATGCACCGGTGAAAAAATTAAAACAGAGAGTAGACAACTTGTAATCGATGCGAGCCTGAATGGGGAGCCAGTGCAGAGTGCGGAGGAGAGGTGTGGCATGGTCTGTTTTGCGCGTTTTCAGGAAAAGGCGAGCGGCCGAGTTTTGAAGTTTCTGTAACTTCTGTAGCAGATACAGAGGACAGCCGGCTAGCAAGGAATTGCAGTAGTCGAGTTTAGACAGAACGTAGGCACATACAAATGTGTTTGCAACCTGATCGGACAGAAGGTGATGGAAGCTGCTGATTTTTCTGAGTTCAGAATAAGCGGATCTGCAGATGTTGGAAATGTGTTTGTCGAGTGTCATGTTAGAGGTAATAATAACACCGAGATTTCTTGGAGAGTCGGCGAAAGGGATGTCGACATCACCAATTCGAACTGCTGTGGGATATTCTGTCACTCCAGCATTTCTTTTACTGAAGAGAAGAGCTTCTGTTTTTTCGTCGTTCAACTTTAGTCTGTTGTGAACCATCCATGCTTTGATACTGGATATGCAAGTCTGCATGGTCATGATGCTGGCATGTGCATCAGCTGGAGGACAAGAACTGTATAATTGGGTGTCATCTGCATAGGACTGGGTGGAGACCATGTGAGCATGAATGAGTGATGAAAGTGGTTTGATGTATAGGATTAAAAGGATAGGGCCCAGGACAGATCCCTGAGGGACTCCGAGAGACATTGCTGATGGGGGTGACAATTGGTCAGCGACAAGTACAGACTGAGTTCTACCAGAGAGGTAGGACTGGAACCACGCCCGCGCCGACCCACAGATGCCGTATACATCATGGAGACGATTGAGGAGGAGGAGTACTCTCTTGTAATGTAGCACAGCCTGTCAGATAGATTCTATACGATTTAAGCTAATTTTGTCATTTTGGTAGTTTATAATGAGCATTGTATCCTACCAATCACGACTGAATTAGACCTACTTTTACTTCACTAAACCCTGTAGTTAAATTGTATTCATGACATAAACATTTTTAGTGGTGTTGGGATACCTTTTACAATAGGAAAAAGGTGTAAAAATTAGGAGTCAAAAGTACACAGTGTGGTATTACATTAAAATGTTTATAATTTGCTTTTACAAGTTCTATATTGTCCGATGTCATTCAGACATCCTCGTCAAAACGATGGGAAAATCCCTCCAATGCCCCACCACCCCATCTCCCCAGACAAAAGCGCGTAGCATTCTGACCTCACTCCGTACATACAAGGAGCCATTGGTCAAACCAGTACATACTTTTTAACTTAAAGAGATTATCTCTAGTAGGTTTTATACATCTTGTTATTTTCGGACTTCAAATACTTTGCGGTTCTGTCTTGTTTTCTGTTGCAGATGACAGCTATGCTGTGACAACGTCTTTAACGTGTCCGGATAATTATTTTAGTGGACAAAACGTTTCGGTTGTTTGTGTTGTTGACATCAATGATGTGAATAGAATTTGTTTCTTTCCATCGAATGTAATCTACAACTTCAAAAGTGTTAATGGTTTGTCTGATGACCAATGCTCGACAAGTTACCCAACATGCAGTCCTCCTGCCAGTGGAGCCAAGTGTGGCTGTACAAGTCAAACCAGTACCTCGTGCACCTACACGTACAACTTTGTCGCCGATGAAACGTTACACAAGGGAGGAAACCTAAAGTGTTCGATAGACTGCTCGTTTTCTGGCAATCCGACGACGCAAAATGTTGGAAACTGCATATCAATTTCCTTTAGTAAGTACTTTTAATTATCGTTCATTTCCCCCCAAACTTTCTTCATTTCATCTGATTAAAACTGCTGCTGTCATGAATATGCTGTTCAATGTCGGCATACTGTACCCCGACTCATAGTGCAGAATTTCCCTTTTAGCGATTCCTAACCACACCACACGGCATCATTGTACTAGGAAGACGATGTAACATGACTGTCTCAGTCACCGTTGCATACGTGACATAGAGAAGTCCACAAGTAATTTGCAGTTCAGTTCTTTTATTTGGCATGCTCTGTGTAACCGGCCATTAGGCTTCCCTTCTCATTATACACCAAAACAACATCAGCGCTCTGTAGTTCAACAGACGTCACCTTCAATAAGTCACAAAATACCAAGACTACTTCAAATAAGTTTCAGCTTTCCTTTTTTCTATCCCGCCATTCATCGACCTAGCTACCTTCATCGGTCGGAACCTCTATCTCGTGTCTACCCCCACCAGGATTTATGTACCTAACATAAGTGTCGAGTGTCGGATTCCCACGAGCTGCACGTGTGATTGTGATTGACATGCGCACTCTATGGCCCTCGCGGACGGTACATGTTTGGAGCTATGGCTTCTGTGTGTATGGTTAACTGAGTGCTGGGAGGCTAAAAATGATGTGTCTGGCCTCCCTAGTGTCTGTCTTGCTGTATGTTATGTTTAGTTCCCAGACCTGTCATATGTCCCATGTCCTTTCCCAAACTGTACTCTAACAATACGCCTAACTAGCATCTCCGTTACCTACAGATGGCACGCATATTGTTATACTCCAAACAAGAAATAAATACCCACCCCTGGTAAGGCCTCCAAGCCCATGCGCACTGCCCGCCGGCAGACAGTAATGGAGAAAGTGTGTGTCATGGATTTAAAACTTAAGAAATGTGCTAAGGAACTGATTTTTGTAGTTTGCTTTTTTTAAAATCAGAGCCAGAAAATACTCGAACCCGAGCCTAAAATGCTTTTTAGATTTAGCTTACTACAAGAAATTATTACCCAAATTAAAAAAAAATATTTTATTTTTATTGGGTTGGAGTTGTACATGCTTTCACACACACACACACGCTAGCGCGCGTGGTCGAATCTGGGTTGTCACATTAGAGCATGCATGATGTTCCTGACCTCAAGGGTACAGTGACTGGGGAGCATGGAATATAACACAGATGGAATGAGAACGCCGATGATGGAAATGTACGTTGCGAACTGAAGAGATTTTTTTGTAAACTTAGTTCTTCGGAATTACTTTGTTAATATATAAATCTATTTATTTCTAAATAAAGCAGACACATAAGAGAGTTTTCAAGTGAATAGAATATAAAGACCATTCCCCCACTCCCAAATGAACTATCAGTGCACGTTTGTCTACTTAATACGTCATTTGTGCAATGTCTCCTTAGGACACATTAATGGGTGTTTAGTTATGTTTGATCAAACAACGCATTTAGACAGGACATTGTCCGAAGGGTTGTATATTTGCTAATGGCTCATCGTTTTTGTCACTCGTGGTTATTGCAGGCCCAATATCCAGTTCTACAGAACCTTCAAATGCAACAGGTGATACACATCAAATTTTTAGTTTCTTTCAACAACGCTCTTTAATTTGCTGTCAGGCTAGGTCTATCCGAAATATTTCACAAATGCCTTTCCAATTGTGTAACACGTTTGTTGAATTTAGTTCACGCTTCTTTTTCTTTCACAGTGGAAACACGCAGCTGCTTCAAATACCAGTAACTAGCCATATCCATGCTACTGAGCACTTGACATCGTGCACTAGGGCTTTTTGGTTTTGTTTGATATTTCTGTATTCTGCCTGCTTGTTGCCGTTTAGCACTCTAACCCCATGTTAAAAATCTGTAAGTATTCCTACTTGGTGAAAAACAGTATTTTATTACTGTTCATAAAGTCGTTGGATTCGAATAAAATTTAGGCCAACTCACGCACGTTAAACTTATATAAATATATTTACAAAGTGATTAAAATTATCAGCCTTAAGTTGAGAAAAAAAATCATAGAAAATGTTCGAATAAAAAATAAAGCTGCAAAGTAATGTTTTATGCTACTACTATGTCATGAAACCACCCCTCTGATTTATGTTTCCCCAACAAGATAAAAATGGGCACATAGGAAGTGCGTCACATGAGCACTGTCAAGACACAGTTACAATATGGCAACATTTCATTCACTAGCATTTCAACAACAAAGCTAGACTCAGTCTCCCACTACACGCCAGAATTCAACGATCCTCTATCAACAAACAAACATCTCTTTATTGGATTATGAAATTTAGGATTAGCTTATTGTGAGATCAACCCATACGTATGCAAACGTGACTCGAATCTTACTTTCCCCCCAATTCTATATGCACTAAGCCGACCTTGCATACTTTCCCGAGCTTTTGGATCTTAAAACAGTTCGCTCCCTTGACTATCGATGTTATAACATCGGCGCCATAGTGACCTTGTTTCTATTTATATCAAATTAAGCTTTCTCAGTAAAAACTGTTTTTTCTTGCTAAGTTATCATTAGATATGATTAAAGTTTTGAAGTTTGTCACTTAAATGTAAAAAATGCTACTTTTGTGTTTTCAAACCACCATAAAATGAGGCTATACCAAGCTCGCGACCATCTTGTTTTGGGCAGTGCTTTCAAAGTCGAATATCTTGTAAATATGAGCAGTTCTGAGCTCAAAGTTGATAGTTTTTACTCAGAAGATAAGTCATTTGAGATTTTTGATAAGGATATTGAGGAGATCGATGATGTTGAGAATATTTTATCAAATCTATCATATTACAACTGAGTAAGCCTTTGTTTCCTTCTTATTGATATCACATAGCTCGTCAAAAAGATAGAGATAACTTTAAATTTTTTTTACCCTGTTTGCCATTTTCACAATTCTGTGTTTTTGTATCCTGGCAGCTTTTATCCACTCTAAAACATTTTTGTGTGTGGTCCATACATTACTGATATCGATTGTTGTTGATATGTTGCGGATGTTGTAAACAGCTAATAAAAGAACTGCAGTAAGGTTTAGAAGAAGCAAAACACAATTATTTGTGTAGCTGATGAGAGAGAACATTTCCAATAT
>SMGT01013779.1:16294-33827 GCA_004794575.1 Lanistes nyassanus | reverse complement strand
TCCCCAATCCTAAGTTTCGCAAATCCCAAAATGAGTGTGTACAATTGACCAGCAATATCTCAAGTATCTGAGAAGAGAATGTAACAAAATTAGGATATGTTATGTAGAATTGCAAGGGCATTCCATTCACAATATGGCATCAGATCTGATATAACTGAGAACACAAAAAAGTTTCCTTCTTTGTGACTTTACAGTCTTACTTTTTTGGGACTGTGCATACACCTGTGCTTTGTGATTTAATTAGGAATATTTTATTTCCAGTACTCCATCTGTCCTTCTATCTGTATTATTTCAAAAGTACATTCATTTTCCTTCATTTTGATGTATGTCAAGCTCAGATTAGTAATAGTTTTTACCTTGAAAAACAAACATTTCCATGACAGCCCCATTTCATGCAAGTAGTGCCCCTTTAAACCAAGAACTGTTAAGAGTTAATTTCGCCTCCTACCACGACGACAACTGACAAGCGACCCCTGCGTTGGACGACACCAGACGATTTCGGCCCTTGTTTCGCGCCAAATCCCACAAGTCTGTTAATGTCTTCCTTAACCTTTTACGGGGAAAAGGCTTTTTGCCCAATAGTACTTTGCAGATTCCTCAAGTGATCTTACGTAATCCCCGCGCGACGCTATGCACAACCTAATTTCTCGTCAGACACAAATTGGGACTTGAGATGAACGGACCTACCTCAGGTTTCCTCCAGTACAATTTCGACTAGTTTGGAGAACCCTGTCTCAGTTGGATCCTCTAAGGTTAGAGGTACTGAAAAATTTCCCACGAAGGGAAAATCTAAGGGACAGAAAAGCTTCTATCCCAGTTTGGACCGTGTAATTTTTAATTATCTGCATTGTCTGGCAGAACTGGCAAATGGGTCTCCTAAACAAGATGGCGCTGTGCTAGAGTGCAACGGGAAACTAGTGGAAAGCCCATGAACTTTTTGTCTACGAGGAACACTTTATTTTCATTTCCAGTTTAATTTCTCTGTCCGTTGTGTCTCCTGGAGTGAAAGTACCCTACAGTGTGGTTCCTGCTGTTGTTGGACAGTGTTCACTATCTTCGCACTGGAATTCTGCGTCTTGGTAATCGCATTGGTGGACAATTTTTTTGGAAAAAAGAAAAACAAGTGACTGCCGCGTGTAGGATAAGCCCAAATTAACTGTAAAACAAGGGAACTGTACCAAGCTAGAAAAGGACAAAGTGAAGACAATCTACATGTTTCGGGGCACTACCCCTTCATCAGGACGACACAAAAACGACGACAAAACGAAAAAGAAAAAGAAAACGACTTCGCTGCAGTAGATGTGGCGCGTGGGCTGCATAACAGGAGAATGACTGTCACAACTTGGGAGATTTCTTTTTGCTCTTGACGGGTCGTCTGCTCTGCTCGCTCTCGCGACCACCGTCAAGAGTGTGACATGTGCGTAGGTGGAACTATCACTGTATTACTAAAGTTAATTAATATGATTTCTTAATCATATGGCCGAGCCCCCACCACCTACAGTCTCCCATAAAGAACAACAAAAGACCGTAATACAGTGAACACAAAATAGAAGAATGTATTGTTGATAGAAACAGCGAGTATTTACAATCAAAACAATATATGTTACGACTCGTTTCACTCTAGGGCTCCCGCAATTTCCTTCTGTTTGAGCTAGGTCTACTATAACATCTAATACCAACCTACATCACCCGCCTCGCCATTAAACATAATGACAAAACCACGTACCTTAATCCCGCCTTTGCATACGAGAAAAGGAATGACCACGTGATACACAACACTCACAGAACACAACACTCGTTCCAGAATACTTCTTACAGTCCGCACGACAGTCTGTACGTCGGAGCGCTCCTTCCTTGGATATATTCCAGTACGAACGAACGAACGAACGAATTTATTGGTTAGGCCTTCGGCCCATATCAAGGGGGTGACAATACCATACACAGTAATCAAAGCAATACATGAAACAAGTATACTCAGGTGCAAATGTGCACGCACACGCACACGTACACAACATGTGACTTAAGGAGCTTGTAGAGGTCTAAGCATGTCTGCCTCTCTCCGTTGTAATGCCTTATACAGGAAACAAGCCAGGCTTCGTGTAAGTCTTGGACTGCTATCGGCCATAAGCACAGAAAATCGAGACATGGAGGGATATCGATAAAACTTCATAGGGATGTACTGCTTCCGCAAGTCGTCATAACGCGGACAAACAAATAAAAAGTGCAGTTCAGTTTCATCAGAATGACAATATGGACAATCCATAGTATGATGTACATATAAACTTTTTCTTATGACAATTCAGACCGGTAATTCCTAGCCTAAATTTGGTCAAAGCATCCCTAAAGCCTACATATTTGAGGTATAAAAGATAACCACTAAGAGAAATATCAGCTTTAAACAGGGAGTAAGTGGAAAAACGCTGGCTACTGGAGATCTTACTATGCCAGTCCTGTTTATAACAATCCAGGAGCCTTTGTTTGAACTCCTGTAAAAACATGTTTACATCACCGACTCCCTGGTGCTCCCAAATAACGCCAAACCCAAACTTATACAGTACCACCATTACGTAGTTCAGCCAGGTTATTTTGATTTTTTGCTGAAGGCCGAACAACATATCAACAGCATTCCTGGGTAAGCGATACTGAGGTAGATGGATTATTTTCAACCAATAGCCAACGCATCTCACGTATGCATTTATGTACAGTGGATAACGCCCACACTCACCGTATACCATAGTGTTTGGAGTCCGTGTGGCGACACCTAAAAAATGTTTCATTGCAAAAAGATGAACCTTCTCTATAATATCAGTATCTGCACACAGACCCCACACTTCAGATCCATACAACAAAGTGGGCTGTATCTGTGCATCAAACAACCTAAAAAACAGCAATGGGTTTCGATCTGCTAGATACCACAATGATTTCAAAATACAGATTACACCTTTACGTGCTCTATCTGCTAGGTCATGCAGGGCGTAAGTAAATACACATCTGGTTGACAAGAGTACCCCAAGGTATTTGTACGTATTAACAATATCTAGCTTTTTGTCTCCAAAAACCCAAGCCTCGTTCTTTGAAATAAATCCCCCATTTCTAAAAACAACGATATTTGACTTTTCTAAGTTTATCGCCAGCTCTAAATGCTGAGACATGTTATACAGGATATTCAATTGGTTCTGCAGACCTATTACAGTATCAGAGAACAAGGCTATGTCATCTGCGAAAAGCAAGATAAACAACTGAATAAGTTCGGGGGACAACTGAATGCCATGACGTCCTTTGATTCTAATTTCGCATGTTAATTCATTAATAAATATATTCCAATAGATATCCTGAAGACCTCTCGAACGCCTCCACGTAACAGCAGACTTCGATGCCGACGATCACACAGGTCACAGAGGATATGACGTTTTCCCAAAGGCTGACACACAGCCCCTTGAGCTCGCCCCAAGAGCTCGGTTACAGACAGCCTCCTTGTAAGGCTGGACCGTCGCCCCCTGCTTCAGACGGTTGTCTTATCCGCGGTCTTCGGTCTCCCTCCTTTACGTTCTGCAGTCCTCTCCCGCCCGGTCAGCGTCGAGGTTTCCCACAGCAGAGGAGCACGTGCAGCTAGAGTCTCACGCCAGTCTGGAAGGATCACACACCTTCGCAGAGTCCCTTGCGCTATGCAACTGGTCTACTCAAGCCACGTGCTGTCGCTGCTAGACTTCCACACGTCTAGCAGAACGAGACACCTCAATTCTGCAGCTGAACCCTTCAGCCTTCAGACTTGTACCACAAGACACGTACGTCTCACCACAACAGCTCTTCTTCACAGGAGTTCAGGCTAACAATGCCCTCACTGTAGTTTTGGCTGAAGATGTCCTCTCACAGGAGACTTGGGTAGAAAACGTTCTCTCACAGGATGTTCGGGCGTCAGATGCCCTCTCGCAGGATGTTTTGGGCAGAAGATGCCCTCTCTCAGGATGTCTTGGGCAGAAGATAATTCGACTGTCTAAACCAGTCCTTTTATTCTCAGCTTTCGTCCATGGATTCTTTCATTCACACGCACGTGGTCAACAAGGCGGTTACATGAATCAACCAATCAGGCCAGAGACAGCAGAAGCCACACCCCGTGTCAACTAGTAAAACACGCCCCTAAGTGGACACCTAGTGTGGACACAACTACCCCCTCCCCTTCCTGGTCGTTTACACCCATCGGCTACATCAAAGCCCTTGATGCTCGATACTACGCGTCACTGGATTCCTCCAGCTACGTAATCTTCCCCTGAACAAACTAACGCACACCTGGTCAGCCTGAGGGCGAATAACACCTACACTAGTCGCTCCCCAGCTGCCCAAGGTAAGTAACACCTTGCCCCTTGCTTCTAGGGCCAGCACCCCCGATCATAAGTGTGAACAAGGACCGAAACTGGGCTGGTGATGACGTGAGCGGCTAGATGGCGGCTTGAACATGGGATAATAGACCTTAATTAGGGCCGGAGAGTCGAGGATGGATCACACCTGGAATCTATGGTGCAATCTCCTTGACCCACCAGACCCCAACACGTGACATTGTGTTCAAACCATCTCATACTACTTTAGTATTGTCAAAGATAATTCTCCAGTAGAATCCTGCAGGCGGAAATTAGCCATCAGTAATGGGAACAGGAAAATATAATTTCTTTTCTTAAATTTATTAAATTTTCGGATTGTTTCACGACCTGAAAGACTACGAAGACAGTCAGATCCACGCTAGGGACAAGTAGGATTCTGATGAAAGAGAAATTGAATACTGTGTATTGATATTCTAACTTGTTGATGCAGTCCTCCTGTTTTGATATATATATATATAGAGAGAGAGGAGCTTGACACAGTGGTCTTTTGTCTTCCTTGAGTGAAAGGACGAAAGCGAGGACAGACAGTGTGACGGACAAGAGAGAGAAAAACATCTAAGTAGGGTCTTGTTGGTTGGGAGGTAGTTGGGAGGTAGTTCATTCTATCGCAGCAGTGGGTCTTCCAAAGGAGTGTCCCACGACGTAAAGTGCGTTTTTAATTCTTAACGTAGAACCGGGGAAAGTAACTTGAGATTTCTATCTTCGCTACACCCGTTCACGACATACTATTAGATGACTAAAATTGTGCCATTCAAAATTGAAATTCACCTTTTTTGTTTGCTTGTTTGTTGGTTTAGTCATTTATTTTGCAAATGGCTTTAGAATAGCTAGTCCACCATCACGTGCTCTTGCAAATGAAACTTCTGTTCAAACATCAGTTTCTATTCAGTAGGTGAAATAGAGTTGTCATAAATTTAATAGGATACTTTTTCAAATGAAAATACTTGATTACTGAGATTTATTAACATCTTACATGATGAATCATTGATATAGAAACTCAATAGAAAACTTGACTGTCATTTTCCTCAGGAACCTTTAAGTAGAATGCGCTGTTACCTCCTAGAACAGGTATAGAATCTGCAGTAAAACAACAACACAAATACCAACACAAACTACCTTCAGAATTATTCTGTTATTTTCTTGTTCACTGCTCAAAGGAAGTTTTAGAAAATATCTAGTACCACTGTTGGTGATAGTGAAGCTACCTAGTACATAATCCATTTGTATCACGTAATCTCTGCTACTCCCTCTATCACCCTCACAATCAATACTGTTTTCTCTTCACGACTACAGTCACGTCTGCTACCACCAAACTGCTTCAAACCGCTCTTTTTTATAATTACTGTCAGCCCCCCCCCTTCCTTGGGAGAAACGGCTAGCCGACTGGTTAGAGCCCGGGCCTCTGAACTCGGGTGCGCTAGTTTTAAAACCCGCGGGCTGCAGCACGGTTATCCCAGGTTACTCAGCTTATAATGGTTCCTGACTAATGGATCAAGAAAAATAAAGCAGGGAGGAAAAACACAAAGTGTTGGTCTCAAACTTCCCCACTCCCTCACGACCTAGAAAGGTCAGGGACAACCTTTACAGTTACCTTCACCACCATCTCACCACGGCGCTGCTTCCTACAAGACTATCTCTTCCACCAAAGCCTGCTCCAGCAATGCTGCTACAATCCTCCTCCCAACAAACCTATGACCACCACCACCACCACCTAGCCTCCCCTATCATTAAGCCAGTACCAACTGTAGAAGTACACTAAGAACTGTCGCCTGGTTCTTACCTTCGATTAGTAATTATATTGAATCTGAGTTTTACAATGGCCACAGTTTTTTCCAGACTCATGCTCTAAACGACTTGCTAAGGAAAGGCATCTTTTGTTACACGATCTTCTCGCTTTTAATCAATTTAGAAATTGTCAAGCCTATATATTAATTAAGGAATTTTTAAGATACAGTACTTAAATACAAATATTTGCTTCTGTAAAGTTGATGTGCAAGAAATTATCTATTAGCAAAAAATATATATGTGACATTCTGAAGATTTTTGAGAAGTAAGATTATTTTACAAAACCAGAGCAAAACACGTAAGTTTAACAAACTTTTTTGCAGATCACACCTCCACTCCTATTTATCAAACCTTCACTCCTATATCAGCTTTATCCCCATCAAATACAGCAGGTGAATTTTTTTTAAAATTCAAATTGCAAATTTTTTTTTATTTACCAGTGCTGTTTTGAGCTAAGGACATTAACCTCATAGCTGTTTAAATATTGTACCTGCGTACGATATTGTAACAGAATTTGATATGGCCATTTTTTTACAAACAATACATTATGCTATAAATAGGTTTGAACGTACAAGAAAACGAATTCACATAGCTTATTCATATTTTATCTTGAAACTAATGGTTATGCTGATTCCTGGAATCATCTCAGGCATCTTTTTACAAAAAAATTCTTTAATTTTTACTTTTTGATGTGTTTACCGTAGGCAGGTGGGTACAATATTTTGTCCAAGAAAAAATTAATTGTTATGCTGTAAAATAATTTTCCGTCAGAAGCTGAGCGTATCTTTTATGACCAGTATTTTATATACTTTTCCCCCTTGCTGGGGTATTGCAGGCTACCTTTCCAGTACTGCACTGCTATCGAATTTAACAGGTGATGAAATGTGGAGCATGGTAACGGGTATACTTCTATTTAAAAATTATTTAAGATGTACATTTCTTAACCATGTAGCATTGACAGCGTTTTTACACACACACACACACCCTGTTTACTTCTGTTGCTCTCGTCTGGTGTAAAACGGGGCTTGTCTCCAAGCTTCTGTGTGTATCTGACAACTGTTTATTACATCCAAAAGGTAGCTAAGGTAGCTTGGCGCAGTGGTGGAAGTAAGGAAGTAAACAAACGAAGATAACATGATATTCTTCATAACTCACTGTGCCAACTGCTGCTCGCTATGGCGCGTTCATATGTGTGCGTAATTCTTGGAGGGTTGTGACTGGATTGAATTTTCTCTATTTGTTACAAAATCGCTAGACATGATACATGTATGTATTAAAATATTGACTGAAGCTGAGCTAAGTAGGGCATAAAATGTGCCCTGAGTTCTGATGTGACACGAAGGAATGATTTATGTATCGAACTCAGTCTTAGACATGAATGGATATTTCTGCTTATTTTAATACACCTTATCATTTTTACCGGAAAATGGATATTGATCAACCGAACTGATTAGATATCCATAGTCTTTATGCAGATCCATGAAAATATGAATGTTCTTGGATTTGTGACATTTTCCACTAGTCGGATTAACTGATGGATTACTGCTCACTGTGCCCGTGTCTTGTGCAAGAGATGGTGGTGGGTTCTGGGATTGCGCTTATCTATCAATCCTAGGCTTCTGCCATTGTTATTATTATTTGAAAAAGCAGGTTTTTTCCCTTTGCTACCAAACGCTGTTATTGCTTTGTGTTTATGTACTTTTAAATACGCAGATCGATACACCTATTCACCAGAAACCTTAGTCCATGCTTTGCTTTTGTGTCCTTGAACATGTACGTGCGGTTCCTTTTTTGCTATGCTTACGTTAACCTCTCACATCAGTAAAGCGGAAACGCATGCTAGCACATACGAGCGAATATACATAGATTAGTTTGCCCGGATCCCACTCTAACACAAGTACTTTCTTTTCATATGGCACCTTTTTTTCTTCTTTTTTTTTTTGCAAGACTGGAATTCGGGGGCTGTGTCCAGGTACTCGGGTTTTCTTTCTCTTTCTTTTCTTCTGACACGGTTAATCACTTTCTCTCCTCCAACCTCATATGATGCTTAACTAGCCAATCGCCTGTGGTGTTCAGCTTTTTTTGTCACTGCATATACTTTAACTAAGCTATAAATTAATATTTAGACGTGTTGCTTTAATTGGTTTGGCTAATATTATGTTCACTAAATTAGGCTTTTTAGTATAAAGTTTTCATACATTTGAAAATAATGCATTTTCAGCTTTTCTCGTTTTATCACAAGTACGTCTAAAAAATTCGTATTCCACATACTTATATTTTATATGTGAGATGATGCGAGAATACATAATTTATTATACACAGTGCTAAGGTTCGCAACTGCTACTAATCTAACCGTTCTGAAATGCACCAAGTCTGCGGCGGGGCGTAAGCAACAAATAATCACCAGCTACTAATGTGTAGCAAACCAGATTTCATTGTAAGAAGTCCTGCGCCCATTTACTAAGGCACAGTGTCAGCCTCTGATAATATTGCGAAGTAAAGCTAAGTAATATATGCGTCCTTTAGTTTTCTTGGTTCGCACTGGATTCAGTTTCCATGGTGACCTAAGAGGTCATAGTTCAAATGAGGCATAATTACCTCTGGTATTTGTAGTGTTATTGGAAGCAATGTTAATAGCAGATCCAACGCTAAGACATTTAAGTTGTCTGTTGAACTCCGAAGTCTGCCTGAGTATATAGGTTCTTGTTCTGCGTTCAGTCTGTATGCTCGGTAGCAAAGCTCTTTTGTATATATATATTGCTGTCGCCACTTGAAAGTTTACTTTGCCCTCAACCCGCTGTCCTTGCGCTCGCTCCGCGCGAATGCCTGTTTCAACCCCACGCACGCGATGACCACGTGCAGAACACACAACATTTCCACCTGGCAGCTTGTACAGTTCATACGACCTAGAGAAATCTGTACTGATATGGGGGTCCCTCTCTGTTGTCCTGAAGACCGACGTCAGAAAGTCCTTTGGCTGCTTCTTGCTAGAGCCAGACTCCTATTGCCGACCCCTTCTTCGTGTCCTCACTTCTAGACACAGCTTACTGAGAGACGCAAGCGCTCTCCCTGAGGTCTCACAGCCACAGCCCAGTGCGACGTTTTCTATGTCGACCTTCAACCTCTGAACTCTCTCTCTCTCTATTAGAGTTCAGTTGCAGGCAGCTTTCCTGTTGAATCTTTGCCTTCTGCTTTAAACGGTTGTCTGTCCGCGGTCCCTTGATTTCACTCCTTTACGTTCTGCGGTTCCTCCTCTCACCCGGTTAGCATAGAGATTTCCCACAGCAGAGGAACACGTGCAGGAATCACACTGCAGTCTTGGAGGAACACCACAACTCCTCCGAAGAGTACGTTGCGCTAGGCAACTCGTTTACTCAAGGCACTTGCTTTCTGAAACTAGACTTCACACAAGTCTAGCAGAACAAGACACCTTGATTCTGTGGCAAGACTGAACCTATCAGCCTTCAGCAGACTTCACCACAAGACACATGACTCTTCACAGCAGATCTCCAGTAGCAGGTTTGGCAGTAGATTCCTCTTCCAGGAGATTTGGCAAAAGATCTGGCGGTCTTCCACAGGCAGATTTGATAAAAGATCTTCTCCCTGGAGATTTGGCGAAAGATGACTTGGAGTTCTAAGCCAGTCCTTATTTTCTAACTTTTTTATTCCTCCATTCTTGCATTCATGTACACGTGGTCATCGAGACAGAGACAGCATAGGCCACAGCTGAACTCACTGATACCTAGCCAGCCGGACACCTGCTCAAGAGCTAGGATCCCATTCCCAGCCATGCCCCCAGTGTCAGTTACAGCTCGCCCTTCGCCCTAGAGCCAGCACACTGACTAGAAGTGTGAACGGGTACCCACTGACAACTACCCTGGGCTCACCCGACCTGATGATGACGTGAGTGGGCTAGATGGGGGCTTCAACGAGAAGATAAAGGACTTAAAGACAGGCAATAGGGTTGTGGACGAGTCACACCTAGAAGCTATGGTGGAATCTCTCCAGACCCCAACTCGTGACAAGTTCATATTAAAAACCCTTCTCTCTCGTGTCCTGTGTTATCTATGACAACATTTCTTCAAAATATTGGAGCTACTATATCTGTTGAGAGCTCCACTGTTAAACAAAAGGTCTTGCTGCTATATTTTATTGTCCCAAAATAGAAAACTTTAAAAAAGTTGCCTACATACCTACATAATCAACCTTCGACAGTTCGCACCACACAGAACTGCAACTCCTACCAAGCACCTACAGCAGGCATCTGAACGATCTCTAAAAAGATTTTGCACCCTTAGGCGAACTTCTGATTAAGAAAGAGATCAATTTACCCTCTTTCTGCTTGTTGCCCAAGATACACAAGCTTAATGACCCTGGTCGACCCATCGTCTTGCCTGCACTACTGAAAACATCTCCAATTAGTTGGACACCTTAAACCAACCCCTTGTGCAATCTGTCCCCACCTACATCAAAGACGCTACAAACACTCTCACTTATTGACCGGTTCAATTCCTCCCACACCTTCACACCCACTCTCCTCTTCAACCTAGGCGTGACATCGCTTTATACTTCAATACCGCACACACAGATGGCCTGACAACCCTATCTGTTTTCGTCGATCAACTTAGCGACTCTCAACCCCCTCGACATCAACATTACCTTAGACGCCTGCCTCCTAGCAACCATCATCCATTACAAACCCACAGACTAACATGCATACCTAGATTTGCACTCCTCCTATTCACACTACACAGCATCCCTACCCACAGTTCCTCAGACTCCCCAGACTATGCTCCTATGAAACTGACTTACGAACATTCAGACAGAATGTTGGACTTCTCCTTTCCCCTTAGCTACCCTCCAGATCTTCTACGCTTTGCAAACAAAACGCCGCCTCTAAAACACGCACACACCCACTACAGCCCACCCACAACTCCAAACACCCTGAACCTCACCCCACCTCCGTACTCACTCACCACTCCAACAACCTTCCTGTACGCAGAATCCTCCTATCCAACTGGCACCTACTATCAAGATCTGGATCCCATCTCTTCATTAATCCTCCTCTCCTGGCATCCCGAGGGGACAAGAACGTACGTGACCTTGTTCATTCCAAACTCAGTAAACGACCCCATCCTCTCTACCCACTGGCACCACCCTATGAAACGTCGCCCGCTGTCGCGCATGCCGATACCTCAGCACCACCACACAGCTCCACAAGCCCAAAACCACCTTCAACATCAAGCGTCATTTCACCTGCACCAACAAAAGCATCATCTATGTCATCTCGTGCACCTAGTGGTCTACTCTGCTCTACTTCGGCGAGACGGAATGCATACTTAACGACCGCTTTAAGGGACACCTCGCCGACACGAGACGACAAGAGAAACAACTCAGTTGCAAAGCACTTCAACATTCCACCACACACTTTGGACAACATGAAAATCTGGAATCTCGTTGTATTTCCCTTTTCGGCACTATGTCACAGGCGGGACTGAACTTAAAACACTAATCTCTCCTCCACCCATTTCTTCCTTTCCGTTCCCCCTCTACTGTTCTCTTTGTAAAAACTCCCACACCTCTTTCAAATTACCCTCTTCCCCCTCCCCTTTCACCGGCCCCAACAGGAAACAACATTCCAGGAAAAGTAAATTGAAAGTAATGAATAGAAAAAAGCAACTGAAACCTAAACAAAAATACAGCAAAATATTCATTAACGACGACCTGACCTCACTGCGCTCTAGAATGCTGCCATATATAAAGGAATCTGGAAAGGCTGCTAAGGCGTGGGTACACGATGGAGACATAATGTGCACGAGGAAACAGCCTGCTGGGCTCAGTGGAGATCTTGAGTGTCCCATTCGCATAGACAACCCGGATGATCTGTTTAAACTCGGCATTGACTGTGTTGATGTTGAGAGGCTTGGAATCGCTAGCCTTGTCTGTGACATTAACATCTAGGGGGACCCAGGAGGAAATAGTTTTGCAACTCCTGTACACCTCACAGAAAATTCGGCTACCAGTTCTACAAAGTCAACCTCTGCCAGTCTCCGAACGCCTGTTTACCTGCAGTTCACCCGAACACCTGCTACCTTTGCAGAAGCTCCAACTCTTGCTCCAACACTTGATGCAAATAAGTTAACCCCACCGAAACCTGCTACAGAACTCCCGGGACCTACACGCTCCAACCCGCCCCAAAGTGGTACTGCAGATAATGCTATAGCGATAATTGGTGAAATTCCGAGTGATGCTGATTACGCTTATGGTGAACTTAGGTTACCCGCCCCACCCGTCTCACTCTCTGTCACTTATGGACTACCTGTCAATTCTCCAGTAGCAAACATCTCGGATACTCTTGTTCGCCTGCAACATACAGGGGTAAATCTACCCAATCAAATGAAAGAAATGGTCGCCACTCCCGGTATCTCCCAGCGATGTTCTATTTTGGACCAGTGGATACCCACCAATGAGTGTGATATCAGTGACGTCAGGGTCGAGTCTTCTGGGTCATACGTGCCGCTCGTGCAAAGGTAAACTGGTCTGTGTGAATATGACCCGTACCAGCTTAAGCAGCAACTTTGAAAGTGAAGGTGACGTGAACTCTAGCGCAGAGGCACAGTGTTTGACTGAGGTGCGACCATTACTATTACAACATGTGGATGCACCCATTTTGCCTACACCAAGCGCGAGCCCCGGTGTGTTACATTGTGTTGACAAAATAGATGCAACAACACTTGTGCCATCAGACTCGAGCCATCGCAAGCAGTCACTCCCTACTGACTCACGTAGCCTTGACATTTGCCCTGGTGTCTCTAGTGCTTGTTTCCGCCCCGTGAAATTAAATAATACCACAGCTGTTCTGTCCTGCCTTACCCATAATGTCTGTGGTGTTCTGTCGAAACTGATGTACCCAGATCTGGTCGAACTGATTAGTGATTATGATATATGCTGCCTGTGTGAAAGTAAACTAGATAATACTGAGTCAATCCATATCAATGGATACGTAACATTTTACAAAAATCGCACTAAGTGTGCCAGGAAGTCAGGAGGGGTCCTCATGTTAGTTAAAGAATCTATTGCTTCGTATATTACTGTCTATGAAGAGCAATCCCAGAAAAAAAAACGTTGACCATGTTCCCATGCATTTTTATTCGTTTGTTGATGCAAAACTAAGCCAGGGTGCTTTGTTAGAATCAGTAAGGAAATTACAGGTACTGACATATTGTTTGTGGGAATGTACGTCCCCCCTGAGGGGTCACGGTACGATAACAGAGATGTGTTCACTGAAGTGGAGGAATCACTCCTGGCACTTAATACAGGATATATATGTCTCTTAGGCGACCTTAACGCCAGAACTGCAGAAAGATCAGAACTTTTGAACGAAGACTCTTTTATACCAGGCTTGGAACTCGATGGAAGTAAACATATTGATCTACCTACTCGAATGTCTCAAGACACATACATTAACAACTGGGGTCATAAACTCATTGAGCTATGTACAAACTTAAACTTGGCCATTGCAAATGGGCGCGTGGGCTCAGATAAAAATATAGGAAAATTCACTTGTAAAAATGCAAGCGTCGTTGATTACTTTGTTCTGTCTAAAGAACTTTTTAACCAGATAGAACACTTTGATGTCTTAGATTTTAATGAGATCTACTCTGACATTCACTGCCCAGTAATACTCCACTTGAAAAGATCACCCCACCCCGACCTGTGCAAACACCCCTCAGAGGATCCCCCTGCTATAGAAAATGCTAAGCTGAAAGAAAAAACACCCCAGTGCGACCTAAACGGCAAAAACAAAATTAAGGAAGAATACATTAGGCTCTTAGACGATAATAAAATAAGCGAACTAACAGATAGAATTAAACACATGATACAGAATGACCAGGAAGTGACGACAGAAACAGTGGATGAAATGGTGCTTGAAATAAACAACATTATGATAAACAGTGCTAAACACTGTGGACTCTTAACTAAAGCTAAAGCCACTAACCCAGGTAGAAACCACAGCAAGACCAGCCAAAATAAACCATTGTTTACCTCATCATGTAGAAGTAAAAGAAGGGATTTCTATAAAGCCAGGCGCTATACAAAATCCTGCAACAACCTGGAGTCCATAGCTCAAAGACTAAAGGCTAGACATGAGTACAAGAAAGAAATAAGAAAGCAATTCAGGTTGTATCAATTTGGATGGACGAGAAAACTGAGACAGCTAAAAACCAGGGATCCAAAGCCATTCTGGAATATTCTAAATAACAAACGTAATACCAACAACAGGGATAGTAAGGATACGCCATCTTGCTCAGACTATTTTGATTACTTTAAAAACTTAAGCCAGCACCATGAAAGTCGTGAAGCACAAAATACGGACCTAAGACTTAACTGTAACTTAGATGACCCTAATGACGAATACTGGGAATCTCAAATATCGGAAGATGAGGTTGCACGTTGTCTAGATAAATTAAAGGGAAATAAAGCATGTGGAATTGAGAATATAATTAACGAATTTCTAAAATTTGCACGTATAAAGATGCTGAACCTATTCACGGCACTATTTAATCTTCTCCTAAAATATGGACATGTACCCAATAACTGGGCATTGGCATCAATAACTCCTGTATTCAAAAACATGGGCAAACAGAATAATCCCAACAACTACCGAGGCATATCAATCCTTAGTTGCTTTGGGAAACTATTTACAAGTGTACTCAATGAACGCTTAAAAAATACTTGGAAGAAAATAATCTCCTTGACAATGAGCAAGCAGGATTCTGCCCTGGGTTCTCAACGGTAGATCACCTATTTACCCTACATACCATTGTAGATATTTTCCTAGGTAGAAAAAAGAGAGTATATTGTGCTTTTATTGACTATGAAAAGGCGTTCGTTAAAATAGACAGGATTCATTTATGGGAAAAGCTTCTAGCCCACGGTGTTAAAGGAAAAATGTTATCTGTGATCCAGGATATATACAATAAGGCCAAATCATGTGTTAGGTTTAATGGAGTGAGTCTGAATACTTTATAAGCCGCCATGGTAAGGCAAGGGGAAAATCTTTCTCCTTTGTTGCATGCAATATACCTCAACGATCTTAGAATTTACTTACTAGAAGATTGCATTAATGGTCCTCCCGAACTATCCAAGCTGGCAAAGGATGCTAAATTTACAGCCGAGGATGTTGACGTGTTTTTTTAATCTTTTTATACTGCTATATGCGGACGATACTGTCATTTTTTCAGAGACACCGGAGAACCTTCAGAATGCTTTACATAGCATGAAAACATACTGCGACAAATGGAATTTGACAGTGAATCCAGAAAAAAACAAAATATTTGTATTCTCTAGAGGCAAAATTCGGAAAAAACCTGTATTCTACTATAATGGTGAAATGCTAGAGTTAGTCTATGATTTCCAATATTTAGGTTTGAAGGTAAATTATAATAACAAATTCAATGTCGCACAAAAGGATCTGTATGGTCGGGCCTCTAGAGCCATGTTTGCATTACTAAATAGGTGTAATAAGTTACATCTACCTCTAGACATACAAATAGAGCTTTTCGATAGAATGGTACTCCCCATCCTCACCTATGGTTGTGAGGTTTGGGCACCATATGTTACTGACCTATGTACAAAACTACAAGTAAGATTCTATAAGATGTTATTCAAACTAAAGAAATCAACTCCATCATGCATGGTATTTGGTGAATGTGGACGCTTTCCTGTTGGCATACAAATCAAGAGTAGAATGCTTTGTTTTTTGGTTTAAACTTATCAGTGGAAATAATTATAGTAAATTTTCAAATTCTGTTTATAGAATGTTACTTAAATTGCATGAACAAGGGATGCTTCACTCGAATTTTATTCACTCGGTTAAATCACTACTGCAAGAACTGGGACTGAATGGCTTATGGTTAAATCAGAATAGTTTGAATGTAACGGATAAATGGTTTAAGAACAAAGTAGAAAGATGCTTACAAGATCAATATACTCAACACTGGTTCAAGGAACTAAACACAAAACAGGTATACACAAACTACAGAATGCTCAAAACATCATTTAAGCCCGAACCCTATCTCAGAGTGTTACCACCTTCTCACTGCCGCCTGCTATTAAAATTCTTGACATTAGATAATAACTTCCCTGTTAACAAACTCAGACACAAAGACATCCTTAGGCATGAGCGATTATGTACGCTGTGTGATAGAAAAGACACAGGTGATGAATACCATTATATTTTCTTATGTGACAAATGTACAGCTGAACGCAACACCGCACTGACACCATACTACTTAAACCGGCCAAATACATTTAAACTTTATAAACCCTTTTTTGCAAAAACAAAACTGTATTGACCAAGTTAGTCAATTTTGTTAAAATACTGCTTAGTAGAGTACATTAGTAGAGTACATTAATGAATAGATGAATATGTGCCTATGTTTTTGCGTGTGGGTACGTCTGGTTGAGTGATTGAGCGTGTTATATTCTAATGTCAGGTGAATTTATGATTGATGTGTTTTTTGACAATTTTTTTCCTTTTTTCTGAATACCCCCTGAGGGTAAAAGAATTCTACTGTCTGTAGGCCTTTCCCCACTGATTGGTAGTTTAGCACGCTCTCCTTTTTCCACGCACTTCTTCTCTCACTTACCTCCTGTCCATCGACCGTGCATGACCAGCGGCTCTGTCAGCTTAGTGATGTTTATTTGTTATTTGTTATCAGTTTGCGCGCTACTAAGAAGGGGTCATGCCCTGAAACGTCGACTCCTTGTGTCCTAGTCTTGCTTGGCCAAGATCTCTTTGTTGTTACCTTTGTTACCCCAATACGCTTTCACCTGTTTCTTTTCTCTTTTGTTCTTGAAGATGTCATTCTTCAATTTCTCTATTATATTATTTTCTTTTTTCGCTTCTTTTCATTCTTTTCCCTTACTTTTACGTTTTCTTCTGTAATGGCGTGTGTTTTTGAGAGTTAGTGGGCTGGAACATAAGCGAGTGATAAAGTGACTCAGCGATCTGTGAGTGCGGGTGTACGTGCGTTTGTTCGTATATTTGCAAAGCACTTTTATTATGCTAACTACTGTCACGTGTTGGGGTCTGGTGGGTCAAGGAGATTGCACCATAGATTCTAGGTGTGATCCATCCTCGACTCTCAGGCCCTAATTAAGGTCTATTATTCCTTGTTCAAGCCGCCATCTAGCCGCTCACGTCATCACCAGCCCAGTTTCGGTCCCTGTTCACACTTATGATCGGGGGTGCTGGCCCTAGAAACCAGGGGCAAGGTGTTAATTACCCTGGGGCTGCTGGGGTGGGATTAGTGAAGGTGTCAGGCTGACCAGGTGTGCGTTAGTTGTTCAGGGGAAGATTACGTAGC
>SMGT01013779.1:0-10895 GCA_004794575.1 Lanistes nyassanus | reverse complement strand
CTGTGAGAGACTGAGCGAGCGTGTCGACGTATGAGAATCTTTTCCCTCGGAAGATTGCTCTAGTTGTTCACATTATTTCACAGCATCGTCACCCTTTGGTTTAGAAACCACTGACCTAAGGCAGTAAAGGTTTTGGTGACGATTGCTAAACTAAATCTACATTTACAAGATCGCCATAAACCGTTTGTTCAATAATTCTCAAAAGTCGAAGTCCAATAAGATAAGGTAACCGCCCGTCGTGACATTCCTATCCCACTTGTAAAAATATAATTGCCGTGATGCACGAATTTTAAAACTGTTTGGTATGTGTGCTTGTAGACGACTGCTTCACATTCATTGTCCTTTTCAGACTATTTATATTTAGATTTTTATAGACAGTAAAGTTGAATAAAAAGCTTCGATTGCTACAATTGCAGGAGTTAGGATCGAACAGTTTCTCGATGATGTTTTTGATACAGATTTTGTTTTACACAAACCTTTATTAGCACTTGCTCACTGATCATCACGCGACGACAAACCAACCGTACCAACGACTAACTTTTCGGCTACGACAATTACTCTGTTCCTATAACCGGCGTTTAACCAAACACTGCGATCCGAAATGTCACAATGTCACAAACTGCGTTGTATGCTCATATAAGGAGGAAAGAACTCTTTTGTTAATAATTAACTCAACTCTCAATATCGGACTCTATGTCCATTACTAGTTTCGACATAGGTAAAATTAAATATTTGCACAGTCTCTCAATGTTCATTTTTAAACTACCAGCGTTTGCATAAGTCACCTGGTGATCTAACGTGCTTCCCACGTCGCAATATTTTAGCGGTAATGCAGCGATGTCGTATGCATCGATACACAACAATCACTTTAAGGCCGCAAAATCAAACGGTTTATGCCACGCGGCTTGGTCGTGACTTGGCACTTTACCAGCGTTCGTAGTATCGCTGACGTCATTACGCGGCGTCAACAGGAAAAAGTAAACTTGGGGGCGGTGCTCTGCCTGACTAGGTATCTGTTATCCACAGTAACAGGCAATCACAACAGAGAGCTCTTACTAGGAGTAGATCACGTTATTTCAGACCCGCTGGAGGTGGCAACAACCATAGACTGCACCACTATCCGACCTTCCAGCGGTTACAGATACGGCATGTCCACCGACGTCACAGCGGTTATACATACAGCATGTCCACTGACGTCACAGGTGTCGTTGACACGTTCATTCTTTGCCTCGGTTTTTCCGTCACTCAGGTGCTCAGGGCGTCACCAAGATGCGCTGAAAAACCAACAAACAAAGAAACCCCTCCCAACTTGACAGGTTTAAAAAACAGGCCGATCCTTCTTCAGCCTCCCAGTGTAGATGAATGGTACACGGATTCTCGCCACAGGTTTCTGTCGCTGATAGCGTTGTCTCTCGCCCGCTATGTCAGCTTTCCTCTGTCGTCTGCACACTTCTCTGACCGTCCTCAGTCTCCTAATCGGGTCAAATCCTAGCGTGTCTCTCTTACTCACGCAGGTTGACCAAAGCTCACATCGCACAGAGTTTGAAACTTTAGCGTTTCATCATCGCTCAGGGCAAGTGAACTCAGGGACCTACGCGTCTGTCATCGTACTGTAGCTACATAGCACGTTTCCGTTACAGTCTCGTCACTGTAATTGTAAGAAGTGACGCTGTGTAGAGGTCATTGTTTGACCTATAATTATCTATTGTGGCTAGCAACTGGCATGCGTATGCACAATGCGCTTGATACGCCGTGCATGCATTCCCCAAGTCAGTGGGGAAAGCATTTACGGCTTATTTGATGCGGTGTTCTCTTCTGGGCTTTGTTCTGAAGAAATGGATGCTTACAAAAGAAAAAGGAAAGATATCTGTCACAATCATCATTGTTCTTCCTGTCAACGATCCCCAAAAGTCACTTTTAACCGATAAGAGCAAACCACAAATCACAGTAGGCAAATGTTGGCGATCATAATAACGCCAAAAAGGCAAATTCTGGTTAAGGGCGTGGAGACTCTCAATTTTTCAGTAATGATAAAAAGGAGTATTTCCAGAACGTTTAAATTTTAAGATAGAAACTCGCCATACTATACAACCACAATTTGTATATATCATATTTTTTCAGGTTGTCTAAAAAAGAAAAAAAAATCACAGATGAGGTAATGTTCTTGCTTTTTCATCAATAGCTATTTACATGAATGCAAGCATATCACTAGAATTTGTAGTGGATGAATAAATATACACAGTTTGAGCCTAAAGAATACATTGAAGGATAATATTTGAACATTTCAAACTAGTCTCTACAATTTTTCGTAAAAAAGTTTATATAATACTAATTCGCATAAACAACTAGCACCTGATGCTTTACTTATCATTCAGTAAATGTTTCTGAGTGTTATCTGCAGGAAATATGGGTACTTTGACACCTTATTAGCAAAAATTAACTTAGTGACGCATTGCAAGTTGTAACAAACTATAGCTTTTGTTTAGTGGTTCCACTTCGGATGGTATAACATTTCACTTTCGCTTCCTGATGCAATCTTTTGTTGTTATTGTATAAAATGCTATTTAACTAAAACACGTCTGCCTATAAACTCTTTCCTATATTTACATACCTTTCTTTGCAGCAGGAACACGGAAACGGAAAGGACCAGGGAGAGAGAAAATGAACTTCCTCTCAAACAAACTAAGCCAAGTGAAAAACCCGGAGAATCATGAAGATAATGAGGCGGTGTTTATATGACACAATTTTGTCGTCAATATAGGCGACTCCCCAATTCTCTCTTTCCTACCTCTCCCCTTATCAGGAAAATTTAAAAAAAACCAAAGATTCAAAGCAGCTTCAATTAATCCAATATGAAAGGATTTTCATTGGGACAGAACGTTTCTTTTTCTTGTTCTTTGTTGATTTGTAAACCCCAGAAGGCCAACCAGAGTATCAGGTGACACAGAGGAAAAAATGTTCTTCGGTATTCAAAATTATTGTTCTATTTAGTGTCTATTTCTGCCGATATCAATACAATTTGTATTGATTATGATTTTTTCGGATTGCCATTTTTATCAAATTACTATTAGAAAGAGAGAGGAAGAGTGGGGATTAGGGAAGGGTCGGCGAAGGAGAACACAAAACGAGCACATTTAGTACAGTGCAAGGGGAGAGGGTTTTTAAATTGCAGTGAATAAAATCTTATGCCCATCCCTTTATCGCCATAAAATACATGGATTTTTTCAATGTTTAATATTTACATTTTATACTTGTTCTTGAAACGACTGTTACGTTTGACACTTTCGTATCACAATCTTATTAGTAACTTTCTATTGCTTTTGTGTTCTTTGTTGTTGGTTGTTTATTAAATATTTTTGCCATATTTTAATTCTTTATTCAATATGTTTAATGGGGAAAATCAATGGTAGTTAATACATTTTAATGGGGGAGAACATTAATGGCAGATGTAAGCACACAGATGAAGAATCCAACACAAATAGTGAAAATTGAGGGACACACAGAAAGGAGAACGGAGAAGAGCAAGAAAGGAGAGAAAGAAAAAGAACAGAGGTGTTTCCACAAACTTGATGTTGTTTGGAAATATCAACTTAAATTTTTCATCACCCATTAAATAGCTACATATCATTACGATGTGTGCGTGTATAAGTATGTCTCGAAATTTGCTTAAGCTATACAGTTATTCTGTTTTTGCAACAATCATAAAAAAGTTCTTCTTTTCAGTTTTCACAGAAATTTTGACTATAACAGCGAATCACGCGCATGCTCGTGGCGATGTTACGTTAGTTAACAAATTCGTTTATTTTTATAAATATTAATATTTTGACATTACATTGAAAAAAGATTTTGTTGTGAATTTTATCACCACAATGTAAAATATTTGAAATGTAATTGGATTGCTACCTTATACGATCTTTTTTAGAGACTGGTGTGTTATTTTGATGACACATGTAACGTATTTATGTTCGTACTAAATTTGTGAGTGCTTTAAATGCATGAGGCTCTCTCTTGCCTTTTAGAGATTTTTGTATAAATATAATTCGGCTAAGTAAAGCATAATAGAGAGAAAAGATAAAAAAGCAGTGTACCTCTGTGCGTGTGGGGTGGGTAGGTGGGTGCATAACTAATATTTTTAATTTTGTTGGTTTTTTATAATTTTAGCCTGATCAGCTTATACTTTTCTTTTTGCAAAGTGTGTTTGTGTCGTTTAATTTTAATGGCTCTTAAGAGGCTTACAAGACTTTGCAATAAAGTGAATAGAAACAAACAGCCAAAATACAGCACAGGTTATCCATTTCCATGGACATTGCGGAGTTGGATTTTAAAAATATGATAGCTTTTTGGTAGATGATGAAATTTATAAGCATTAGGGGGATTTCTGTAGAAATGAGATTTGTCTCCGTTTGTCTCCATTTGTCTCTGTTGGGTTTATATTTATCACAGCAGAATAAATAATGGTGTTCATCACCGATGTCGTTACTGTCACAAAATGACAGGTTCTTTATTCTCTGGTTATTCTCTGTATTCTGTGCGTTTGAACTGGAAAGCTGTTGTTCAAGAGTCGGAATTTAAGAAGTGGTATGTAATTGTTAGGGGGCAATATTTGTATGCAGTTTTCAAAAGTGACTTCTGTAGTTATTATAGATGTATTTTGTATCTATATCTTCTGGCAATTTAGAATCAATTGATTATGTAAACGTTTATCAGCTTTCTTTTTGAACCATTCATATGAGTAAGGCAGATTATTTTGATTGATCCAAAAACCATTTAATCCGATGGCTTGTAATGCTGGTTTTACTGCGTGCATATAATTTGAGTGGAGGGTCCCACTCTCGTGTAGCCGTAATATTGCTCTATATAAAATACTAGACAATTGTTTGCGATTCATCAAAAACAAAGCATCCTAAATTGAACATTAATGGGGAATCGACTTAGTTTTCCATTGACCTTGTTAGTGGGTGCTGCTTTTCATACTTTAGTATTGTAGAATTTCAACTGTAATTTTAATTAACCACCCCAGACACACGGAATCTCGGCCGATCGCTGTCTTGATCCACCACTCCCACAACCTACCAATACGTAGAATCCTCCTTTCCAACTGGCACCTGTTGTCTAAGTATGAACCCCAACTCTTCAAACAAAATCCCCTGCTAGCATATCAGCGGGATAAGAACCTGCGAGATCTACTAATACACTCTAAACTCAAACCGGGTCTGTGGTATCTGGAAAATGAAGGGCGACCTCATTGACCGTAAGAATATGGAGTCCTACTTCATTACCCATTCCGGCACCATGGCACCCACAGGTCTCAACCTTAAACACTGACCCTCCACCTCCTTTCCCCTATCCCCTTCATTCCTCCTTCTCCCTCTTTTACTTTTTCTCTCACCTCCCTCCCACTCTCTCTCTCACACACCGACACCCCCTTACCCACACTTTTTTTCTCTCTCTCCCGCCCACTCTCCAACCCCACCCTTCCCTACCCACCTTGCGTTTGGCTGCCCCTCTTTTAACCCCTCTTACTCAGTCCCCTGGTCATTCTCCTGCCATCCAGCCCACACGCCACATCTACTGCAGCTATTTAAGTCTTTTTCTTTTTGTCTTTTTCGTTTTTTGTCGTTTTTTTTTTTGTCGTCCTGATGAAGGGGTAGTGCCCCAAAACATGCAGATTGTCTTCGTCTTTGTCCCTTTTTAGCTTGGTCGAGTTCCCTTGTTTTAAAAGTTATTTTATGGCTATTTTATTGCGGGTTCCCAGATTTTGCAGCCATATGTGAATATTTTCGCTATAATTCTATTGAACAGTTCTATCCGTAGCCGGAGCAATCTACATTTTTAAGGAGAGAAAACATAGCTCTGGAGGCTATATTGTACAAGTATTTTCGTGCTACATTAAATTTGTTTGTTATAATTTAACATTAAACCTAGGCAACAAAAGTCTTAAACTACAGTTTTTCGCTATTATAGTAGAATACTTGGTTTTTTTTGTATCTTCTCTCTGGAAAAAGTGATAATTTCAGTTTTCTTTGTTTTCACAGTATAATTTCATACTATTTAAAGCTGTCCAGAGTTCCTCAGGTTATTCAGTACAAATTTTCGTGTCATCACCATATACCAATAAGAACATTGGACGTGCGCTTCTTCTGTGATTTTCGTTAGCCCCATTGTATTATCACTATCTAAATGTAATTTAAGGTCATTTAAATAAACTGCAAATAGTAGGGGAGATAATTTCTCTCCTTGCCCTACTCCCCAAGTTTTAATAAAGTTTTATGATTCTTTGCAGTTTGTTCTAACATATGATTTGGCTTTGCTGTAAATATGCTGTACTACTGATAATATTTTACCTCCATAATGTTATGTGTGTGTGTGCGCGCGTTTATGTGTGTATATGTTTGTTTTCGTGCTTGTCATTCTGTCACAAATGATGCATTGTATTGTCTTAAATTTACTGATTTCTAGTGATTGAACACTTGAGTGGTTGTTTTAAATTGTAAGTCATCAATTGCAAAAATAAAAAAATAGAAAAGAACTGTTCATCTTTTTACCTAATCATTAGCTTGAAAATATATTATTACTGAAAGTATTTGCATCTGATGAATTTAGACTAGACAGAAAAGTCTGTTCATGCACATCTATACAAAAATACATCCTCCCGCAAGTGCGTGTGTAGTATGTGTGTTGGCGCGTAAGCAAGAGCAGACTAGGTTAATGTACAACTGCACACGTCCTTTAGAGAGGCACATTAAAAAGATCATATTTCAGAGAGAAAGAAACCAAAAGATTATCAAGATACTTAATAACAGGAATTTATATCTAAGACATTCAATTGGTATTAAATACCACTGTTTATCATTTGGATGTCTAATTTTTTATATATGACTGAAAAGAAAATAAGTGCGCTGTTTTTGGTGATATCACAGAAATAGAGGCAGAAAAGGGTTCAAATTCAAGTAAACGCTTGCCAGGAAGGTCTTATCATCCGTATGAAAGCTGTCCAATACCAGGAAACTCTGAAAATGTATTACAGGTTGGCGTAGGATCACTTGTGATACAAATAAATATTATAATAACCACAGTTCACGCGTCCTTTTAGTTAATTGGAATGGAAAGAAGGGCCTCATAAAGTCACGTTAGGACAAACTATAAGATAAGCTGTGTGGAATCTCCAAAAATAATCTTGTTCCTAGTCTGTTCCTTCGTTAATTTCCTCACCCATTGAACTGCTGAGGTAATCTGGCCTTTCGCCACATCAGAAAGCCACCCTTGACAAATGCTTGACAATCCCCACCTGTCTGTCTGTCTGTCTGGCTGCCTGTCTTCACATATCTCTCTCTTTCTTTCTCACTGTCTGTTTTGTAAAGGAAATCCTGTGTTAATGGATTTAGATATGTGTGGTCTCGATGACTTGAACTTCTGGAACTCGTATCCATTCTATTTTATTGTATGATTCGAATATTGGATTGCCTGTATTGTGTAACACCACGATACAGTCTTATGCTCCAGTGTGGAAGTACTGTTACTGTTACTTCCACCAGCAGTTAATTAATCGTGGGCTCCCTAACAAACACTGGTAAAGTTTTGTATTTGGTAAATAACCCCTTGTTATGAATACAGGCCCTGATCGGCAATAGAGGGCTACAAAAGTACTTCAGTGCTGGTTTTAAACTGCCTAATCTCATTGCTGAACATAGTTGCTATCGGTACAACGACATAATTAGCACCATCTGGAGATAAAGGGCACCACAATTAGAATCCTGGAATTCCCAGCAGATTGGGGTTATATCCAGTGGTTTCCAAAAGTACACCAGATGTACCCTCCCGGGTGGAAATGACAGACTGTCAAGGTTTGTGGCCAGTAGGTGGTGTTTGGTCCCTTGTTCGGCATACATGCATTCTCTGCATGTGCTACTTGTTCAGACGGCTGGAAGTCATGAGTTTGATCCGATATTTCTGTTTCCTCCGTCTCCCACTTCCTTTAACATCAGTCGTCACTTCTGCTACCCTTCACACTTATATGACATAAAATTTGCTGAAATGAACCAGAACTATCCCTCCAACAGGAAGTACTTGAAACGCTCGATATAACCGTATGCAGACGCATGTGCCCAAGGGAGCTTACGGTACCCAAACACGTAGCAAAGAGAGGGTCTAAGGAGAGGAACTCGGCAGATCCTCAAAAAAGATCTGCCATCCCTTTCTTTATAACGACGCTAGTCTTCACACAGCTAACCCTCGGTACACAACGTGTGCATACAGAGAATCCCTATCCGCTCACTAAGCGAGTGTTGACAACTGGGATCCAAGAAAAACACAACATAGGACAAATACATGAAATCCTCAATGTGCAATTTATAATTAATAAAGAACAAATGAGGACAGAGCGCTTAAATTATCAAATTATCACTACACCAGGAAGTACCTGAAACGCTCAATATAACCGTATGCAGACGCATGCGACCAAGGGAGCTTACCGGAGTAGCGCCGTTATAAAGGAAGGGATGGCAGATCTTTTTTTTTTTTGAGGATCTGCCAATTTCCTTTCTTTCGACCCTCTCTTTGCTACGTGTTTGGGTACGGTAAGCTCCCTTGGTCGCATGCATCTGCATACGGTTGTGTTGAGCGTTTCAAGTACTTCCTGTTGGAGTGATTTGATAATTTAAGCGTCTGTCCTCATTTGTTCTTTATTAATTAATGAACCAGAACTCGCATGAGACTAAAGCAGCACTACTTTTGCGACTGGAAGATAAAGAAGTGGCGGCGCGTTAAGCCTGGCGATGTGTGCTTTCTACCGACACATGTTTGTTGGTTCGGAGCCACAAATTCCCGACACTAGGGATGCGGTTCAACCATGAAATGCCAGGCTCAGTGACATGAACAAGGTCTGCTGCCTGTCATACAAGTCAGAACACTACTCATTACACATACAGTTACACCTTTATTGCAAGTAAAGCGTTGCATTTCCAAGGAAATCTGACTTGCGAGTTAGATTGTAGAAAGTCTCAGTTACCAACTACAGAGCATAACGGAGAATGCAGTTCCATTATGTCTGGTAAGTATAAACTCTTTCTGGAAACAATCAAATTTGTTTCAGTTAAAACATTAATTGCCAATTAAAACTTGTTATTCACTAAATTCGGAAATTACAATTTGACAATGCGTAAACATATTTAAAAAAGATCAGTTCATGTGGCCTAAGGTCTAGTCTTCTGTAACTTATACTTATTCCTAAAATTTTCATTGGAAGACCGTTATGACATTAAATGCTGACGCTACGCTCAATAAGTTTCCCTTGTTTTTATTCTTTGGGGATAATATCAGTTGATAGTCACGCAGTTTGTCCTGTGTTAAGTTCCTTGGGGGTAATAACAGTTCAAACGCACGCACATCCTATGGTAACATTGGCTAAGTTCATTTCGCCAAGAATGAGACTACTGATTTTTAGGTTCAGAGTTTATATCAAACTCCAGTGAAATGTGGTTTATTTAGGGCTGAACAGACTCCTTCACAAATCAAACTGTAAAAAAAACCTTTACACATCACCAAAACGGCTATCACTGCAATCAACACATTTTATACTCTGCGCTGACTTGCTTGACGACTGACTGAGTTGATGAATGACTCACTCGATTCACCATCTCTATCCAGTCTCCCCTTTATATACAATAGCTGCACGAACATTTTAGCAACAGAAATATAAAAAAAAACTCGAACATTCTGGAACTTTCTCTGTGCAAAAACATTGAAGCTTACAAGTACGCTATTTCGATAATGAGATTAGGTCAGCCTTCATGACGTCAAACAATAGCACCATTGCACAAAGGCTGCTTACAGAGACAAAATTTAATTCGGAAAGGAAAATAATTACCATTCTGAAAGAAATATGTTTTACTTAAAGAATTATAATCATAAGGCAAAAACGTGTTGTGGTTAAGGTTATATGCCTGCCCCCATCCCCACGCCCCCTACCAACCCCCCAAAAAAAGGTAGGCAGGTAGGTCGGTGTGCCATTTTTTATTGTTTGTGGAGACAGCTGGAAAAGGGAGGCTATACATGTATACCTAGTGTAAAAATGGCTTCCTTGTGTTCTTCAGAAAAATGTTCTTCATAAGAGCCCGTTTTAATGACCCTTCAGGTGCCATAGATCAGTGCTTCTGGAATGAAAAGGATAATTTTTGACAGAAAGTGTATGGTCTTCCTCTTGAGTAAGTTCAGCTTACACTACTTTCTCAAGCAATATGTGATTTAAATTCACTTAACACTACTTAGTGTCAAAAGTAGCAGGTGCTAAATATGTGCTCTGAGTGTAAATAGTATGTAACAGGTGTGCTACATGTGTTACTAATGTTCTTACCATGCCCCTAGAACCATCAGAACACAATTTACACATTTTCCCGCCCATTAAAAAATTTTCGAGCACACAGAAAAGAACATTTTTTACAATAAAACGTTCCAGATCACTGTAAAATGCGTTCTGTTTCGGTAAACGGGTAAGTGTTCTAACTTGAACACTTCTTTTATGGTGTTAACTTCGAACTGAATATCACCGGGAAATGTTCGCACTTCTTTGTTTGTTTGACAATAAATTAATTCAATGATATCCCGAAGAAAAAGACAGGAATTTGTGAAAACATTAAAGACGTTATTGTTTGTAAGTACCTTTCTCTTATTGCTCCAACATCTGTCAATGTATTTGTGTAAATCTTCTCTAAAACCATCAGGAAAGCTTAGTGTTTTTGTTTGTCAAACATAAACATTAGATAACTCCAACAAAAGGTACTGGCAGCGCTCAAACATAGCCGTATGCAGACGCATGTGCCCAAGGGAGCTTACCGTACCGAATGTCACATGTCACCCTAGGCTATTACCTGTCACTCCTAGGTAAGCCTTTTAGCTCC
>SMGT01013778.1:23941-57692 GCA_004794575.1 Lanistes nyassanus | reverse complement strand
AAGATGCAATCGAAAATGCTTGGTTAATCGAGCTATATCAATAGTTTATGTCAATGTTACTCAGCTTCTGCGTCGCAAGATTGTTTTTGGGAGCGTCTTTTTTGGCGTGCTCGAAGTGGGCTTACAAACAAGCGTCACTGGGAAGAGATATTTTAACGATAAGAACAATTATTGATTATCATCATTTGGGAGATCATTCTTTTTTTAAAAAAAGTAAATATTTCACATATAATTAAAATGTTTGGTACCCTAACGCACTTGTGAAAATACCTGGCTTCAAATTCTCACGAGAGTTTCGCACGCTGAGCTCCGCCTCTCTGACCTAGATTGTCACGTACCTAATTATAATGAATATTGAAGAAAATACTAGTTTAATAACATATAGGATAGTGAAAAAACCCGCAGGGTATAATAATAAATTTGTAAATTTTTAAACCAATTTTTTATTTTTTCGCTGCTGAGCAGGTGTGCTAATAACCTGACCAGTGCAATGAAACTATCGTGCACAAAACACTGTGGTTAATATGATAAAACTAATGCACAAAAACACACAGAACAATGAAGAGATCCAAAAGCATCAAATAATCAACTGTCAGGGGCTGATTTTGTGACAGATTACAATTTGAATATCAGGCTGCTGCTCCACACGCCAATAAGTGCTGCCCAACGACTTTAAGACAAGTGCGAAGCATCGCAGACGCGCAGCTTAAAGGGAAGTAATTTGTTTACAGCAAACTGACTGCAATTGTGTACTTTTATAAAGTACTGATAGTAGGTTTGCATAGTCTGAGAACACACTGATCATAACTTTGCACCTTCTAATGATAAATTGATAGCAGATTTGTCTTGGCAGACGTAGCTACGTCCTAACAGATCCCACCTGTTCGTAGATAGTTAAACTAAAGATACAGACAGGATCCAACACAAGGGTCGTCTAAAGTCCAGAGTCTTACTTTTCTCGCAACTTTCCCAAGACAGCATCAACAACATCTTTGCCCGATGCTCCCTCCTGCAAAGTTAGATCTGTACCGGTGGCCCAGCATTCAGTAACCAGCAGGGCGGACAGCAGCAGAAAGCAGGCGGGCGCCATGGTTTTCCAACCCATTGTGTTGTCTGCAATAAAACACACTGGCTGGTCTCTCCAATGGCAGAAAATAACGCTATCACCCCAGCACGTCCTTTGCATTCTTACAGAACGTCCTGCTTCTCAGATTTTGACAGAAAGCACAGGGGTTCTAGACTGGATCAAGCAGAATATGCTTCATTCTGATTTAGACAGAACACACGGACAAGTCCTTACGATACATCCGATGTGCACCAACGTACAAAATTATTCATTCGTTTTGTCATGCAAAACCTGTCCAACTACTGGCTTTATACTTCAGACCAACCAGATAAACTTTTCTTACCCATCTACTTGTTATTAGATTCACGCATTTAAAAACAATAAACAACAAATTGTAAAGCCTAATAATTGTAAAATCTAGAACATGCATTACTATTAGTTCTGCTATTAATATTTTGTTGTTTTGCTCCTGGTACTAGTATTATTAATGCTTAATTCATAGAAGCAATTAGGAATCAAAGACAGGATGCAATTAAAGTACTGATTTAATTTTTTTGCTTTGTTTCCTTATACTATACTTAACCGACAGCGTTGTTGCTTAGAATATACAAAAACTGACTAGTGGCGACAAATAAAAGAATACAATCAACAAATTAACTTCAGAAGTTAAATAATGCACACATTAATCACTGCAAAAGACTAGTGGAATGCAGCTACTACATACTTATATATATATATACATGTCATGTGTGTGTGTGTGTGGGTGTGACCGACTGTTACATCAAACTGTGAACAACTCACTCACCCAATGCTGGCAAGCGGGCTGACTTATAGAACTGCACAAGATGAAGGAGTTGCCGCGGTACTAATTACAAATCTCGGCTCTGTATTTATACGACTTGCTGGAGGGGGAAAAAAATAGCACTTCCTGATTCTCCTCGTATCATCATTGTAATATAAAACTCTCTGTTCGATAAAATATGTGATTTTATGGCAATCATATATTTGTCTTATCAAGTGTCAAGCCAAGAAAAGCGAGGTGATTCATAGTCACGCAAGTTCAGGAAATTTTAAGGTGGGAAAGCGAGGTGAAACGAGGGGAGCGAGTGTCACTGCACGACTTAAAAATGAAGTCGACCCCGTTTTCTGTAGTACGAGGGTACTTTCCATATTCAAACAAGCCTTTCTTCTCTGTTTCGTATAGACGTACAGACAATGGTTTTATTATAATTTTTATCAGTCTTTGCTTTTATGCCACGAATACATTTCTTACTTTGCCTTGGCTTCCAAGACCTTATAAACTTCGGCTCAGATTGCCTTTTTAATATCTTGATTATAAAATTCTTTGTTCTGTACCTTTAAACATGTAGAATATCTACGTATAAAAGAAATGTGTCGGTTTTAAATGATTCTTTTACATGTCATAATCGTCAATATATCAATTGGAAAACGCATGTTAAAAACGTTTCCAAATTTTCGAGATTTTTACCTGCAGACAAGTATAAAGTGTTCTTATACACACAATTCTTTAATATGTGCTAGGTGAGCGTTTGGGTGATTGATTGATTGATTGATCGATCGATCGATCGATCGATCGATCGATCGAGTGAGTGAGTGAGTGAGTGAGTGAGTGAGTGAGTGAGTGAGTGAGTGAGTGAGTGAGTGAGTGAGTGAGTGAGTGAGTGAGTGAGTGAGTGAGTGAGTGAGTGAGTGAGAGCAGAGAAGAAGAAAGGAAGGTCGAGGTAAGAAGGCAGGGACGGATTTGTCACAGATGCGAAGATTTCAATTTCAGTAAAAGATTTTACTATTTCAGTATAAAGAATTTCTCCGAAGCCGTCTCTCAAACACGGTGAAAATAAGCTATCTGGAAATCGACGTCCCTCCATTCCTCTAAAACAAATAGTATTTTACGATTTGGCTAACTGTTAATTCTCTTTTTTAAATTAGGCTTGCTGTTTGCACGATAGCCTTCTCTCCACTTTCGTTAGGTATTAGAAACTCATAAACTTACGAGAGAAAAAAACCCTCAAATGCAAGAGATACATTTCCAGCAGTACCCGTTTTCCGGAATAAGACAGCAGATAAGAAATTTGCTGAAGTACCGGACTATAACTTTGAAAATGTCGAGATACACGACAGACATGACTCATGACTCTTAACTGGCTTGCTGCAAGAAAACTGAGCTCTGCAATAAATAAAACTTTATTACGCCGTCTATTACAAGTTTATTACATTGCTGAGGGTTATGAAACTTTGTTGTATCACAGGCGTGGAGGACTTTCACTTGCGTGGATGATATGTGCACAGATTTGACACTTCTTTACAGTCCTGGGCTGGCTTGCATGAACGTTCGCAGCTTCTATTCCGGTCATAAGGGTGGTCGTAAGAACCATTTGCCCTGTGTATTTTATGTACACCTTTACGAATGAACATGAGATAAAAACGCTCAACTAAAGCCAGCACTGGACTGACTTGCATGAGCGTTCGTATCTGTACTTCTAGTCATAAGAGGGTTCGTACAGTCAGTTCGCCCTGTGTATTTTCGTAAGGACAGGACATAATAAAGCCAATGCAAGCCAACTTGGACTATGTAAAGAATAGAAAAAAGGACACTACACTAAATTAAATCATTACGTGCTTTGCCGAGTTCCGGAAAACATCTGTGCGACATGCAATCCTCAAACGTCGGTTTCTTGTATTGTACGGGCAGGCAGTCGACTGCACTCTGAATTAAAAGTTAACTTTAACCAATCGACATTGGAAGTATGTCGTTTCAAAATCTCACAAGCTGCCTTTTTAAGACGGATCAGCGACTGACAAGTAAAAAATCAGACAAGATAATGCCTTTCCGCATCACTGTCCGTCGATTTACGACCCACGGTCGAAGCCTGTTACTAAATCTCTCTACAGCATGCAATTTCTTCAAACTACAGACAGCCAGCTGACTTGTTTCCGTGTTGACATTTCTGTAAGGCGAATTATTTGATCTAAAACCCTAAGTGCAACTGTTGTCAGTAGGATCAGAAGTTAGGAAAACAAAAGACACAGAAGTTTGTTGCAAGAACGTGTACGTATTAAAAGACGGAGGACATGCCAAGAGAAGAAGGACTAAAGCTACGCAAAAGGTCAGAAAACCTAGCTGCTATTTGCTGGAAAGCAGAACTGCAGGTTTCATGTCGGCCATCTCGCGTCTCGGGAAAGATTATCTAGAGATCGGCTGAACCTTTTAGACACAAAGACAAATAAGTATTTCATCGTTATCAATTTGAAAAAAATCCCGAAATTTTCTAAATATCTTTGACTATGAGTAAGAATACAAAACAAGTAAAGAACAGTAACTTGACAGCTTGTCGGCCAAATTGCGAATTTTGATAGTGCCCAGATCTCAAGCCAGTGGCAGTTTCGAGAAAGACGTTGACGGCAGATATGTTTGGCTTGCCTGAAGTGTAAATCACGTTTGGCTTGCCTGAAGTGCAAGTTTGTAGATTTATCAACGTCTGGTTGTAGAGAATGTCCTCCGTCCCACCCACGATCGGCCCTGTAACCAAGTGCAACAAACGAGCCTCCGACTCGCCGACGTCCTAGCTTGGTGACAAGGGTGACATCTGCCCCACCTACTGCCATCAAAACCTAGTCCTTCAAAATTAAGTTCGACCATTGCTGTGCCAGGTTTCAAGTCGATTTCCTGTTGCGAACGTGGTTATGCCGGGTCGCCAGCCCAAGGTTCTTCTAATTTTCTGACTGTGCTAGGAAGCACGTAGGCGGTCGTAAAAGTACTGACCGAGCAATTTCGCGAAATCTTCGATTCGCTGAATCCGCCTGTCATCCAAATTGTAATTGTGAGAACTTGAGTAAATTCGGAACACCCCGTCCCTTGAGTCGCACTTTAGACAGTTTATTACTTCTAAACTGACATATCAGGCGCTTCACATGCAGACTTTATTACTGTACAGATGATTAGACCATGCATAAATCTCCCCCCTTGCTCCGCCTTTGTCGACAATGTCCGGTTACAAGAGCGGACGATGGACAAGGACAAGGAGGAGAAAAAAGAAATAATACCCGTAAGTGGCAGAAGCAGAAGTGTTGGTTCTATATAGCAGTTATAGGGCAGCATGTAAATGATACATGTATTAAACTGATCACTAGTGCAGAGCAATAATTTACTGAGGCGTGTGCTGTGGGCAGCTGAGGGATGGGGTGGGGGGGGGGGGGTAAGCTAAATCACCAACTTGTTCAATAATAACTACAGTAAATAATAAATAAAAAGGACCTACAGAAAAGATAGGCCTACCAACCACGCCTAACTTCGGGGCGGCCAGTAACATGGCGATATAACGTTCTTTTCTTGGATTTGAATCCCCTGTCCTGCACACCTCCAGGGCCGGGGTCAGGGGTTTTGTGCGGGCACCCCTTCTCCACACGCGGTGCTGTACCTATCGCTGATGACTTGACATTAAGCAATCAATAACCATCCGAACTCCATGTGTAAGAAGCCCCCCCCCAAACTCCCCCACACAAGAATTTTCTCTCTCACACACAGCGCACGGCTTGTTATGTTATAAAGTGAGAAACATGGCATATGAATACACATTCAGGTACCCTAGAAAAATTAGGGGTCCGACCCAGAATAAAAAAGATGTTTAAGAAACAGAGAATGACTTGTCTTAAAACTATTATTTCTGGAATATCCAGAATTCACTATATGTCTATAGCGCCACAATTCATATTAATGTCTTTTCCCTGGTGCACCTGAATGCAACCTTGAGATCTACGTAATTACAGCTTGACAGTAACCTCCCTTCTCACTGTGACGTACTGATGACGTTGATGTCAGCACTGACATGAAATGGAGTCAAAACCTTGACGACTGATTGATTGCACGAATGCCTTTATTCGTGACAGTATTCTGTGCCCTCTTTCTTTGCTTACGACTATTTGTAGAAGCACAGTACATCGTGACGGGTATGTTGTTACTTTTCAGCCTTTCTCCGTTGCATAAGAACATATTTTTTCCTGACATGAAACTGAGCAAAAAGTACATCGGTTCTAAATCTAATATCATAGTAATGAACGCGTGCCAGAAAAGTGTATTCCATTAGTGGTTAGAATTGCCAAGACCTTCTATATTTTAATACAATAGCTTACATCATCAAAGACCTGTTCCTTGTGCAACACGAGGGAAAACCCTAAAGAGTATCAGATGTTCGAAATGACTAAATATGCAAGATCTCAGAACTTAGTACTTCTGACAACGCATTGATATTCTCTCATTGATTGTGCTAGGGAGTACAATGTTCAGTTGGCAGCAATGCTTGACGTTCTGTGTCACTCCTACGGTCTATAAATCAATGTGGCAGCTTTATGTTTCTGTTAAAACCTAATCTTGACTCGCTTTGAAGGGTTCAGGTTTCAACTAGTATCAAAGTATTGCAAGCATTTCATGATTTAGACCTGAAAAACTACAACACGGCAATAGAATGCTGTGAATTTAGGAGATAGAAGGAATGTAGGGAAAACGTTAGATCTTGATTACAAAAAAAAAATACAGTCACAAAATGTCAAGGTTGAGTAAAGTAGATCTCTTTATATTACATCTATATGTATTATTAGTATGTAAAATTCTATCACTTAGAAAGGCACGAAAACCTATGACATTTCATTTTACTTGGATATAGGCCAATATATAAAATTGTATCAATACATACACGTAGATGTTGGTTGAAAATTCACAAAATCAAAGCCAAAAATTGTTTGTAAAAGGTTTAAAAGCCTTGCTCCAGTTGGAAGCATGAACGTGAAGGGCAAAGCCAGCAAACCGATTCTGGTTTATTTATTGATTTATTCATCTTTCTCTCCCCCCCCCCCCCGAGCACACTTGTAAACGCTTTATGGTTGTACCAAACTCACGTTTGTTTTGATTCGAAAGTTTTCAACAACAAAAAAATTCACTGTTAGAGCTAAGCCAGCGATCGGGAAAATTCCAAAATAGTTAATAGCCTAATGGACTTCACTTGTTACTTTCGAAATTTTAGTAAATGTTCAGCTGTGCCAGGTTCACTGCTGGTGGTGTTAATGGCAGTCACTCTCGCAGAATCTCGGTAGTATCTACTAATGAAACAATTGGAAAAATATATATATTTATACTATAAATCCTGACGAGCTAGTGATAAAGGTTTAAAGGCCCGGTTAGAATTGAAGTGGCCGTGGACTAACAGGCTACCTTATGTCCCAACCCTGAACTAAGCGACATGGAGTTCAAATCAAGCGAAGAATATTCCACTCATGTGTTTATTATCGCTCTTTGCCTTCTCCATCCCCCTTCCTCTCTCTCTCCATCAAAAGAAGAAAGCACTATCTCGACTACTTGGCTGTCCCAGTTAACTGGTGCCCAGGGCTGGCGTAGGTTGGAGTAGGGATGGTTCAGCCACCAGTTATTTTTTTTAGAAGTAAAGGACGTATGAACTGCTTTCTGCAGGACCCGGATGTAACTGCCTGCGGGAGGAGGACTGTGACCCCCGGGAGGGGCTGTGTCGCGGCAAGTGTGCGCGTGGCTATCTCAACCCTCCACTCTGCCGAGACGGTTAGTGACGTAATCTATGGCTGGTAGCTGCTGCTGCTAGTGAGGAGACTTTGATAGTGTGGACTGTTTCTCCTTTCTTTCTTCCACCCTTCCGCCACATCTGCATGTCACCCATCTCTCCCCACCCTTCCGTCCTCTCTCTCCCTCCTCTTTCTAACACCCGTGTACCATGCGTGCATGCACGCACGCACTAATGTTTATGTACATGCGAGTAAGTACGTATACATACATGTGCGCGGGCGTGTGTTAATGACAGTGTGCCCCATGAACAAGTATGGCCCTGACTGCTTGATGATGTGCCACTGCGTTGAGGGAGACACGTGTGACAACGTGCAAGGTGTGTGCAGCAGTCTGCACTGCCACCCCGACTGGGAAGGTGTAGGATGCAGCAAACGTGAGTCGTTATCACACATTAGTCATGTCATTATGTATCTTCTATCCTGAAGCAAGCGGAGTTTAATTTTTTTATTGACAATATTTCTACTTTTTTCTTGTTCATTACTCTCTCTCTCTCTCTCAATGTATATATATATGTATATATATATGATCGTACAAATCGGCCTTTCATTTCTTTTATTATTATTATTATTAGCGTCTTTCTCATGATCATTTCTTTCTTCCTTTCTTTCTTCCCTCACTCCTTCCTTTTTTTCTTGTGACTTCTATCTCCGTGATGCTGCCTCAGGTCTTCCCAAGCTGCACAGTGCACCCCGTGTGGTCGTGTCCACCTGCACATCTGCCCGCCTGCAGTGGCAGGCCTGGGAGGCACAGCTGGACACAGGCCACTACCCAGTGCTGGAATACCGCCTGTACATGGCCTCCTGGAGCCGGGAGGCGGTCGGGCCCTGGGTGGAGGTGGCCAGGCGTCAGGAACAAGAAGGGGTACCGGTGCACATTGCTGAGGTGGCCCTGCCCTCTTCCTCGAACCCCAGGGGTTACAAGTTCCGAGTGGACGCCTATTACAACGACGCTGGCAAGGTGTCGTCCCGCGCCAGCCCGGGCCTCGAGACAGACATTGTCTTTCCGTGTGCAGGTGAGCCCTTCTCAGGACGCAGTGTCATTCAGTCTGCTGGGAATCAGTTATCCTGGTGTTCTACAGTCACTCAGAAGCTGTTTGGAATGTCATCCCAAAGTCTTCTGGATTCACTCAACTGTAAATGGGAACGAGTCATCCACGTTTTCTAGACTCACTCAGAAATAATTGAGAAGCCAAGCTGTCTAGATTTATTCAGCAATAAATACGGAGCCCAGACTGTCTAGACTCCACATTCGCTCAACAATAGTTGAAAATTTAAAGCTTTTCTACACGTGGTTAACAAAGTTTTGATTTAAGTCGCAATTTTTTTTTACTAAGGCTTTGCCACGAGAGGTCATGATGTTGTAGACACTAGAAATGAGATTCAGAAAAGTGTGAGATAATACAAAAAGGATTCTAAACATTGCAGCAGCTGATAATTAAACAAACATCTAATTTAACTTCAAAATATTTATATTTCTCACATGGGGCGACTGCCTACGTTTCAGCTCAGTTATCAGTGGACACGCTCCAGAAATTTGGTGAGTTACGCGCTTTTTTTCATGACACAATCTACATTTTGTTCTTGTTTAACATTAAAGGACACAACATCCTTGTAACGGTGAATCTGTTAGCAAAAAGCATTTGCTGAAAGACAATCCAATTGCAATTTTACAAAAGAAAAAAGTGCCTTGAATTTCAGCAAAAAATTAAAGTACACATAAGTTCTAATACTGATAGAATCAGGCTTAGAATTAGACTATCTGCTCCTCAGAATGGCACAGTTCGCGAGCTCTTGGAAGGAATAACAAAGAGCGGAGCGAAGGTAGACATGGGTTAGTTTTCTTGACGAATGATACAATATTTAATCAGTGTCGAAGAACCCTTGGCCTAATGCGCCATCAAATGGCCTGTAGTGTCTAAGGGGAAGGTTATCCAGAACATCCGCCACCACATGTGGAACAACCGCGAGGTGGAGGTCACCTGGTCTGTCGCTGACCCCAGCCTGGTTCCCAGCCTGCACGTGACCTACTCGTACGAGCTGCGGCGGGTGGGCGATTGCCAGCGCGCGCAGGCGGGAGGGGTGACAAGCCTGGAGCTGGCGGGGAACAGAAGCAGCTTGATGCTTCACAACCTGGAACCCTGGCGGACCTACAGCTTCATCCTGCACGCGACCTCACCCTTCCTGCCCCCAGCCGGCGAGGTGACGGAGGGCACTTTCGCCACTGCGTCGGAGGGTGAGCACATACGGGACATGCTGTGTCGGCTGAAATAGCGCTCTGTCTGCACCTGTGTAGATCACTCAAAACTTCAAAACAAAAAATCCCAACCTTGGACGCCAATAAAGAACAACAACAACAACAACAACAACAACAAAGCCAACCAAGAAATGTCGTAACTAATATAAGATAATACATAGCAGGAGTAACAAGATGACGGCGTTTATTCGTGTCTTAGCTTGGAATGGTCGCGAGATCACAAGCATGGCGACGAAGCATCAGTAACTTTAGAAGCAGCCCAACAGATGTGAGCGTTGCATGCATAACAATTCTAAGAGAATCTAAAACCAAAGATCCGCTTTTTTGTTCGCTGCCTCACTATGTAATCCAAGATGTGCCCCTACACAACTGTGCAGCTCCCTCCGGCCCGGTTCAAGATGTCGAGATTTCTAATGTCACCTCCACATCAGCGTCGGTCAGCTGGCTGGATCCTCCCTGCCCGGAGCGAGGAGGGCCCCTCGTGCACTACGAGCTGGAGCTGATAGAGCTAGCCAACGATTCCTCTCTCCCAGTCGTCTTCTACCCGGGCACCAGGGACGTGGGCCTGTATGAGCTGCGCCCCGATAAACGCTACTGTCTGCGTGTGCGATACGTCAACGCTGTAGGGCCGGGGCCTTTCAACACGTGCGCCATCTTCAGCACGCCGCCCGTGTATCTCTCTGCCCGTGCTCGACGTAAGACCTTTTTCCATTGTTTAATTTGTCCATTGGATGAGTTCCTTCCTTCCTTCCTTTCCTTTCCTTTCCTTTCCCTTCCCTTCCCTTCCTCTCCCCTTCCCTCCTTCCTTCCTTCCTTGTGATTTCTGCCTCCGTGATGCTACCTCAAGTCTTCCCAGGAGAATGTCATGTTTTGGTCAATTAAATCACCAATTATTTCCTCGAGTTATGTTTAGTCAGTTTTACCGAGTAATCATATATCCTAGCTGGGTAACGTGCTAAAAAAAAAATAAGGAAAAAAACCAGTCTTGATATTCTGTCTGTATTGAAAGTCTTGGATACCAGTTGGTGTCGTAATGACGGCGATTGTGTTTACATTTAACATGGATTCTCTGTATGCACACGTTGTGTACCGAGGGTTAGCTGTGTGAAGACTAGCGCCGTTAAAAAGAAAGGGATGGCAGATCTTTTTGATCAAGTTCCTTTCTTTCGGCCCTCTCTTTGCAAAGTGTTTGGGTACGGTAAGCTCCCTTGGTCGCGTGCGTCTGCATACGGTTATGTTGAGCGCTGCCAGTACCTCTTGTTGGAGTTCTCTTTCGATAATTTAAGCGCTCGGTCCTCATTTGTTCTTTATTAATTGTGTTTAATTAAATACTGACTTTCTTTTCGTGTTTCCTACTCATGAGTCGACCGACAAAACTAAGAGGCAGAGACGATAAACAGGGAGGAAGACAGGTAGACAGATCCAAAAATGAACTGAAGGAGCCCCACCCCCCTCCCCAAGATTTGTCACCATTCAAGTATCGACATCTTTCTCTCGCATTATAGACCCAGACACTGTGTCACGTGACCTGTCTCTAAGCTGTTTTCGTCACCTTTACCCGTTGCTTTTTACCAGCTCTCATTCCAGATGGTAAAAATCGCTTTCCCCGCTCGCTGCCTCCTCAGCCGACGAGTCTGCGGCAGACCTCTTCCACTGTGCAGTGCGTCGGGATGGCATGGGAAATGCCCCCCGCATCGTACAGCTCCCCGCCTATCCAGGGCTTCCGGGTGAGGGAACGGCTGTCACATGACCCATGCAATTGAAGATTCTGTCTGGTCTATGCTGTCTGTGCCTTTATGTTTGTTTCACACTAACCAACACAAAGTCGACTCAGGACAAAACGATGATACTGTATCTGAGCATAGTCTAACTACCGCATTATCTCGTACGTAAACACTTTGAAGTTATATGTAATGCATGTTAATCTTTGCTGATGCAGATAAGGCTCGGAAATGGAACACCAAACGCGAACAAGAGGAAAGTCTATCCGTATTCTTTAAGCGGCTTTATCGCCTACAGTTACTTTCTGGTTGTCACCGATGCCTTTGGGCCTGTTTTTACGTCCTCCATAGCTGTGGAGGTTTCCATATGGGGAAAAGAACCAGGTCATCTCTGGACCCGTAAAAGTGAAGCTCAAAGGAACACTAAGGAGGGGTTGTTCAGACGCTAATAAAACAAAACTCCCTCCCTTTTCACATGATCTGTTAGCATGTTCAGCAATCAGGGAGTGAAGGATGCGGGCTGGTTGGTTGAATTTGTTTTGTTGCTGATCATCCTGTCGTAAACTAGGTGCCTATCAGGACGGTGTTGCTTTAGACGAGTTAACGTGATGGTACACTGGGATTCCTTTCGTGTGTGAGGTTGGGGGGTGGTGTAGTGCTGTAGGTGATGTGTTGTTTTCCAGGCTCGAGTATTTCGTATTGCTCTAAGCTGGGTGTACGCTCGTATCCACCGCCCTCCCCTTTCACCAATTTCGAAGAAGCTATCAACAGCTCCGATACTTCTTATGAACTCTCGCTACAGCCTCAGATAAACTAGTCCGAGGGGGTACGCAGTGTGAGGTTTGACGGGTGACCTCTAGCCACCGGCTGACAGCAGTCTAGGGTGGACTAGGGCTCATGGCTCTCCTCTGCACCGCCCAGATTTTTGACCTGTCCAACCGGCCGTACGTCCCGGGCATGGAAACTCTGGCGCTGGCCCCCGGGCCCAAAGATCGGGTCGCGTTTGTCTGCGGCCTGCAGCCAGGCAGGGGCTACATGTTCGGCCTGTCCAGCCGCAGTCTGACTGGAGAGGACAGCGTTCCTGTCACCAGCGTCTTCACCACTGACCATGACGTGCCGGAAAAACCAGAGACACCCAAGGTCAGTTCTGCCTGCAGCCGCCGTGTTTTCAGACTGGCTGCTTGTCTGTGTATCTGTCTACCTGCTTGTTGTCTTCCCTCATGCATGTCTGCATTTCTGTCTGTTTCTCTGCCTGTCTGGCAGTTCCTGTGGTTATCACCATCATTTGTGTTGTCTGCCTGTATTTTTGTTTGTCAGTCTGTGTGTACACATGCATACCTAGGAAATGTGTTTTCCTCTGTCGTGCGTGCATGCGTGAGTGCGTTTGCCAGGGTGTGGGTGTGAGTGGTTGTGTACGAGTGACTTTTACCAGTGTATCCGCCGGATGGAGGCTGGCACTGCTACTTAATAAAATTAAAGGAAATGAAAAACATAAATCCCCAACTGTGTATGCCTGTAACTCCTTGCTTATGTTTTTCTCCCAAAGGTTTTGAACCGTGGTTTGACCACTGTAGCAATCAGCATCAAGCCAGTTAGCAGCCAGAAAGGGCCGGTCAGCTCATACGACATCTACGTAGATATAAACGACATCTCAGAACAGGACAAGGTCGATGTGGGGATCGCCTCTGCTCCCAGGGGTTTGCTGTCGGGTGAGGAAAGGGAGGGGCCATACGTCAAGAAGAAACCGGATATCCCGGAAGACTATCCAAGACAAGATGCTTTGGTAGACGAGACCAGACCTTTGGGAAGAGGTTCAGTCCTTGTCCAGTCAGACAACGTCAGAAGTCAGTCGGGTACTTTGGCGGAAAAATCGGTCAATCCAATCACATCAGAGGCGGGCGACATCGCGGCGCAGCTGCGGAACTCAACGTGGAAGAATCGCTCGCTGTTTGGTGGCAAGGACTTAGCCAGCACTGCTGCAGCGGCAGCAGAGACTGCTGGGAAAGGGTCACGTGAGCCGAGTAGCGACAACTCCTCTAATCTTCCATATCTGATCGAGAAGAGCCACCCTGACGTGCAAAAGTGGGGGGTGCGCAGGAAAAAAACAGATGAAAACTTTCCCCTCGGCCCTACCTCGCTGCCTGTAACTCTGCCATTGGTTCCAACTTCATCAGGACAACCAGAACATCATGCCAAAAATTCCTCAATGACCCCTATACACATGCCAGGTTCTGGTAAAGTCTTGCCAGAAATACTGGCCTCCCAAAGACCGGACAGCCTGCCAGAAGTTAGGAACAAGAACTACGCACCCCCTAGTGAGGAAGAAGACACGATCAGGACACACACGCCTTCTTCAGGAAAATCTGCTTCAGAAAAAACAGAAAAACAGCCCGAATCAAAAACAGATGTTACGTCTCATACACAAACAGACGATGCCGAACCCCAGACAAAAACACAACGTGGTACGTTTCAGTCAGAAACACCCAATGTTAAATCTCAATTCAAAACACAAGGTGGTAAATCTGGAACAGAAACAGAAGATGGTGTGTCTCAGTCAGAAAAAGATGGTGAATCTCAGACAGAAACACAAGATGGTGAATCTGGGAAAGATAGTAATTCTCAGACAGAAACAGAAGAAACTAAGGTTCAGTTTGAAACTAACGAATATTCTTCTCATGTAACAGTCGCTCCTTTAGAAACAAAAAGAGGAAGTAAATCTCCTGAAATAAGAGAAGATATGCCTCCTGAAACAAGAGCAGATAAAAGCACTTTTGAAACTCGAGAGAGTACAGATCCTTCCGAAGGAAGGAAAAAGAAACCTGATAAAAGGAAAGAAGGCGAATCGTCTTTCGAAGCTAGAGGAGTCGAGGGCGAAGTGTGGCCATCAGAGTCGTCAGTCCAGGTAAGTTCTGTGTCCTTCTTGCTCCGCGGAGGGAAAACAATGGCCGTATCTCCATCAGGGAGCGCCGGGCCTTCCACTGCGAAGACGGAGGTGGAACAGGCCTATCCTGCAAAGATACAAGGAGCTGTCAAAAACTCTTTGAACGGGTGGGCAGCTGTAACAAGCGTGCCTGCGGAGAAGGAGGGAGGGGCGCTTGGACGAGGGAGCACCTCCCGCTACGATGGGGGTCCCGAGGTCATCCAGTCTTCCCTAGGTCACGAAACCCGAGAAAATAACAACACACAGGGAAACGCTGCTGCGGAGGACACGACCAAGAACCTGGAAAGCCCTCAGGACAGCGGGAAGATCAGGGAGTCAGCGCCTACGGACTCTAGGAGGAGGCGCCAAGCTGGCAGCGGCCAGAACCCTCCTCCTGGCACGATACACGCCCGCCTTAACCCGGAGCGCCTGATTGGGCAAACCGCATTCGTGATTGGCGACGGGGTGGAGTACGGCGGGTACAAGAACCGTCCCTTGAAGCCGGACGGCCGTTACACTGTGTACTTCGTGGCCAACAGCATGTGGAACGGCGCCAACAAGTTCTCCGTCAGTGACCCCGTCACCGTCCTCATGCCGCGCGAGGTCACGGTGTCCACGTCCACCCCGCGCTACTCTCGCTTCGCCAACAAGGTGACCATCATCGTCATGTCGTGCCTGGCCTTCCTGATGTCCATCAGCACCATCCTGTGCGTGGCCTGCTGCAGCTGCGTGGCCCGACGGAGGGACATCGTGCGAGAGGGGCAGAAGGCGGTGCCGGCGGTTGGCTCCGCGACGGAGTCTGCCGGGACCCCCACAGCCCCTTTCCTCTCGCGCCTGACGGGCATCGAGTTGCTGCCCGTGGTAGACGAGAGAAACTGGAGCGACACCTACAGCCTGACGCAGCCACGGCGCATCGCTACTGGCCGAAACCTGCTGCCCCCAGACCAGGTATTCGTGCGTGGGTGGGCGTGCAGATCGCGTGGATATATATGCTTGCCCCTGTCTCTCTCCCTCTCTCTGTGCGTATGTGTGGGTGCGTGCGTGTGGGCGTGTGTGTGTGGAGTGGCGCGTGCAATATTTGTGTATGTATGTGCATATGATTTCTTTAAAAAAATTCTGGCCGTGAATCAGACACTTGACAGTGATCATTGCACCCGCGAATCCCTTCCCTGTCAACAGGTCATGCTACTGCCGAAGACAGAAACACCCAACAAAGGAGAGAAAGTGACTTTTCGTAAGGAATTCCAGTCCCTGCCCCAGCCGTATCCTGCTTCCAACATGGCTGCAGGTCAGCGGCACTTTGACCGAAACCTCTCTGCCTCTGTGGTGCTGTACGACTCTGCTCGCTGCATTCTGCTGCGCGACGGAGCAGGTCAGAGCGACTTCATCAACGCCAGGTCAGTCAGCAGAGACCTTTGCTTTCAGGTAAAACGTATATCGTCCAGCAGCCTGCACGGAGATTCGCTTTCTTTGTAACCAGATCTAACGCGCACCATGCACGCATTTGAGTTTAATATCACCTGTTCATACTTTTACCCATGCATGAATAAATGAATAAATTTACGGGCGGCTTTTCACACACCGGTCAGTGATGCGTGTCACAGATCCCGAGAAGCGCTATTTGTATGCCTGCGGCATCTGTTCCTCGTTCCCTTTCCTCAATCAGGCTCTTCCCACTGTCATGAGATATCCGAATTGACAATAAAAAATAAACCATATAATGAACAAAGATACTGGCAGCGCTCACACATAGCCGTATGCAGACGCCTGTGCCCAAGGGAGCTTACCGTACCCAAACACGTAGCAAAGAGAGGGCCGAAAGAAAGGAACTTGGCAGATCCTCAAGATGATGTGGACCGAGGGTTAGCTGTGTGAAGAATAGCGCCGTTATAAAGAAAGGGATGGTAGATCTTTTTGAGGATCTGCCAAGTTCCTTTCTTTCGGCCCTCTCTTTGCTACGTGTTTGGGTACGGTAAGCTCCCTTGGGCACAGGCGTCCGCATACGGCTATGTGTGAGCGCTGCCAGTATCTTTGTTGGAGTTATCTTTCGATAATTTAAGCGCTCTGTCCTCATTTGTTCTTTAGTAATATAATGAAAAACAAAAGCACGAAATATTGCAGAGATTTGCTCAGTATTAGTAGAAGAACGGTGTGGAAAAACCGACATCTTATTATTTGCTCGTATGTATATTGTCCCCGACAGGTTAAATGTTAAAAATTCATCCTGCTCAAGAATTGTGTGTGTGTGTGTGACTATCGCACGTCATAGCCCTCTTTGCATCTCAGCTACTAGAACAGCGGGTCGGAACTGTATGGACTAAGGGACTTACTGTCTCGTAAAAGCACTGTGGTTAAGTGCACGCACACTGAGAGCCTGCAAACTGTATGTTGACAGCTACATCCGGGGCTCGGTGACTGACAGCGGAGTGTGGACGAGCTACATCGCCACTCAGAGCCCCTTTGAGCGGGCCTCTGCTGTGGATCTGTGGAGACTCGTCTATCAGCAAAACATCGGCACTGTCGTCGTTCTCACCCGGCCCATCGAGAACGGGGTGCGCAAGTGCTACCAGTACTGGCCGGACATTGGTCAGGTCAGCATCGGACCGTTCAAGGTGAATGCTTAAATAAATAAATAATACTTTATCATTTAATGTTAAGAACTTCATCGGACACCTCCTGTTGCTGGCGACGTCACAAAATACAGAATCAAAAGAGATACAATGAACACAATAATAAATAGTACATACAAATCAGGAAGACTGGCATAATAAAACAAAAATAAAAAAGTCTGTTGCGTTTTCAAGAAGTGTGAAATGGGGTTATTCTTTCGTTGAAACTAAGCAGACCCACCATAAGACTAAATAACAAATCTTATTAAATGTCGCTGGTAAATAAGCTAGTGTTTTAAGTTTGATTAAGCTGAAATAGACAAAGACAGTATTTCCCATCCTGTTTGCTCAAACTTACGCGGATGATAAAATTCTGTACTGTGTTCATTTCGATAAGTGAATAGCTGGCAAACGATTCTGTTGATGTTAATCAAAGTTATTTTGGTGATTAGTTGCTCTTTTGTGTTTGGTCAAAAGTTCTCAATAGTTGACAAGCGATTCTATCGTGTTTGATCGAACGTATCTCGCTGAAAATCTGTATTGTGTTTGGTCGAGATAATTGAATGCCATACAACCCGTTCTCTTTTGTTTCATCAAACTTTTCTGCATGACAAGATGCTTAATTGTGTTTGGTCAAGACGCATCAGTAGCTGAAAAGTTGCTCTGTCATGTGTGATCAAACCAGATTTCCGTGATTGACCAATTCCTTTTCGCTGACTTTACCGAGCGCCACTTTTCGGTCAAACGGAGGAAACTACGCAACAGGCAGAGACATTTAGTCCGCCACTTCACTTTCTTCGGATGGCCGGAGAGCGGGGTTCCCAGCAACGCCATCCCCCTCCTGGACTTGCACAGCAGGGTGAAGCATATGCAGCAGCTGTACGGTCCGGGGCCCCTGTTGGTGCACTGCGACACTGGGTGCGGGCGCACTGCAGTCTTCATCGCTCTGGACATGCTGCTGAGCGCTTACGAGACGTATGGGGAGGTAAGGACCGTGTGCCCCTGACCAATCAGCGTTTGCTGCGTGTAAGCCTCTCCAAGGAACACCAGCACCACGGGGCGCAGAGTAAGATGACAGCGCCCCGCCCACAAACTCCACTCTGGGAAACCGTATTCACGTCGGTCTCTAAACCTCACTTACCTGGGGATTCAGTTCGGCATGTTAGTGTCACCTGTTTTTCCAGTCGGCCAGCTTACTATTCTGGCAGATTTTAAACCGCTTCCCATCACAGCTGATTAATATAGTAATTGTTAATCATCTGTGCACAGGACATTCACAGCACAGTACACTTGAAAATGCACAGAGCCCAAGAAAAGATCCATTGTAGAGGTATTTCTCCAGGCACACTAGAGAATTACAGTGCCTGCGGAAAGCACTCTACCTCATTGCATACTTTTACGTGTTAAATATTAAGTAATAACAAGAAAACAAAGGTATGATTTTCTGACAGTTTGATGACACGACTTCTGCTAGACTAGAACGAAACTTCCACCTGTAAACTGGATTATTTCTTGACTGCTTGCTGTTCCTGCAGGTATCCGTGTTCAGCACAGTGTCTGCCCTGCGGGCCAAGCGGGGCGACATGGTGCCCACCTTTCAGCACTACACCTTTCTATACGACGCCCTGTTTGAGAGCAAGCACGCGGGAAACACGGAGGTCGGAGATGACCTCCACCTGCGGTTCCAGCAGCTGCTGCAGCGGAACCCGGCTACGGGCCGCTCTTACTTGCGCGACCAGTTCCTGCTGCTGCGCCTGGTGTGCGCGCAAGACTTGCAGCTGCAGCTGCGGCGGCCGGGAAGCAGCAGGAATGTTCCGGACCTCATCCCGGCCAGGTCGCTGGCCCAGAGCGTGAAGCGAGCGGACGGGATGGAGGAGGAGGAAGACTTGCAGGAGATGATGGAGGAAGGCCTGAGCCGTCCCTACAAGGGCGCCATCTTTGTGGACAGCTACCGGCGCCGGAACCAGTTCGTGCTGGCACCCACCCCGACCGCCTTCAACGTGGGAGAGTTTTTGCAGTTGGTGTACAACCACAACATCACCTCCATCATCATGCTGGACAGCGAGGAGGTGAAGCAGGTGGGCAGCGACGGTCTTCGTAACGTCACGGTCGTGTTTGAAAATGTGGTAGTAGGTCCCAGTGTTTACAAAAGGTATCTGCTGCGGGGGTAATCTAGTGCGGGGGGGGGGGGGTTGTTTTTTTGTTCGGTACTAAGCATTACAGAGAATGTCTCATTAATCCACTGTATACGGATGTGTTATATGGACGCAAAACATACAGTCACAGGGTTCCACGTTTTGTTTTGCGCAGCTAACATGTATGAACCACACTGACCCGGCATGCAGTGTTTGTTTGACTTGAATGTTTCGCAAGGACCTGAGCTGTATGGTTCATTCACAGCTGACGTGTACACCTTTCATTCAGAGCTGAAATGTGTTTTGTTTTATCCAGAACCAGAGTGACGTGACTGGTTTTCTTGTAATGCCTCATTCAGATCTGAAGTACATTTTTAACTGGGAGCTGACGTGTATTTTTGAACCACAACTTACCTGTTTACAAACAAGAACAAATGAGGACAGAGCGCTATAAATCGTCAAACGACAACCCCAACAAAGTACTGGCAGCGCTAGACACAACCGTATGCTGACGTATGCAATCAAGGGAGCCTACCGTACCCAAACACGTAGCAAAGAAAGAGTCGAAAGTAAGGAACGTGGTGGATCCCAGTACTTTGTTGGGGTTACCTGTTTACTCCAAACCCTAAGCATATCTACTCCCCTTACCCCTCCCCGGGCTGCCGGTTATAATTCGGCCATAGCAGAGGTGTATCCAGTGGTAAATTGATTGGTTCAGTCTCCAGAGAACAGTCGGTACCAGCGGGGCCAGTACTGGCCGAAGGAAAAGGTAATGCAGTGTGAGCCCTTTATCGTGGAACTGGTGGCCAGCAACTCACAGAACGGAATTCTGACACGCACCCTGACGTTGACACACAAGTATCGCAGTACTGACGACCACAGGTGAGTGGACTATCGGGGGGGGGGGGAATGTTTGTCGTATTTTCACAGATGTTTGCAGACTGTAATTAATTTCGCAAATGTCCGCCGTCTTAGTGTGCAGATGTCTGCCCTCTATACGTTCTTAGCTGTTTGTTATGCTCCTAGATGTTTGCTATGCTCCTAGATGTCTGCTATGCTCCTAGATGTTTGCTATGCTCCTAGATGTCTGCTATGCTCCTAGATGTTTGCTATGCTCCTAGATGTCTGCTATGCTCCTAGATGTCTGCCCTCTGTGTTCCTCTGTAGATGTCTGCAGTCTATTTTCCGTCTTCGTTTATGGGTATTCGACGTCTTTGTGGACCGGTATCCGACGTCTTTGTCCGAGATTCTTTAATTCTTCTTGACAACTGTTTGACGTCTTTTTTTAAAGGTGTTTCAGACAGTTTCACCTGCAGCTCAGACGCCCAAGCCCATCCCAGGCTGGAACCAGGGCGTCGCCAGATGGACCAATCAGTTCATGCTGGCCTCCATTCACAGCTAAGCTGAATCTGATCAGCCTTCTCAATCTGGTCTGTGACGTAGCGTCTTTTAATTAATTATTTCGTTTATCTGTGCAGGCAAGAGGTTTAGACGACTTAAAAAAGCATTTACATGTTCTCTGTGCGTGCACCCCTCTCTTGTTTTGGCTTCTCCCTCTTTTCCTTACGACTGCACATACATGTGTCTGTGCGTGCGTGCGGGCACACCCGTACGTGCATGTGGGTGTATATCTCTTTTTGCATTTGTATGTGTCTGAGTGATTGGTTATATCTATGGATCTGTATGCATAGATACGTGTATGAGCTTCCGTTTGTGTGTGTGTGTGTGTGCGTGTGCGCGAGCGCATGCATGTATGGATAATAATTATAAGTGCGTCCATTGATTTACGCACCCGTGTGCATGAAATGCTGGACTGTGTATCCTTGCTTGTAGGTGCAGGTGTGTGTTTCCGTGCATGCATGCCTGTATGCGTATAAGAGCGTGAGGTGTATATGTGTATGTGCGTGTGTTTGATGACGCTGCATGCCCTTGGTTCTGCAGGTGAAGGCGTGGCAGACCGAGTGCAGCCTGGACTCGACCCCCGTGTTGCTGCACTGCCAGAACGGCGTGCTGAAGTCTGGTCTGGTGGCCGCCCTTGCTCTCATTATGAACCGCATCGACGAGGACAGTCACGTGAGCGTGTACCGCCAAGTTCGCCGACTACAGAGGCGTTGCCCTGACGCCGTTGGCCATTTTGTAAGTCAGAAAGTAGCTGGTTGTTTTGTTTTTAAAAGCTCTAATACAATGTCGATTAATACCGCGTAAAGGATTGGAATCTTTTTATTAGTTACAAGTCTAAAATACTACCTTACTTTCAATTATTGACATAAAAAAGGCTTGAATCTCTGTGTGAGCCCGAGGTGGATTTTCATGGATAAAAGCTAGGCCACTCGCACTCTCGAAACAGACCTCAAACCATGGGTGGCTATATAGCCGTGTGTGGCTGTATGTGTAGGCCAAGGCTCAGGGATTAGACGAATGTACTGACCCATTTGAAATACGCTTATGTTGTCCATGCAGTTCCCCATCCTTACTCTGCTTCCTTCTTTTTCCATCATGCTCCTTCCGCCTCTCGCCCCCGTTTTCGTTATGAAAGAAATTCTAAATTTGAGTTTCCTTCGCATTTTTACCGATGTTTCTAGTTTCAGATAACTTTCATATGTCTTCGCTTTATATTACGTATTTGAACTTCCTAGGATGCATTGAAGGATGAACTAGTATAAACGAACCTTGGTTTCATTTTCTCGGGCAGGATCAGTACAGGTTCCTGTACAAAGCTCTGTGGGACTACATCAACATAAGCAAGCCTGGAGGAGTGTTCTCTTACAACGCTTTTCTTCCTCTTGAAAACTAGTGGGTTAATTTGTGCGCTTCTAACTCTTTGTGAGTCTGGCTCTATAGCTGGTCGAACAGACTTTCGGATGAGGGATTTTGAGTCAGATTATTTTTGTACCTTTGTCATCGATATACATTGCGGAAGTGCATTAGTCCAAGTATAAGGCCTTGGAAGATCACAGAACGAGGGAAAATTACCATACAAAGAAAAGAACAACTTGGATTTCCAAGCCCCTGTTCTTTATACATTTTTTAAAAAAGCCTTCCCTTTAAAGAAAATTCCTCATTGGTTTGCAGATGTTGAAGAAACAAGAATGACAGGAAAAAATAGCGATATTCATTTTTTATGTAGGACCGCCATAGTGGTTTCGAGATGCTTCAGACAGTGTGTTTATTTATTGTTGTTTTCTACATCAAGTCCAGAGGAAGTGGATGGCTCCAAGCTTCTGGATCGAAAGTCGCACGCGGGCGGAGATCGAGTCAACGACGGCGAGCCTGAGTTTGACGACCTGGTGGACACCTTCGTCAGCGTGAGCGCCACCTACCTCCCCCGCAGGCCCCAGCCCCAGCCCCTCAGCAGCCGCCAGCCGCGGTCACCCGCCCTGGGCAGACCGGTTGGATTCTCCCCGCGTAGCTCTGTGCGCAGCCCTTTGCGCAGCCCCCTCTCGCCGCGCCGCAGTCCCGTGCTGGGCGGGCTGTCAGCAACTGAAAACGACAGCAGCACCAGCGAGTCCAGCGACGACGACAACTCCGGGGCCAGGGCTCGCGGTCCCGCCCCCGGCCCTTCGTCGTTCTCTCTCCGCAGCCCGCGTTCCCAGCAGGACAACCTTCTCGCGCGCCGCCGTCACTTGAGCTGGTCGCCAGTCAGAGACGTCCGGAGGCCAAAGTTCACCACCCCCGAGCGTCCAATAGGGTCAGCGGGGGGCGGCAACCGGATCGTGGAGGTGAAGGTCAGGACCGAATGTAGCGACGGAAGCGGAAGCAGTGTGGTGGGCAGTCCGAACTCCAACGACCTCCGCTTCAAGCAGCACTCCTTGTACCCGGATCTCAGTCCGCACCGGGAAAGGGTTCGTGGCAAGTCGTCCCGCACCGAGAGTCCCACCCCCGGGTGCACCTGCAGCCCTCTCACGTCACAGCAGGCGAGCAGACCCTTGACGTGTTCCCCTTCCCGGGGGAGTCCGCAGACGAGCGGCTCCCTCCCACGCTCCCGCCAGCTCCCAGGGTCACCGAGTCGCCGAGGATTCTCGCCCACCCTCCGAAGCCCCTCTGCTTACCCTCCTCGCCAAACTCCCGCCACCCCTTCACCGCATCGGACTATGACCCTCCCTTCTCATCTGACGGGGATCAACAACACCGCGGAGTTCAGCTCTGACCTCACCCCCACCCCAACGTCAACGAGTAGCACAACCTCTGAAACAGATCTTTAAGCTGCCAGACTTCAGTCACGTCTGGCAGCATTGACTACCACCAGACGCGTCGCGGACTAAACTGTCAGTCTTCCAAACCTCACTTAATATTTTGCCTACCTGAATAATTACCTGTATGGCGGCCAACTCTCTATCCCCACTCCTCCCTCGACTTTTTTTTTTTACTCTTACAGAATTAGGACGAAATTCTCTTCCCCCGTCTACCATTTTATGACTAAACTATTGATTCTCACTCTGTAAACCTTCTTGCTGTCTACCCGTATGATGATTGAGTTCACGATTTCACGCCTAGTCGCTACTATAGTGCTTGTGTTTTTGAACTCTGATTAAAAACTATTCATATACCTTGTCCACCTGTAAAGTTACTAAAGTACAACCAATTAAAAACTCTCCTACTTTCAAGAATGCTATCACTTTATTTTGTTTTGCCCCTTGTAAGGATCCATGTGATGTGTTTATTCGTACAAACTGCACGTCGTATTTGCAGTGCTGGTCAAATGTAGCTTTAAATGTACTTTTAGATACTGAGACTGGTAAATGATAGCTTTATTACCCATTTTTCTCTGTGCCTAGTTATTCTCCTTCAAGCCGCAAGATGTTTGAGTATATCGCTTGGTTGTCAGCTGAGTATTTCCTTATCCTGCTGTTTGTTTGTATATTTTCTTTAGAAAAAATGTGAAACACAACAGTTAGAAATACGCGAATGTCAACCATCCATTCGAACGTCGGTAAGGGTAGGTAGATTATCACTACCCTTGCGGGGCTGGGGGTGGGATGGTTTAAAACGCGAGTCGCTACTCGAGACCAAAGTCCCATAACCGAAGCAAGCTTTCTAGCTGGAAAATTGTATGGCTGCCTCCCTTGTACATTAGCGGACTGCAGTTTGTTGTAAAGACTGTAAAAATAACTCTGTGTAAGTGGACGGAGATTTATCAGAGATACCATATAAATAAGATAAAATTATACTGCCCCTGGTTGTATACTTGATATCATTCCCCCCAGCCCCTCCCCTAGTAGCTCCTTGAGCCAAGGGTAGGTATAGCATTCCGCAGCATTGCAGCTGATTTTTGCACACGTATGCATCCTTAGGTAGCTAGCGACGCACATCTCCAGGGGCTAAAATGTTTTTTTTTTGACTCGTACACGCTCACCTATCAGACTATCACTACAGACTCATACACACTAACCTATCAGACTTTCACTAGACTCGTACACGCTCACCTATCAGACTATCACTACAGACTCTGGAGGGAAGAGATCTCACCCCACTTTAACGGTCAGGTAACAACGAAACGCGAGTGGGAAAATGAAAAGTAAGCAGCATTGCATACAAAATTTTCGCGTTTGTGCATATACAACTCTTAATAAAAAACGTGCCTGTGCGTGCGTGTGTGTGTGTGTGTTCATATATGAAGAATGTCGCCAACAAATAGAGTAAACCTAGTGAACTGTCACACCCATGCTTACCTAACAGCACATGATGAGAAAGGGCATTTTGCTTTCTGTACACCGCTACAGTTTCTGCATTACATTTATTATTCATAGATATACTCGATGAACGAGTTTGAAGAAGCGACTCAACTCAGACACGGGACGTATCCATTTGTAAACACCAGTGACGCACATCTAGAACGCTGGCAGAAAGATCGTAAAGCGTGGTGAGTTTATCTGAATTTTTTTCTTGGGACCGTGGATGGGTGCGTAGACTGGTCAGTAGGACGAGTAACTTACATAGATCAAAGAAAAATTTAAAAACTAGGGTGTAAGATTAAGCTGCCGATAAAGGCGTGAAATATTCAAGCCATGAAAGATTAATTCAATTTCAAGTTTTAAAAAAGTGTTAGAGTAACATTTTTGCACAAATGACGGTTTGTTTCAATGGGAGACTAAATTTTGTCTGGCCCGAATGGGTGGGGATAGAGAAGTGTCAGTGGTGCCAAAGTAACCCCCTCCGTCCATCCGGGAAAAGATACAATCTTTACTTCATTTCACCTTTTCTGTTGGTGACGAAAGCAGACACCAGTTTTTGTGATCCATCATGATAACAATGCCGTGTGCCTGTTCTTTGTGATTGAATGTTATTTTTATGAATATGCTTCAAATTCAACGAAAGTTAAAACACTTGGCAGCGTTCCTTTGCCCCTCGAGTCTGCGATAGGAATACAGATAGACACACAAACAATTCACACAAACAAAAAGAACAATGCAACTATTAAAGGGTTGTAGATCTTTACTGTGCGGTGCGACTGTAAGGTCCGTTTTCCCTATTTTGCATGCAACTTTACATGCAGACAGTTGATGCAAACACTTGTGCAACGCAGCCCAGGTCTTTCGGGTCATTATGCAATCATCTCTCTTTGTCCTCTCTCTTTCTTTCTCTCTCTCTCTCTCTCTCTCGATGCATGACAGATGTATGACTTGCATGTATATCATTATGTACTTACACTTTGTACTTGATAACTGGCTGTTTGTTGTGTACTCCCCATTTGAAACAACGTGAGGTTTTTCCAATAAAGTGACGATGTCGATGTCTCTCTCGATGTTCGTAAAAGCGGACGCATACATACATTACGCACAAAAATATTTAAAAAAATTATGTGAAGGGCAAGAAAACGTACATGTGTAAAAACAGTTATATTAAAAACGGTTATATTAAACGGCAATTGCACAGAGTTACGTCATCTGCTTACATTCGACAGAATGTTGCACACAAAAGCAAACAAAAACTGCAGGCCCAGCTCTTTCCAGCACTTCATCGTGTGCATCACTTTAATCTGAGGCACCCGCGAGATGTTCTTGAAACCTTTACCTTACACGGACTCAGTGACCCCCAGGGATAGGTGACGTCACGCCGTGTAACATCCCCACCTCCTGGGACGCGAGAAGCATGGCCGCAACGAGAATCTCGCAGGAGCCGGTGCCTGCTGCTGAAAGCTTCGGGCTAGGTGTGACCCTTTCATCCGTTACTCGTGAAGACACGAGAATGACGTTATTTACAAAATCGTTTATTTCCTCACAACATCAAAAATCTACGGGCAGTGGCCTGGCACGCCGTCCTAAGTTTACGATCTCGTGATGGTCTAGTGATAAGAACATTTCTTACTCTCGACTTCATGATAGTCTAGTGATAAGAACATTTCTAACTCTCGACTTCATGACAGTCTAGTGATAAGAACATTTCTAACTCTCGACTTCATGATAGTCTAGTGATAAGAACATTTCTAACTCTCGACTTCATGACAGTCTAGTGATAAGAACATTTCTAACTCTCGACTTCATGATAGTCTAGTGATAAGAACATTTCTAACTCTCGACTTCATGATAGTCTAGTGATAAGAACATTTCTAACTCTCGGCTTCATGACAGTCTAGTGATAAGAACATTTCTAACTCTCGACTTCATGACAGTCTAGTGATAAGAACATTTCTAACTCTCGGCTTCATGACAGTCTAGTGATAACATTTCTAACTCTCGACTTCATGACAGTCTAGTGATAAGAACATTTCTAACTCTCGACTTCATGACAGTCTAGTGATAACATTTCTAACTCTCGACTTCATGACAGTCTAGTGATAAGAACATTTCTAACTCTCGGCTTCATGATAGTCTAGTGATAAGAACTTTTCTAACTCTCGACTTCATGACAGTCTAGTGATAAGAACATTTCTAACTCTCGGCTTCAGATAGTCTAGTGGAATTAACAGTTCTCTTTACGTCATCAGTACGGCCCTTACTTCTTGAACATCTAGTCTTGGTTTCTGCTTATCTACTCCACGACGAATTCCTGTCTACTTTTCTACATGCCGATTTGCACGTTGGATTGTCATGACAGTCAGTTCGTGGATACTTTCTCGTCCGGATTCTCAGATCCTCAATGGTCAACCCACGAAGCCGGGGATGACACGACAGTTCCATGGCCCTTCTGACCCCATACAGCTGGTCATTCTGTATCATGGTCTCTGGCCGGCACAGCCACGTGCCGCGGCGAGGCTTTAAGAAGCCCCGCATCCGCAGTTCAGCAACACAGTTTCGGGCAGGTAGATGGAGGAAGAAGACTGGCTGTAGCTTCGTGTCTTTGTCCTTTCTGATCCTCAATTCTCCAACTGTCCCTCTTTAGCTCTCTTAACGGTCTCAATCGTCCATTCTCCAGCTGATTCTTCCCGCATATACTCGGGGCAGCGTGTTATGATTTTTGGCGGCTCGTTGTCCTAACCAATCAGGAGAAAGAGCAACTTGTTACCGTCGACCCGATTCGCTCGGAGGAGGGGGAGATGGCCAAGCGAGCGGCGAAGACAACCCGCCCTCTCCCTTCCCCGGGTGGCCCCAACGTTATGGCGAGAGCCGAGGGTAACCTATACCCTCCCCCAGTTGACCCGTCACCCTGAGAGATGCCCGGGCGGGAGGTGGGGGCGAACAACCCTCCCGGCTATGGCCCACCACCCCGAACGGGTAGACAGCCAATTTTTTCTTGCAAGTCCGAGTTCAGGGCTATAAAGGCAGCCGACCGCCAACTACGAATCCCCCGAAATCACAGCGAAGTTGAAGCACTTTCCCTCCCAAATCAACAACAACAACTACGAATGCCCAATACACGCAACAGTTATGGCATAGTTACTACAGAAGTGTACGACCGTTCATCCGCGACGTGCATGGACACAGAGGACCAGCAGGCTGCTGCAACAGGAGTGACTCTTGTCATCCTGGAAGGGAGCTCGGGATTCGGACCGGTGCTGAGACTCAGGCGCTGAGAGACGTGGCGTCTGCTGCATTCCTATCCCACATCGTGAAAGTGAGTTTATGTACAGTGTAGGAAAGTAGGGCACGATCGTAACTCAAAGATAGTTGTCTTGAACGTCGGTATTGAACTGGCTTAGAAAAAAGTATACATCAAACTTGTTGATTTGTCGGTTGTTCAATCGGGACTAGTAGAAGTTAGCGAATGTACGGTTATTCACGGTAATCGTCGGTCGATCGTTTTGTGTGTAAAGACGTCGGCGTGACGTCATTTTCTGAGCGGGTTTTAGCACGTTGTACTGAAGACAAACGAATTGTCTTCGGAAAGGATACGGGTTTTCCTTGGGTTCACCGATGTAAGTTATCTGTATGGTAATTGATCTATGCTCCTGTAAATAACGTGTGCGTGTAGATACGTGTAGCGTCGCTGGGATGAATATATGAGAGTGCGAGTGATTGATCTACATATGTCGGTAGATGTATATTGGAACATTATTCATTGTGTAGTGGAATATTCTATGTTGTAACTGTAAAATAAATAGAATAGCATATTATCGCTGCCCTCTTTTATTAAGTTGTGCGCGTGACAAGCAAGGGGGTGGGGGCTTGAGCCGATTGGAAAGTGATTAATTAGGCAGCGATCGCAGTGTTAGTTTTCCCCTTCTTGACATATTTATGTTGTTGTAACGAGCTAGCTGAGAGAACAGGGAGTTGATAGCCCGTACGCTGAGTACTTCCCGTCCAGCGGTGCACTGGTCGCCCTGGTCTGATATCTCTACAGACCCTTTCTGGCAGACCTGCCCTTCGCCATGTTGCGTCCACCTACCAATCGTTGGTAAACACCTACTGGGTTTCTGCTTAACAGACAGGTCTCCTACCTCGAGACTCACTATCCGGCTCACTCTGCACGTAGCTCCTATACTTCCTTCCAGGTGCAGACTCGCCGAGACTAATGTACTATGTCGACCATTACATTCCTCGGCCAGCGCCCTCGGGCACAGCGTACGGGTTATCAGCTCCGTGGTCTTTCGGGTAGCTAGGCTATCAACTCCCTGCTCTCTCAGCTAGCTAGGCTATCAACTCCCTGCTCTCTCAGTTAGATACACTGACAAGCTCTTCAACATTCTAGTGGGAGAGGGGTGGGAAAAATACAGGGAACGGAGTTCATAATGTGACACAGGGCGACTCCAGTGTAAGGAGACGGTTCTGTTCAGGCGGCATTTGCAGCAGCCTTGTGTAGAGTGATAAGTTATGTATTTTTAAAAGAACTTTCAGCTTGCCAAATTCGTGAATAATGTTAGTTTCCCTCATAATATGTTTGCAAACTTCGGATAATATTATAAACTGGTCAGCTACCAAGTGAGTATTCTAAGAGATCCAGGCCCATTCCTCGTTTTTTTCAAGTCTTACTGAATCTGCTGCAGTTTACAGTCTAATAAAGTATGTTTCTTCTTAAAGTGTTCGCCATGGCTTAGGGAAGGCTGTGCTTGGTTTCAGGACAGGGTGATTTAATAGGATGTTAAAAATCTTTGCTTCCCTCAGAGAATATTTAGAATTCCTTTTTTTTTGCCAAAATGTAGTTTCTTTGATTCTCTGAGATCATGCATTAGGGAAGGCTCTTCATGCATAGATTATAACAGATGTAGCCACTACTTACTTTTCTGATTCGGGAATCCACACAACTATATAAAACTCGCAGAAATGAGAAATGCTTAAAGAAAAATATCATGCTTGCTTGGTCGTGTGATCTTTTAAGATAATCTTAATATTGCCAATTAACAGTTTTTAGGAAAGCATAGTAATTTAGTGACTCCCGCGGCTGAATAACTGCCCCATATTTCTGCGAGCCTGTCTCCAAAGCGAGGTCTGTCAGGTCCAACCGAATAGAAACGCACTGATCAGCACCAATCTCCGCTCGATCTCTGTTGCTGAAGCTGATTTTTGACAATATGATTCTGGTCCCTTGCCTCTGCTGTGGCGACGCGATCAGTTTTGGTTTTTGTGACTGGTGCTTCTCTACAGACCTACAGATCTCCTTAGGGATCCCTGATTACCCTCGACGCCTTGCAGGGTCACCTGATGTTTTGCCCCACCATGTGCAATAAAGTGGACTGCTTACTGGTTGTTATGAATAGAATGAGCTTACCCCTGCAATCTCAGCAAACGAGGCTATTTGCTCACAAGTCGTCTTTGCTGTTCCTGGCTTTAGATTGACCCAGAAAATTGTAAACGGAGTAAAACAAACCTGCGGGAGGGAAAAGGGTCAAAGTTCACAAGCTCTGATCTCTCGTGCTGTCTTGCATCGCAAAACTCTCGTTGGCTACCGTAACTTCCCTTGTCCTCACCCCACGCTGAAATTTTAGGAGAGGAACGGGAGGACTCAAAAATGCATAGAGACCGAGTTAGCTGATAATGGAAGCGAAGATCTTCGCAGACGATAGCGCCAGGTGCCGTCAGGTACAACTTTAACGATGTTGAACAATGACGCATATATCCGGGGCCCCAAGGTGAAAAGAAACATTTCGCTTAAGATTCCTCCATTACTCTTAAGGTCTCTTGAGATAAAAGGAAACATTCGTTCATATTAGAAAAAGGTTAGAAATATTGAAACAAGTTTTTTTTGTCATAAGAGACGTTAAGATAGCTTATTAGTACGCGCACACGTGTGTGTGTGCGCGCGTGAAAAAGTGGAAGAGAGATGTACATAGGGAATCACAGATGATGATAATAAAGCTAAAGTGAATCAGTGGCTGGGTGGGTGAGTGAATGGATGAGAGAGTGAGTAAACAATTGACAAGCAGAACCTCTCGCTATATGTGTGTGCATGTGTAATCGCATGGGTATTTGGGATTGTTCTCATTACAAACCCTTTAGAACACTGTGCGAACAAGTGATCAGAATCTTCGATCCCCGATTTTCTCAAAATGTAAAACAAATTCCCTGTGGCATTGCGCATACCTCTTCACCACGCCACGTGACCAAAGCGCCCAGTTTTCACTGTTGCGGGATCGGTTGCTTCAGGCGAAACATGTTTCTCCCTCGCCCAGGAGTGGCTTGCATGAGCGTTCGTAGCTGATCTTCCAGTCATAAGGGTGGTCATAAAGCCGTTCGCCTTGTGTATTTTACGTGCACTTCACGCACGAGCAGGATACAAGCAAGCAAGCCCTGGCGTTTATACTAAGTAAAGTTTTCACTGTGCCTTATCCATGTCTGATGGTTTCGCAGCACAAGATTTATACCTGAAGTTTCTGCTGTCCAGTGCTCATATTCACGCTTCATATTCGGATGTGCAGGTAAGACTGCATGCTTGAGAAATTCTCATTTCTAATGAATGTTGATTATGTCTTCACTGCATGCAAACATACATCAGCAGGCAGAGGTTATTGTGTGTTTGTAGAAACATGGAGAAGGCTGTAAAAATTTGTAGACGACTGTAGAACGTGAAGATTATTTTAAGGCTGTAGAAATAAGTAGAAACAAGTTAAAAGTCCTTAATATGGAGTAGTAGAAATCTGTGGAAGTACAGGCGTAAGAAACCAGTATAGAAGGCAGTACAAATCTGTGTCCAGACTACTTAAAAAAGGTTTATCGTTGGGTGCAAGTCATAAAGTCATTATCGCTTCTGCGTTTCTACTCAGTGAATTACATCAGTGAGATAAATAGCATTTCTGAATAATGATTTTCGGTTATTACTACAAGTATTCATCACATTTTACAGCTCAGCTGTTGATAGGAAACCTATCATGGAAGCATACATTTAAAGTGGGTTTTTCTACTTAGCAGAAAGTTAGGAATAGGAAAATTAGGAATCGGATAGCTTGACACAGTCCCATCGGAGTGTTTTCATTTGATTTAGTGATGCCCTTGTGATCTCCATATACTATATGATATAGATTTCGACATCATTGAAATAAATCCTGCTTGCAAGCTACCTCAAATGAAGTAGTCTACTTTACGTATTTCGAAAGATCAATTTTTGACGATCAAACTAATTATAAAATGTTACTAAAAAAACTGTTAAATAGTACTTACTATTAAGTTTTAGATTGAGTCACTGAATGCACTTTACGAGCCTACGGTTTCGTCGCATCATGACTTGTGGTCTCTACGTAACTGAACGATAAATACATAACTCCAACGCAGGCTGAAAGAAAAATTTAAAAATAATAAATTGATTCCTATCTGGAATACATCCAGTGTAAATTCTGTGTAAAAGACTGCGTTGAAAAATGTATCGAAGTAAATGCATCAACATGGCGCTCGCGATCGTCTCGCAAACTCGTAAACAAGATCGCGTATTTCAAGACCACAAGTTAGAAAGTCGTGCATTACGTGGTCTAGGGGAAGAAACTCATAGAAAAAAAATGATTCCACCATAAGAAAACACCAGTGACATCCCTTGCCAACGAACCCCTTTTTTATATTTAACAAATCCAGTCCTTGAAAAACTGTCTCCAAAGCAACGTCAGCAGTAGCAAATTTCTTTTAGCGTACCATCTCCAAAGTGATTGGAATGGGTTGAAGTGACAGTTGTTTGCAGTTGTTGCGCTTTGTTTCACTTGAAGAATGCTGTTGCTCGTGTACAAAAATGTTCATATGGGCCAGATGGCCTGAAAAAATTATTGTTGAAAATATAGGGCAATTGTTTAAAAGGACAGGGCTTAGAACGGAGTCTTGCAATCCCCCTGAATCTGGTTTGGTTTCAGGGCTATGAGAAAAATGAAGTGGGGCTGGAATACTGTCTTGATGATCTTCGCTTTGGTCGTACCGGCATCAGCCAGTTTTGGTAAGGGTTGACACTGACTGAGTGACTACTATGAGACCACCCCCACCCCCACCACCACCAATAGAAACACAACAACAATGACGACGACGACAATGAAGACAAGCATATCTCCCAGGTCTATTCTTTGAGTTTGTAATCAAACACGCAGTAACTGCGTCACTCCCACCCATTCTCTAGAAAAGAGTTACTTACTCCGATGGGTGCAATGTATCTCCGTTTGATAATCACAAATAAACAAGTTATTTTGGTGAAGAAATGTTTACAACTTCATCAATATACATGCAGGTGAATGTGCGTGTGACATATTTGTTATGTCTGTCTGTATGTCTGTCTGCGTGCATGCACGCTGTGTGTAGTCCATCCCTACTGCACGGACAACTGCACGGGGCTGCCGACCGGTCAGTACGGTGACTGCCACACGTGTCACGTGTTCGTCTACTGTGACCACGGCAACCAGCGGCAGGCGTCATGCCCCAAGGACTACGGCCCCACCTACTATGACTGGAGCATCGGCGTGTGCGCTCACTACCCAGGCTCCTCGCTGTGCCCGTGAGCCCCAGGCTGTGTTCTTTGCTTGCAAACACAGACGTAACCGTGGATCCAGATATTTAAATCCAGATTATTGTTGCTCCTATCGTTGTTCTTATTCTTCCTTCATCATCATCATCATCATCATCATCATCATCATCATCATCATCATCATCATCATCATCATCATCAT
>SMGT01013777.1:48866-65647 GCA_004794575.1 Lanistes nyassanus | reverse complement strand
TACTTTTGTTATGTGTGCTGTGAATAATCATTCAGTCTGGTTTGGAATAGGATTTTCCACATTTTTTAGGCTATGTGTGCTGTGAATAATCATTGCGTCTGGTTTGGAATAGGATGTTTTCATTTTTTAGTTATGTGTGGTGTTAATTATTGCGTCTGGCTTGGATAGAAATTTTCCCCCTTTTTTTTAAGGTTATCTGTGCTGTGAATACTCATTGCGTCTGGTTTGGAATAGGACTTTTTCATTTTTTAGTTATGTGTGGTGTTAATTATTGCGTCTGGCTTGGATAGAATTTTCCCCTTTTTTTTAAGGTTATCTGTGCTGTGAATACTCATTGCGTCTGGTTTGGAATAGGACTTTTTCATTCTTTAGGATTGTATGCTGTTAGTGTTTTCCATTCTTTAGGCTATGTGTGCTGTGAACAATCACTGCGTCTGGCTTGGAATAGGAATTTTTTCCATTTGTGAGGATGTGTGCTGTTAACAATCATTGCGATTGTTCTGGAGTAGGATTTTTTTCATTCTTTAGGCTAGACGTGCTGTTAATACTCATTAGGACTGTTTTAGAAATTTTGAATTTTTGTAGAATTTTTAGGCTAGGTGTGCTGTTATAAACCATTGCAACTGTTTCAGAATAGAATTTTTTTATATTCTTTAGGCTAGGTGTGCTGTTATAAATTATTGCAACTGTTTCAGAATAGGAATTTTCTTGTATTCTTTAGGCTAGGTGTGCTGTTTATAATCATTGAAACTGTTGTGGAATATGATTGTGTTCATTCTTTAGGCAAGGTCAGTTGGTGTGCTGTTAATCATAAAATAAGAGAGATATGAGAGGAAGAATGTGATTTTAGCGGCCATGCACTGTCTTCTGAATGAAGCTTGGTAAAAAAATATTGAAGAAAGTCATGAAGCTTTTTCCTGTTTTTGTACCCTTGTTTTCAAATTTTCTTGCAAGCATTTTGCTTTAATAAATTTTTCGTTTGGCATTTTTTATTCAATGAGTTAATCTTTAATTTTTCTACACTCTGTAAATTGGATTTTGCCCTTCCCATGCAGACCCCAAAGTGAGGCTGGGTTTGCTGGTGTTCTCCCATCGGACTGTAACCACTGGTTACACTTTTCTATCCATTATCTCTTTTATTTCTGTCTTTTTTTCATTTCTTGTTTCTCATCTTCTGTTCCAATTGCCTGCTTTTTTAAAAAAAAATTGTTAGCTTGTTGGTCCCCATTTTGTATGTCCTGTAGTTGGGGTTAGGAGGCCAGTCTTGGTTGTATGTGGACTTTTCTGAGATATGGCTCTAGTGTTGGGTATTGAGTATACAGCCCATTTATACTTATGTACTTGGTTCTTTTTCTCTAAACATATCTTCCTATGTTACTGGGGGTTTTGTAGTCTGGAATTTTAAAAAGAATGCTTAATATCTCCATTGCCTTTTACCTTTATATCCTTACAAACCTTTCGTATTTGGTGGGCTATCAAGCTGATAATGTATTTGTATGTAGTGGCTTTGTAGTATGTCAAGCTGATAATGTATTAGTTATACACGTATACTGTATTTAGTGGTATGTTAGCAATGACCAGATTTTGTGTACTTTTTTGGCGGATAGGATGACTTACCCACGTGCAACTATTTTTTTTTCCTTTGTCATTATTTGTTTTTTCACTTGTTAAATTATCTTGCTTTTCAATAAAAGAATAAAGTTTAACCTTATTTGTGTGTGTACTTGTAAGAATGCAGAGTGAACAGAGTAAAATTCACTGTCATGTACTTACCAGAAACAAAGTAATAACTAATATGTATTCTAATTTGCAATGAAACAATATATGTATATATAAAGCGAGCAAGGACAGGGGTACAGGATCATGCCAAGGATGGCAGCCAAGCTTTGGGCAGGCCTGGCAGCCTAGCTTGAGACGGGCCTGGCAGCCAAGCTTGGGACGGGCCTGGCAGCCATGCTTGGACGCCAAGCGTTTCATGAGCAGATCTGGCTGCCAACCTTGGCACGACTTGGCATCCAAGGTTGTGCCATGGTTGGCACAACCATGGTGTGCTGCTGGGGTATTCTCCGGTAAACTGGGAACGCTGAAAGGCTCCGGAAACGCGGAAAGGCTCCGTTTAAAATACTTCAAAGTCAAATTCCGTAGTGTAGTACTTGGATGTCTTTTGTACAAACATTTTATGAATAACGAAAAAGAAAACCTAAATTCGTGCGCCAATTATGACAGTTCGGAGACTAAAGGTGCAGAAGAACACCAATGTCACCACCTCAGGTGCCAGAATTCGTTGGAGCTAGGTACGCTTCTTTTGACAGGGATGTGTGGTTAAAATGTCTCTGTCCTGATTAGGTATTTAATGCATTTGAATGTCACGAGATTGTGCGAGTGGAATGTTGTATGGAAAGAGTTCATTTTTTAATTAATGTATAAGCCCCCTACTTTGTGCACACGCCTTTAGTCGTCTTGCTTACCAGCTTTGCCACTGTGGTTCCTCAACGGAACCCGTTGGCTACGTCTTCAATGAAAGGCCTTTTACTCTTGTCGCCATTGCGTTGGCCTTCGTGCCTGGTGTTAATCGTTGCATCAGTTGCTGCGCTGCACATGTTACTCGGCGCGTGGGATCGCCGGGAGGCTGAGCATAATACTACCTCGCCACGTTATGCTCCGCTCAGGAAAGTAAGGGCCTACGAACAATCAGGGAATGTCAAGGAGGTAGAAGACTTGAAAGAAAAGCGAGGAAATTGTCTAGAATGAAAAGCAGGGATCCGTCCAATCCAGTACCTGCAGATCGTAGAGCAAAACCTTACAGGACGAGTTCAGAGGTCAAAGGTTGACCTGAACTGCAACACAGTGTGTTGAATGCGGTATCGACTTGAGCCGAGCGCCTGCCAATCCTTGGTGCTCTTGCTTTTCGGCGTTGCCAGGGACACGCCTGAAGAGTTCGACAAAATTTTAACAGCAGACGCGGAATGGAAACCTATCAAGTCCGTGTTGGACTGGTGTGCTGTGACGTCAGTGTGATGTACTTTTGTGCTTTTTCTACAGGTGACCACAGCACACATCTCTTGGTTGCCCGCTTAAAGCTAAAGTTTAAAAGGTTCTGGACCGGCAGGACAAACCAGCGTCAAGGGTATCACACCACACTACTTCTGAAGGATACATGCAAGCTAAAATAATACAAGATGACATTCACCAACAAATTTCAAGTCCAGCAGGAAATGTTAGAAGAGAAGACCATTGAGGAGAGGTGAAAATTCGGTGAAGGAAGTAATAACAACAATGTGCCAGGAAGTTCTACAGCCCAAGATGTAAAACTGTACAGAATGGATCTCTACAAAAACTCTGAAAAAGAGCGAAGAAAGGAGCAGGCAGCAGTCGACAGCAGTTACACATAGCTACACAAATCGAGAACCCACGAGGCACATGAAGAACTGAATTAAGACGTAAAGAAAACCGTTAAAGTAGATCAGAAGAACTATGTAGAGATCCTGGCAGCGGAAGCTGAGAATGAAGCCCAAGTTGCATTTAGGGAGATGTAAAGTCTCTATGCCATCAGCAAGAAAGTTCTCGGGAAAGTTCAGTAATCCAGAACGGCCCCTGAAAGACAAAGACAGGAAGACAAACATTGGAGAGATGAAATAGAAGAAAAGATGGAAAAAGCATGTTGAAGACCTGTTGAACAGACCGCCTTATCAGGACCCCCAGAAAATCCAGTCAGCCAACAGTGACCTGCCTATAGACTGCAGCTAAAAATAGCAAGGCAGCAGGACCCAACAGTATCCCAGCAGAGGCGCTGAAGGATGTCAGAGACCTTAGCGGAAATGCTCCGCCATCTCTTTGAGAAGATAAGGAGAAAATAAAATGTCGCATCAGAGTGGAAGCAAGACCATCAAACTATCCAAAAAACGGGATCTAAGCTGCTGCTCAAACTACAATGGACTAACACTCTTGTCACTTTCAAAAGAAAAGTGCTCAACAGAATCCTCGTTTGTTTTTGTGTTGCTTCGTTTCATTTGGTTTGAGTTTTGTTTTGTGGTTTTATTTTTTGTTTGTATGTTTGTTTGTTTGTTTATTATATTTTGGGTTGATAGGAAACGTTGGTTAATTTCACTTCCAGATTTGAAGTTTTCGGCTACTGCTGCAAGCAGCGGACACTCGACCACAACTTTGCACTTTCACTGAACAAGCCTACTGCTTGGTCAACGATTAATCGAGCGGTCATATAGTGACTTTGCTGGAAAAGGGGATTTAGAGCTAAACTAATAAAAAAATTGTACCATCTATCGTGCTGCTGAACTATTGGAAGACATTCTGACGAAAGACCATTGTAATTAATAAAAATTGTGTACTGATGCAATGTCAGCAATATAACAGACCGAACAGTTGCACGTGCCAACAAGCTGATCTGCGCTCCGCAAATTTTAATGAACAGTTGACTGTTCTTGCGAAGCTCTGTCAGATTGAACTGCATTCTCACAGAGCTACCTTCCTACTCATTTTGTTGCAACCTACCCTGTTGTAGCGGCTGTTGACATTGCACTTGCAGCGGCAGAGCCAGCAATAATGCCTGGTGCTGCAAATCCAACACCAGCGATTACCACCGGTGCTGCTACAATAGCCAGCGCACCTGCTCCCAACCCCAATCCTAGTTTCCAGATCCAGGAGTCTGCAAACACAATGAACAGCATGAAGTTTAATTCTGGTGGGAATCCTTCCCTTTGCATAAGTACTGGTAATTTCACACATTGCAGCCACAGCAAAAACACACTGCAATATTTGTAAAACACTGAATACCGTGGTACAATGCACTTGATTGGGCACGTTCCCATACTCTAGCAGCCGCCTCTGCAGAACGAGATAACAGCGAGATTTTCCCCGAGAGTCGTGAAGTCAGCCAGAGGAAAGGCAGTAATGTCTCATCTGCTGATCTTCCTCGTGACGTCACCCGAGGGCTGATTTCCCACAGTAGCGTAACATATTTTTTAAAGTCCTATATTTATAGATTAGATCAAAATAGTGTGTCTAACCTGTCATGCATATCCATACTAGGCTGTCTGTTTGGATGTATTGCAGGTCAATTCAAAGCCCTGTCAAATATAGAATGTGCTATACTTATATGTCCTGCGTCTATCCCCCAAATGCCATACATCTAATATACCGCTTATTACGCATACTGTTATAGATGTCTCCTTTTTTACTTCGAGATGCTCAAACTTCGCGATGCTTCAGTAGAATAGAACATGGATTTATTGTACAAGCTCTTACCCAGAAACTCCAATACCTAACAAAGCTTTATTCTAAAATCAGAGTTTACAACTTTAGACAATTTACAAAAGCTGTTGATGATAATTTAAAGGCCATTGGGCTGTTGCTTGTTCTGGCCATGCACGCCCTGAGGACTATGGTTTTACGGTAATAAATCGGTTCCCTAGCAATGTCCAGTTTTTAGGGATGGTAATATGCCATGCTGCTGGTTTAAACTAGTCAACATGAAGGACCAAACCAAGCCATCTAGTACCACATATGAAGCTTTACACGAAAAGAGGAATCTTAGTTTGAACTATCAATATATACTGAATCTGTTAATGGATTCTCTTGGCTCCTGCTTTGACACTCAGACTTCCTTCACTTCTTCGTATACTCTGGGTGTTGTCCATGTTCACATCAACACACATAACTTTATCAAACTTCGAACTACTGTTCATGGGATAACAAGAAATTATACGTACTATCGCTCTTTTTACAGTCATCACAGTCACGTGCCGTCACCGGTGACATCAGCAAGGCGACAAAGAAAAGGCCCACCTGTAAGAAAAGATTTCCAAGTGTATCTCTGTCAGAGCACATGGATCAGAAGGAAACACAATAAAAAAGTAACAGAAAATTGTCAACTCGGCGTTGTACACCTCATCCCTTGTCAGGCGATGGACACAGTACATACAAGACTGTATATTTTTTCTAAATTTTTATACTCCAGAAGATCACGCCGAGACCAAATTGTGTTGTAGTTGTTGTTGTTGATGTTGTTGTTGTTGTTTAGACTTGCATTTAAGTAGCTGTGGTTGGGTCCGTTCAAACCAATTTTGAAACCTCATCAAAGCAGTTACAAGACAGAGCAAGTGTTAGCACAGACTAAAAATATAAATCTCAACTACTCAGTCTCTTTTCTGTAGTTCGAAAATATTGCTTTTACAACATGCCTCTGAAGTGGAAACGACCTTCATATGGCAAGTAGTACGGGCGTTGGTCCCTGTGGTTAGTACTGCTGTTGTTGCAGAGGCTGTTAACCGCCACCTCGCGCAGCGACCACTACCCACTAACAACCGAGAAGTCGAGGTGCAGACCAGCTGTTGAACCTGTCAGCCAACGTCTCACGCCTGCGGTACCAGACTAATAGACTTGAGGGCTACGTGTACGCGGTGCGAGAAGGTTAGGGTTTGAGGATTACCTGAATCCGAATGTAACATTATACAAAAATGCAATTAGCAGTAATAAAAAATCAATGCTGACTTATTATAAGCAAGTAGACAGATTTATTCAAGTTGTTATGACAAGGTTTTAAAAAACTGATAGTTTCATAGTGAAACCCACAGTCTATGTAGGAGTACTCTTCCCATCTTGTGCTTTTTTTAATTTGTTGTTTTAAATCATGTATTACTTGATTAAAAACGTGAATCTATTGTTTGGTTGTATTTTTATAGCTCCACTGGTCTGGAATAAAGAACACAACACGGCACGGCACGGCACGGCACGGCACGGCACGGCACGGCACGGCACGGCACGGCACGGCACATTTTTCTGAACTGGTCGACTCATGTGCTATTACAGAAATGACGTCAAAAGAATGACGAATGATGTAGACGAAACAAAACACCAATATTACCAACACAATAAAATATAAATGACAATACATTCACACGACTCGAATCCCCACCTGTCTATAATCTCTCCAAAGAATCACATAAGACAGTACTATAAGTATTATTTACACATAAATTCAGATCGTGGCAGTATGCATTTCATGAAACTATAATGGCTGGCTGTTTAATTAAAGGAAACTCTCCTCCTTTCTTCAAGGGTCAGCCAAAATCTAGGTGTACACAACAACAACAAAAGCTGGCATTCCCCCATAGCCTAAACACAAATATCACACAGTAAGGCACACACATCTTTTCTCAACTACTATTGTATGCAAACTTGGCTAACTTTCAGTAACACAAAAATACAGCTCCACACTGACGTCACATTATGCTCAATAGTCTGTAACATAGAAGGGACCCCTCGATTGTTGGTCGTCAAAGATGATTTAGATGATGCTGCCCTGCTACGTCTTTGATACCAATAAGGACAGAGATAGCAGAAGCCACACCCTGTGTTAATTACAAGAACACGCCCCTAAGTGGACACCTCGAGTGGACATAGCTACTCCCCACCCCCCGCCACTCCTGGCAGGTCAAACCTCCCGGGTACAACAAAGCCCTGGTGGCCGACACTACACCTTAACAGCTTCCTTCTGATGCATAAGTTCGCCCTTGCTTAACTGACACCTGACCAGCCTGACACCTGCTCTAGAGCTAAGGTCCCATTCTGAACGGTGGCTCAGAGTAGGAAACACCTTGCCCCTTGGTCTAGAGCCTGCGCCCTGATTAGAAGTGTGAACAGGAACATAACCTGGCCTGGTGATGACTTCAGTGGCTAGATGGCGGCTTGAACAAGGGGATAATGGGCTTAATTAAGGCCGGAGGGTTCTGGATGGGTTGGCTTTCTTATAAGGCTGACCAGGCAATTTTAGAGGCCAATATTTATTTGTACGTTTAATTTGTAATTGCAAGAGTAAACTTACAATCTGGCAATTTTGACGATCACTTTGTTAGCATAAGTAGTGTTGGGTCTGAAGTCTTCGAAATTCTGGTTGCATGTAACAAATAGTTCTATGAGCAATTTTACACGTGTTAGCATATTCGTGGTCAATTAATGATAAAAACAACATTATATAGTCTTTGGTAATCTTAATCAACTTAGAGTCAACTAAACATCCTCTCAAAAGGACAAAGAAGCCTTATTTGATTTCGAGCATGTTCCATTTGAAAATAACTTTACAGTTTTCTCACGATATAAAGTTGCCTGCACACAGCTGATTGTACACAGATGATTGTACGCCCACGGAATCCATTTAAGAAGATTTCTGTCGCACTTTTATTTTCTGCACGCCTCGGTGGTCTAGAGCTTAAGGCGCTTGCTTCCTAAGCAGAAGGTCGGCGATTCGAATCCCGGCCGAGTCATACCCAAGACTTTGAAATTGTCCATCAAGCAGCTGCTCTGCTAGACTTCTGGCACCACAGGGAACAGTACTATGACTGGTTGGCCCGGTGGCGAAATTATTTTTAGTTCCAGGCGCGCATGTGCAGACCACCTCTCATCTCTGTTAACTTATGCTTGCAGACTTATGCTTGAACTTATACGCGAAAACAGAAGTCCTACCTAACATCAAACTCTAACCCTACCCCAATCCCCTTCCCTTTTTAAAAAAGCGTAAGCTAATATGGGTATTGCACCTGCAACTTTAAACTGAAAAGTCACGTCTTTACCACTTAGCTACCGATCACCACAGATTGGTCTCTGTATTGTAACTATAAGAAGTGAAGCTCTGTAGAGGTCATAGCCTGACCTTTAATCATCAGTTGTGGTTAGAAACCGAGATGAGCAAGCACAGACTTACCAAGGAGTTGCGCACCTGAACCTCCTGGAACTCTAGTGGGAAAAAAATGTCGCGGGCCATTGTCAGTATAGTGTGACTGGGTGGGACTGGGTGGGACTGAAGCCTGTATTGCGACAGCAGTCCCGCGTGTGGCAGCACGTAAACTTTGTCTAAGCAACACCGTCCTGATATATGCACATAGTTTGCGGTAGGATGTCAGGCAACAAATACTCTCCCCAAACCCCACTTATTTTGGTTTGCAGACAGTTTTGAGACACCACCATTGACATATTTAACTCTGTTGGGCTTGTATTAACTGTGCATGCTTCTTGTTGTGTACAGTTCACTACAGTAGCTGCTTTTTTCTTTGACTTGTTTTTAATCGTGCAAACATCTGTGCCAACAGTTTGAGGTTAGCTAATTAAAATAGATGGAGCACTCATTACTTTTCAAATTTAGTAATAATCTTAACCCTCATCTAAATGCAACATGATAGCAAGATTTTAAATATTGTCTTCACCCCTTAGTCCATCATGCAGATATTTAATTCAGATTATAGTGGTCTAGTGTGCGCACATAAACACTGTGGTTCCGCTTGTTGAAGGCCTTCACAAAATCCATCACTCTTCCATTCAGAATTGGTGAAGTCCTCAAGATATCAGACAGTCTAGCTACTTTTCTTCATAACATGTTGTAGCTGTTAATATAGTGAAACTTTATTTTCAACCTCGATCATAGCCATCACCAACAACAATCATCTAAAACTTTGTCATAACCATCATTTTCCTAACGATACCATTACCAACTCGTTATCATTATTGTTATGATTTTTGGCGGCTTAAATTGTTGCCCTAACCAATCAGGTGGAAGAGCAACTTGTTACCGTCGACCCGATTCGCTCAGAGGAGGGGGAGATGACCAAGCGAGGGGCGAAGATTACCCCGCCCCCTCCGTTCCCCGAGTGGCCCCAATGTTATGGTTTTCGCGGTTCGCTGCCCTAGCCAATCGGGAGAGAGCCCGGTGGAACGACGGAGGTGGTCGGGCGAGACCCTAGGGTAACCCGCCGCCCTCCCCTGGTTGACCCGTCACCCTGAAAGGTGGTCGGGCGGGAGTTGGGGATGAACAACCCTCCCGGCTACAGCCCACTACCCCGAACGGGTAGACAGCCTATTCGCGTTTTTCTTGCAAGTCCGAGTTCAGGGCTATAAAGGCAGCCGACCGCCAACTACGACTGTTGGGGGCCTGGATAGCTCAGTTGGGAGAGCTGCGGACTAGCAGATGGAGGTTGCTGGTTCGAACCCTGGTGTGGCCAAGGATTATTTCCTGGAGTTAAACATTGTGTAAAACTCCATTCCGCCATCTCTCCGTACATTAGACTGCCTGTCCACACTGACCATCTTACTGCAGCCATCAGTCTGGTGGTTCTTTCAGTCCATAGTTTAGTAATAGGACCCCATCCCCCATAGTGCGAAATCACCGCGAGGTGAAAGCACTGTCCCTCTAAATAACCACCACCACCACCACCAACTACGAACGCCCAATACACCCAACAGTTCTGGGGTGGTTACTACAGAAGAGTACAACCTGCTGCAACAGGGGTGACTCTTGTCAGTCGGGAAAGGAACTCAGGCATTCGGACCGTTGCTGAGACTGTGGAGCTGAGGGAAGTGGCGTCTGCGGCATTCCTATCCAACATCGTGAAAGTGAGTGTACGTACCGTGTCGAGAAGTAGGACACGAGCGGAGCTGGGAGATAGTAGTTAGACTTGAACGTCATTAGTAAACTGATTAAGGAAAAGTATATCTCCTGATTGTTGATTTGTCGCTTGTAGAAGTTAGCGAAAGTACGGTTAATTCATGGTGATCGTCGGTCGATCGTATTGTGTGGTAATTGATCTATACTCCGGTAAATAACGTGTGCGTGTAGATACGTGTAGTATCGCTGTGGTGAATATATGAGAGTGGGAGCGATCGATCTACATATGTCGGTAGATGTATATTGAAGCATCATTCATTGTGTAGTGGAATATTCTATGTTGTAACTGTAAAATAAATAGAATAGTATATTATCGCTGCCCTCTTTTATTAAGTTGTGCGCGTGACAAGTAAGGGGATGGGGGCTTGAGCAAAATTAGGCAGCGATCGCATTGTTAGTTTCCCCCTTCCTGACACATATTTATGTTGTTGTAACTCTAGTTAACGAGCAGGCTAGTGAAACACATAAACGCAATACTTCTAGACACATGACAGAGTAATACCACAACAATTATTATCACGGTATCAATATCATTGCGCTATCATTAACATTAAACTATCATTATCATCGCCCTATATCATTCCTTCCTTGCTTTTGAATGCTTTCGTCAAAGAAAGAAAGCCACTTCGCTTTGTGTTGATAACCGAACAAAATACAATTAGTGTATCTCACCTTTGTGTATGCCATGTTGACAGTACCTTAGCCCCTCAAAACACTGGAGGTTTTGGTGCAACTAATGGAGTCAGGTCAAGTCAGCTTACACAGTCAGGACCCAGGACCCAGGAGGGGAATGCAGAGCCTTATAAAGAACACAGTCATGCCACGTGACACGAAAACGCTTGCCTGACGTGCAGATACTCTAGTGCTGCGCACAAAGTTTTCCTTTTAGGGAAACAGAAAATACAGATTGAAGGAGCGATTCTAGGAACACTCATCGATCGATTGCACATACGTACATATACTGTTTGTTATATCTTTGTGTGTTGTCAAGTGCAGTAAGCGCCCTCTTTATGAAGGTATTTCTGCGTTATATAACAAACACTCTATAGATGATGATGATGATGTACAAGGTAGTTTCACAGTTACGCCAAGTAGATTTTTCGTAGAGACTCGTTGTGTATGTGTGTGTGTGTGTGTAAATAATAAGAATAGTTTATTCAGTTTTTGGAAGGCCATCAGCACATGTCAACCACAGAGTAATACATAACAACCGTTCAGTTTAGGTTTGTACAACAGGGGTTGTATTCTGTATACAGTACACTCAGACAAACACGGGGGGTCAAACGGGGCTTTACCTGGTGGGCGTACTTCTTATTTTCAAGCATTCTATGATATGTACACAAACAAAGCTTTTTATAGGCTAGTTCACCCTTTACGTTCATACACAAAACGTGAATTTAAAAGAATAGGGGGAGTCTACGGTAAGGTCCCCATCACACGGGGCTACCTCCCGGCAAGACCCGCACGACCTGCCGTTTTGTCAAAACGTGGGTCTGTTCCGTTTTGAGCCACGCTTGTTTTGAACGTACTCAAAAACTTGTGCCGATTATCCCGCCAAAGAAGCTCATGGCAGGCTGATGTAAGTTCCCAATGTCTACTTAAAATCTAGAAGATCAAGACACGTTTATGTAGACGTTAACGGTCAGGTGGTTCCGGAACCGAGCCAGGTGTGATAGGGGCTTAAAATAATGGAATGTGTCCCCTACTCAAGGGAGTGAATTAGAGCAAATCAAGCGAAAAATGATACAGAGCTTCCACACAGAGGCCAAACGCGGGGATACCATTGAGAGGTAGTGTACCGCACCTCGAGGCAGAGCACGCCTGTGTTCACGATGTATTGGGTTACATCAGGTGCTCTTTTGTCCGGGTGGTAGTAACAGCAGTCGGGATATGAGAAGTGAGTCGTGCCACTTTAGAGATACCAGCCCGAAATCCTTCTGTCACTGCGGTGATAAAATAATCAGGGTCGATTATTGGGGGGAAAAAAGCGATTTGGGTGTAGTCTGCTGTGCTCCAGCAGCGGTGGTAGGGGTGGGGTAGGTAACAGGGCCGAAGCCTTCCGGAAACAATAGTGCATTACACTTTTTCGGAGGATATGGGCCCCTTTCCTGGCAGCTAGTTTCAATGAAACTACGCATAGATTTTTTAAAAAAACGCTGATTTCTTAAAATCCATCTATACGTTTTGTGTTTTCTTTCCTTTTTGATTCTGAGAAACTAGAAATCTCGGTAGCAGACGCTATCGTCAACCAGCTCTTTCTTCCCCACCTTGCTGACCGCCTCGGTGGTCTAGTGGTTAAGCCGTAAGCTTCCGAAGCGGGAGGACGGTGGTTCGCATCCTGGCCGAGTCATACCTAAGACTCAAAAACTGGCAATCTAGTACCTGCCCTGCCAGACTCCTGGCACTATAGGGAACAGTACTAGGACTGGTTGGCCCGGTGTCAGTATAATGTGACTGGGTGGGACTGAGGCCCGTGTTGCGCCATCAGTCCCACTTGTGGCAGCACGTAAACTTTGTCTAAGCGACACCGTCCTGATATGCACATAGTTTGCGGCTGGACGTCAAGCACCAATTCCCACACCACACACACACCTTGCTGACGGCTTCAAAATCCGGATCTAACCAGTCTCACTTCCATAAGTAGTCTGATCCTTTGTACAGCCTTCACAAGCTCATCTTTATCACTTCAGTGTGCCGTAGCGTAGACTGCTCAAATCCCTGGGTGGAGGATGGGGTGGGGGTGACACCGCTGCACTAGAAGATTGACAACATGACGCGATGTGCTCGAGCTAAAGCTAGGCAGGGAAGCCGTTTATGACTTGTTTGAGAACACACTCTAGCCCTTGACAATAGAAGTGTAACAGGGTCGAGCGGTAGCGGGTTTCGTTACTTATTGCAGGTGTGGAAATGGCTCTCTCATCCTTCCACTCTGGACACAGCAAGAAGTCGTTTTGACATCTACTGTGAGAGCACAGCTACTAAATCCTTGCTCGAGTGACTGACTCGAAGCTCTGCATCTGAATGAAGCTCTGCATCTGAATGAATTCTAACATCGTGTTGTTGTTGTTGTTGGTTTGGGAGGGAAAGTGCTTCCACCTCGCGGTGATTTCGCACATTCTAACGTCTACTTTTCCTCGCTCTTTCCGTTCGCCCCGTTTTCACACGCACGTTTGCGTGTGAGAAGATACGAAAACTCATCTAACCTTCCCTGAAGGGAGCTGCACAAACGTTCGTATCTGCGCTGCCCTTTCATTGATTAAAGCGGTCATAAGGCCTGTCCACCCGCCCCCCCTGCCCCCTTCAGTGTTCATTTGACCCGCACTTGTATTTGTTGAGGGCAAATACTAGTGCCGTGCACTGCTGCTGTTGGAAACAGTGATACTTACTTGAAACTGACGTCATACTGCAAGTTAGTCGCGATCTGGAAGTTGGGATGACCTGTTCCACCAACTCGCCTCGATCGGTGTCAGAACTCTGGTCGATGAGAGTCTCTTCTGTTTTACCACCACTGGTTGTTCAAGGGAATCCCATGACGAGCGAAGCTGCTCGAAAGCGATTCGTTTTTTGTAACAGGAAGTCAAGCTGTTCTTCCAAATACTCAGAACGTTTCAGTTTTGCATTGGACCTGATGACGATGTCATTTTCACGAATCAAAACGCTGGTCTGCTGTCTTTCTCCGTTTACGGTTCAAACGAATCCGATGTGCCATAAGCGCGCATGGTGTACACAGATCGCCAAGTACGGCACTCAACACGTATGCTTACAGGACCACTTCTTCCGTACAGTGGGCCCGCACTGTCGCGGCCGCACGGAACAACCACACGTTCCACACGGGCGAGAGGAAAAAAAGTAGGGGGGTTGGCATCTCTCCCCTGGCCTCTCTCAACTCCTCCTCTCTCTCAACCCCTTCCTCTCTCTCAGCCCCATGCACACACATGCGATAAACAGTCTGTGGTGACCACCCCCCACCCTTTTCTCCAAGACAAAGTTGCGCACAGACAAACCCTGCAATCCAGGCCCTCCCCTCCCAGACGGAGGGGGCGTCAGGTGTCAAATGCCGTGCTTGTCTCGAGCCCTAAACGTCAGCCTCACTCGCCAGGGAAGCTGAAGTTGGCGGCCGATAAGTTCGCGAAGTTCGTTGCGTTCCAGTGCAGTCGGGGCTGAACAACACTCAATCCTCTGTTTACATACGTAAAAATGTTCCATTCACCCTTCGGAAACAATCAACATTTAAATAACAGCAAAATCGGAAAACGTCTAAGCTAATTAACAATAAATCAAATAATAGATAGCTGAGGACTGGCATAACCATCCGGACATAAATGTGGCGGTTACGGTCGAAGTTGGTAAAATCGTCGTTTCAAACAAAAGTTTCCGCCCGAAACATTAACTCAGCGTCATCCCAGCTGCTTCCACAGCTGGAAAGATGGAGAGAGGATTCCGAAAGAAACTGGGTGGAATCTGCGATTAGACCAATGAATACCAGAGGTGGGTACAGGTGCGGAAGCAGTTCGATATTTTACTGAAATATTTTATACAGGTATACAGACTTACGGACAAAGCAAAAAGAAAAACTTTGCCGGCTATGCATATTTAACGCCGTGCGTACATTTGCGGGCTTGCTTGTGCGTGTGCATGTCCGTATGAGAGAGAGAACCAAAGTCAAAACCCACTAAACACAATACACCCAGTGTGCATTTTAAGTCTGCGCTAGCACCAAACTTCATCGGATGGCGTCGCCTGACGTGCGTAGGTATACTGCTTGTACCACCCGCCATTTGGATGACAGTGCCGCACACAAGGCAAACATCAATATTTTCTTTATCTCCGTCACTCTTCCATTTTTTCAACCCAACTGTGGTCATAAACGATACTTTCCTCGATACTAGATACTTGTCTAGCGCTGCCAGTACCTTGTTGGGATTATCGTTTGATACTTTCCTCGCTTATTGTCCACTTGTTCGAAATCCTCCTGATCGTCTGCTATAACATCCTCCATCGTCCTTGGTAGGAATCACGGAAAAGAGAAAGAAACGACTTCCTTTTCTTTAAAAACTAATTGCCGCAGCCAACACGTCTTTTGGTCACTTTGGCCGAGGGGATGTTTTAAAAAGGAAAAAGCCAGAATCCTTTGATATTAACATCTTCCTGATGCTGATCCTGCTTAGCAGTTACGGGAGACTTCCCGTCTCATAAATTGATATCAGATTATTTTTATAACTAGTTAATCACATGTGTTAGTGACTGGTTTTGATATAATTTCATTTAGAGCTTCGATTTTCCTGACTTGCTGGACATTATCCATCAGTGTTTCCACTCATGGCTAGTGTTTCACGTTGGTCTGTAATCTTGTGTCTATCCTCTGGATCATATTATGGTGTTTATCGAAGAAAACATACTGTAGCTGCTCGCCTTCACAATAACAAGGCTACTTCATAGTCATCTTCACCTACGATCAACATCAGCGATGCTGACATAAAGTTTTCGGACTCCCTGAAATCACCGCAGTTCGTTTTGATCGAAAAGTTTGATGTTCTGTCTCCAGGTCGGACAGCATGTTGACCTCAGCTCTTCACGTGGCACTTCCCGCTACTGCCATGCTCACAAATACATTAACATTCACAACTGTACTTGCTGTAAGGGTAACCTCTCGTATCGCCGTAATCACTGTTTCCAGTAGGAGCACTGACTTTATTTTAATTGATAAGATTGTCATGTCCTTGCTTTAATACCGTACTTGTATTTAGCGGTATTCCAACCGACACTTGCGGCCATCTTTAATGAATACCCAAACTGTTAACACGTTTGCTGAAAGATTCGAGTCAGTTGGAGCTGTGAGACTATTATGGTTCAGATATATGGCTCGGCTACCCCCCCCCCCCTCGGTGGTCTAACAGTTATCAAAGACTTACAAACTGGCAATCTTCTACCTTCCCTGCCAGACGCTGGCACTGTAAGGAACGGTAATAGGACTGGCTGCCCGGGTGGCAGTATAATGTGACTGGGTGGGACTGAAGCCTGTGTTGTGATAGCAGTCCCACCTGTGGCAGCAGGTTAACTTGTCCTGTTATGCACCTAGTTTGAGAATGGAATTTATGCAATAAACTAACCATACGGCTTCGTTAAGCCGAAGATAATCACAAGAAACTAGTGCGGTTACAACAACACATATTGCAATATCAAGTTTTCATTAAAATATCGGAGAAAGGAAGCTCTTTTGAGAGAAATTCTTCATTTAAAATGGAGGAAGTTGGATAAGTCTTTACGGATTCCCTATGTCGAGACCCCCTAAAGCCTCGATTAGGCGTCACGTGTAGACGACATTTGCAAA
>SMGT01013777.1:33950-47088 GCA_004794575.1 Lanistes nyassanus | reverse complement strand
TTATCGGTCCCTAAACAGTATTCAGTACTGAAGAAACTTGAGGTGGGCTGACATATTAGTAAGCAAATCAGAAACAAAAATATTATATTTGGACACCGGTATTGCTTAGAAGGCGAAAATTAAATAAGTGTATTGCCATTGCCAAAAAAAGACTGAAATTGCAACAGTATTTTAACTTAACAAAGATCACCCTAAAAACAAAAGGATCAGCCACAAACCTCACCAGTCGGTATCACAGATTGATGCTTATCTTAATGCTCGTTTGAAGATTAATAATCGGAATTAGAATACCTCCCGGGGCTTGGCATTGCGTGTTTCGTGTCTCCAGGAGCAAATATTCTGTTCGGAGAAGAATAATTTTAGAGAATTTGCTAGTAACTTGGAGAATAGCAGTAAGATATTGAAGAAGACCCCGAGAAAAGCGAGCAAAAAGCTAGCGATACGCTAGCCGCTAGCAGTCCTCCAGCGCAGAAAGGTATCATGTGATGAGCATCCCTGTAGAACCGGAGGATGACAAGAGTCACCAGGGCCCCCATGATGGCTGACAACATGCAGACGCCTGCACAGATCAGAAATAATCGTACACAAATCTTGTCGAGCTGATGTAACTGTACACGGTGAGTTCCCCACACTACGCACTGTACATGGTGACTGACCCACACTACGCACTGTGCATGGTGAGTTCCTCACACTATGCACTGTACATGGTGAGTTCCCCACACTACGCACTGTACATGGTGAGTTCCTCACACTATGCACTGTACATGGTGACTTGCCCACACTACGCACTGTTCATGGTGAGTTCCCCACACTACGCACTGTACATGGTGAGTTCCCACACTATGCACTGTACCTGGTGAGTTCCCCACACTATGCACTGTACATGGTGAATGACCCACACTATGCACTGTGCATGGTGAGTTCCCCCACACTACGCACTGTACATGGTGACTGACCCGCACTATGCACTGTACATGGCGACTTGCTCACACTACGCACTGTACGTTGTGACTTACCTACACTACGCACTGTACATGTTGATTTGCCCACACTATGCACTGTACATGGTGAGTTCCCCACACTATGCACTGTATATGCTGAGTTCCCCACACTATGCACTGTACATGCTGAGTCCCCCACACTATGCACTGTACACGGTGAGTTCCCCACACTATGCACTGTACATGCTGAGTTCCCCACACTATGCACTGTACATGGTGAGTTCCCCACACTACGCACTGTACATGGTGACTTGCCCACACTATAAGCACTGTATATGGTGACTTGCCCACACTACGCACTGTACACGGTGATTTCCCCATGCTACGCACTGTACATGGTGATTTGCCCACGCTACGAACTGTACTTTCTTTTCACTCACTCGTATGCATGCTACTATCGAGTTATATATTTTACCGTCTCATTCCTACCTTTGGAACAATTCACACTAAATTCAAACTCTCTCCCTCCTCCACATTCTCCATCGATGGGGACTGCGAAAAGGATTGCCAAGATACACAGCACCTAGACAAGAAAACAAAACTAAAAAGTTACACCCGTGTCATGCAAGGAATCCAAAGCCTATGACTGTGTAGTGTGTATATGTCTGTGCAGCCCAAAGACAGCGGCATTTATTCGTCGCGACATAATGTGTCATCTTTTTATCAACAGACATCATGATAAATGGGAGGAGATTTATCACAAAGAAATGCAGCAGTGGCAACATATTATATCCGGTAGTTACGCATTGTGCACACTCTTCGATCGCCATCCATCCTACAGCAGTACACGGTCACTCCTAACTGGTCACCTGCTTCAGCCATCAGTAGGCCGAACGCTTCAATGCACAGAGTACAAACAGGACCCTATCGGCCCCGGCATCCATTATGCTCATACAGGAATCCATCTATGTGTAATTCTGCCCTTCCGTTTAGTTTTATAGACAGTTTTCGTATACCACCATTTTATATTTTTAACTCTTTTGGGCTTATAGTCACCTGTGCATGCTTTTTGTTCACTAGGTTTTTTTTTGAATTTTTAATCACGAAAACATTAGCTGACATTTGCATTTTGTTAGGATTCTATAATTCAGATACTATTTGTCTAGTGTGAGCACTTAAAGACTGTGGTTCAATTTTTTGAAGGCCTTTACAAAATCAGTCACTCCACCATTCAGAATTGGTGAAGTCCTCAAGATATCAGACAGTCTAGCTACTTTTCTTTATTGCATGTTGTAACTGTTGATATAGTGATATATTTATCACCAGCCACGATCATAGTCATCAACAACAAACATCATCTAAAAACATTACCATAACCATCATTTTCATCATGATACCATTATCAACACAGTGTCGTTATTATAATGGAATATCATTCCTGCTTTGCACTTGAATGCTTACGTCAAAAGAAAAAAAGGTCATTTGACTTTGTGTTGAATAGACAGTAGAATAGACAAAATGCAATCAGTGTATCTCACCATTGTGTAAGCCATGCTGACGGTACCTCAACTCCTCAAAACAAGGGAGGTTTTGTCGTAGCTAACGTTAGGTCAACACACCTTACACAGCCGAAACTCACTTCTAAGCTTGCAAGTACAGTCATGCCATCTGACACGAAAGCACCTGTCGGGATATTCTAGTGCTCCACAAGAGGTTTTCCATTTAAGGAAACAGAAAATGCAGATTGAAGCTGTGATTCTAGGAATACGAACTTGTTCAATTGCATTTACGTACATATACTGTTATATGTTTGTGTGGTGTAAAGTGCGTGAGATCTCCCTTTTACTACGATGAGTGTGGTATATAAGACTTCATATATTAATAACGATCAGCTGCTTCTTGTTCCTTACCTTTCTATCTTGTTTTTGCTGTTTGCCTTTTACTTCTGAAACTACAAATTCTCCGTAGAAGTATCTGACACCAGCTTGTGTCTTTCCCATGTTGCAGAGGTGGAACTAATCTTTTTAAACACTGCTTTTTAGCAAATTGCTGATTGCAGCGCTGCAGGAAAATGGGTAGAGGGAGACACATGACAGGCCCACGAGCACACACATGCAAAGCACAACATTCACACGCACGCACACACGCTCGCGCACACACACATACTTCAGCGAAGTGGCTATTTTGACCTTCTGTCTCCTGGTCATCAAACACACTGTCATACAGTTGCAAGACACGCACGCACACACAATCATAATACATGTCTAGGCGCGTCATTCGCGATGAAAAAAAACAACATATGTATTCGTTTTTTTAGTCTTCACTTAATCAGAATTAAGTCAAGTTTAATTTAATTAGTTCACAAAACAGTTCGTTTCTGACAATCAAGGAAATTGCTGAGGTATTTCCAGATAAACATTACTGAGGTTTAAGGTGAGGTTTCATTTAATTCAACCAGCTAAACATCACCATCTATCTTTTTCAGAATATCTTAGGAAAAGTTTGAGAGTAAATACAGGAAATTTTGCCACTCTTTTATCAGGACATACGTGGAAAATACTTGCAGTGTCTGCCGGCCACCTGATCATGAATTGTTTCTGGTCAATAACTGTAGCTTATCCTGAACTTTAAAAAAAAACCCTTGTGGTTACATTTAGAACTGAAAAATTATCGCCAGCTAAGACACCGACAGCATGCGTGTAAAGGACAAGAATTCATCCATTAAAACAAAGACATCTCGTTATTTAAAACAAAGTGTAAGAGAACCGTCTTTTCCTTTCCGATTCAAAATTCAGATTTTGTTATTATTAAGAACACTTATTAAAATGGGGGATGGGGTCGGAAACGGACAAAGGATAAGTAAAGGCGCGCTATTACACACTGGGTAAGGAAGGGCAAATGCTAATGCTAAACAATAATGGGGACGGAATACTAGCAAAGCGGGTGCATGGCTGTCTGGAAACAACATTTGTTTTGCAGCGCTGCTGATGTCAGTCGTTGTCGGGCAGACCGTTGTAGACTCCCGCTGCTGTCGCTCCTCCAACGACGGCGGCTTGTGCTGCAGTCAGCGCCCCTGTGGCTCCAATGGCTTGGAGGGTGGACACCACACCCATTCCCACCCTGTTACGTCACAACACACGTCAGCAAAGCTTTAGATCATGACGTCACAGTCTCAGGCCCTCGAAGTCTAACTCATTTTTTTAAATTTAAGACACAAGTTATAAACTAGCCTTTATGCTCTCTCTCTCTCTCACACACACACTGGTAGGGCAAACAATTTGTAGCATAGACTTGCGTTTAATATGTTTGCGAATAATTTTATTTTATATTTTTGTTAATTTTTAATTTTAAGACTGTAATAAGCCCGAAATGTAACGGAAAGTTCAAGCCATCAACAGGTGTCCAGCTGAGACATGGATGACTGGAGACCACTGGTGTGAATGCGTAGGGCTGACGTAGTGTTAGGCGAGGGAAGGTGTTCAGTAGACTCAATTGCTTGAGGATAGAAAGTTTCTTCACAGGGCCAAGGGCTATAGGTGTTAAACCCAGTCTATGGGAGCCGCAAGGGTAACTGCTGGGCAGGCAGTTGCGTCACAACAGCATCTCTAGATGGTGACGTTATCAACCCACGCTCTGGATAGTAGTTCAAAGCTGCCAGGAGCGGCGTTTGGGGGTGGGGGTGGCAAGTGGGGCGACCTCCTCAGGCCCCGCTCTTGAGGGCGCCCCGCGCCTCAGGCAGAAGGTCGTCCTTATGGGTTACTCAAGCTATATTCTCCGGTAAACAGGAAACGCTGATACAGGCTCCGTTTAAAATACTTCAAAGTCAACTTCCTTAGTGTAGTACTTGGATGTCTTTTGTACAAACATTTTATGAATAACGAAAAAGAAAACCTAAATTCGTGCGCCAATTATGACAGTTCGGAGACCAAGGTGCAGAAGAACACCAATGTCACCACCTCAGGTGCCAGAATTCGTTGGAGCTAGGTACGCTTCTTTTGATTGACAGGGATGTGTGGTTAATGTCTCTGTCCTGATTAGGTATTTAATGCATTTGAATGTCACGAGATTGTGCGAGTGGAATGTTGTATGGAAAGAGTTCATTTTTTAATTAATGTATAAGCCCCCTACTTTGTGCACACGCCTTTAGCTGTCTTGCTTACCAGCTTTGCCACTGTGGGTCCTCAACGGAACCCGTTGGCTACGTCTTCAATGAAAGGCCTTTTACTCTTGTCGCCATTGCGTTGGCCTTCGTGCCTGGTGTTAATCGTTGCATCAGTTGCTGCGCTGCACATGTTACTCGGCGCGTGGGATCGCCGGGAGGCTGAGCATAATACTACCTCGCCCCGTTATGCTCCGCTCAGGAAAGTAACGGCCTACGAACAATCAGGGAATGTCAAGGAGGTAGAAGACTTGAAAGAAAAGCGAGGAAATGGTCTAGAATGAAAAGCAGGGATCCGTCCAATCCAGTACCTGCAGATCGTAGAGCAAAACCTTACAGGACGAGTTCAGAGGTCAAAGGTTGACCTGAACTGCAGCACAGTGTGTTGAATGCGGTATCGACTTGAGCCGAGCGCCTGCCAATCCTTGGTGCTCTTGCTTTTCGGCGTTGCCAGGGACACGCCTGAAGAGTTCGACAATATTTTAACAGAAGACGCGGAATGGAAACCTATCAAGTCTTGTTGGACGAGCAGCGAGAGGCCACTTCTTTTTGGTACAAACTGGTGTGCTTTGACGTCGGTTACCCGCTTAAAGCTAAAATTTAAAAGGTACTGGACCGGCAGGAAAAACCAACGTCAAGGGTATAACACCACACTGTTTCTGAAGGATACATGCAAGCTAAAATAATACAAGATGACATTCACCAACAAATTTCAAGTCCAGCAGGAAATGTTAGAAGAGAAGACCATTGAGGAGAGGTGAAAATTCGGCGAAGGAAGTACTAACAACAATGTGCTAGGAAGTTCTACAGCCCAAGATGTAAAACTGTAAAGAATGGATCTGTAAAAAAAAACCTCTGAAAAGAGCGAAGAAAGGAGCAGGCAGCAGTCGACAGCAGTCGACAGCAGTTACACATAGCTACACAAATCAAGAACCCACGAGGGACGTGCAGACCTGAATTAAGACATAAAGAAAAATGTTCAGGTAGATCAGAAGAACTATGTAGAGACCCTGGCAGCGGAAGCTGAGAATGAAGCCTAAGTTGCATTTAGGGAGATGCAAAGTCTCTATGCCATCAGCAAGAAAGCCCTCGGGAAACTTCAATAATCCAGAACGGCCCCTGAAAGACAAAGATAGGAAGACAAACATTGGAGAGATGAAACAGAAGAACAGATGGAAAGAGCGTGTTGAAGAACTGTTAACCAGACCGCCTTATCAGGACCCCCAGAAAATCCAGTCAGCCAACAGTGACCTGCCTATAGACTGCAGCTAAAAATAGCAAGGCAGCAGGACCCAAAAGTATCCCAGGCGAGGCGCTGAAGGATGTCAGAGACCTTAGTGGAAATGCCCCACCATCTCTTTAAGAAGATAAGGCCAAGTTCCTTTCTTTCGGCCCTCTCTTTGCTACGTGTTTGGGTACGATAAGCTCCCTTGGGCACATGCGTCTGCATACGGCTATGTATAGCGCTGCAAGTACCTTTGTTGGAGTTATCTTACGATAAATTAAGCGCTTGTCCTCATTTGTTCTTTATTAATTTTAATTTGCGACCTACCCTGTTGTAGCGGCTGTTGACATTGCACCTGCAGCGGCAGAGCCCGCAATAATGCCTGATCCTGCAAATCCAATACCAGCGATTGCCACTGGTGCTGCTACAATAGCCAGCGCACCTGTTCCCAGCCCCAATCCTAGTTTCCAGATCCAGGAGTCTGCAAACACAATGAACAGCATGAAGTTTAATTCTGGTGGGAATCCTTCCCTTGGCATAAATTCTGGTTATTTCACACATAGCAGTCACAGCAAACACACTACAATATTTGTAAAACACTAAATACACACATTTATTACAGACACGATTGAATTCTTCACAGCTTACTGCCTTGATGAACAACTCATCATGCGGATGTTAGTGTAACTGTGTCTACCGTGGTACAATGCACTTGACAGGGCACGTTCCCATGTTCTAGCAGCAGGCTCTGCAGAACGATATAACAGCGAGATTTGCCCGAGAGTCGTGACGTCAACCAGAGGAAAGGCAGTAATGTCTCATCTGCTAATCCTCCTCGTGACGTCACCCGCGGGCTGATTTTCCCCCGGTAGTGTAACAGATTTTTTTAAAAGTCCTATGTTTATAGATTAGCGTGCTTTTTTTGGAGGTTGGGGGAATGTTATGAAGGGTCTTCGCAAAGATAAGTTCACAACAGGGCGAACTTTGTATGTGTTAGTGTGCCTTTAATTAAGTTTAAAAGATGTGTTATTTCCCCCTCCTCCCCCCGTACTTTTTTGCCTGCCCCAAAAGTCTCCTTTCGTCAAATTATCCCGACCCAGCCTTAACCTATACTTAAATATCGTCCTGGGCTGAGTTGCATGAGCGTTCTTATCTCGTGTTATGTGCATAGGAGATCCTAAAATATACAGGGCGAATGGAGCTTATGACCGCTGTTATGACGAGAAGTGCAGATACGAAAGCTCATGCATGGCAGCCCAGAACTTTAAACCTTAAGCCGTAGGGGTTTTTTTGAAAGAGAAAAGTGCGCAGCTCCCTTTGCGATATTGACTTCGGTAGCTATTCCATTCGAATATCCACAGAAGAGATCTAGGCGATATAAACGCAAACAAGTTGTATTGCTCTGAGTTTTTCGCACCTCCCCACGAAAGAGCTACCAATCTCCAGCCAATCAGGGTGCGCTGCAAACACATCGCGAAGTGAGCTGCGGACTTCAAACAACACGAGCAGAGAACCCCACACAGGCATTTTAAGATGTCTTCTTTTTTACATCGCGATGTTCAAACTTCGCGATGCTTCAGCAGAACAGAACACGTCTTTATTGTACAAGCTCTTACCCAGAAACCCCAATACCTAACAAAGCGTTATTCTACTATCAGAGTTTACAACTTTAGACAATTTCCGAAAGCTGTTAATGATAATTTAAAGGACATTGGGCTGTTGCTTGTTCTGGCCATGAGGACTATGGTTTTACGGTAATAAATCGGTTCCCTAGCAATGTCCAGTTCTTAGGGATGGTAAGATGCCATGGTGCTGGTTTAAACTAGTCAACATGAATGACCAAACCAAGCCATCTAGTACCACATATGAAGCTTTACACGAAAAGAGCAATCTTGGGTTGAACTATGAATATATACTGTTAGTTTGAACTATGAATATATACTGAATCTGTTAATACTTAAATGGATTATCTTGGCTCTTGATTTGTCACTCAGACTTCCTTCACTTCTTCGTATACTGTGGGTGCTGTCTATGTTCACATTAACACATGAAGGGACATAACTTAATCAAACTTCGAACTAATGTTCACGGGATAACAAGAAATCATACGTACTATCGCTCTTTTTACAATCATCACAGTTACGTGCCGTCACCGGTGACATCAGCAAGACGACAAAGAAAAGGCCCACCTGTAAGAAAAGATTTCCAAGTGTATCTCTGTCACAGCACATGGATCAGAAGGAAACACGATGAAAAAGTCTATGTAGGAGTTCTCTTCCCACTGTGCTTTTTTTTTAATTTTTTGTTTTAAATCATGTATTACTTATGTCTTGATTAAAAACGTGAATCTATTTTTTTTCCTGTTGTTGTATTCTTATAGCTCCACTGGGCTGGAATAAAGAACACGGCACGGCACGGCACGGCACGGCACGGCACCATTTTTCTTAACTGGCCGACTCATGTGCTATTACAGAAATGACATCAAAAGAATGGCGAATGATGTAGACGAAACAAAAACACCAATATTACCTATACAATAAAATATAAATGACAATACATTCACACGACTCGAATCCCCATCTGTCTATAATTTCTCCAAAGAATCACATAAGACAGTACTATAAGTATTATTTACACATAAATTCAGATCGTGGCAGTATGCATTTCATGAAACTAAAATGGCTGGCTGTTTTATTAAAGGAAACTCTCCTCCTTTCTTCACGGGTCAGCCAAAATCTATGTGTACACAACAACAACAAAAGCTGGCATTCCCCCATAGCCTACAATAACTAAACACAAATATCACACAGTAAGGCACACACATCTTTTCTCAACTACTATTGTATGCATACTTGGCTAACTTTCAGTAACACAAAAATACAGCGCCACACTGACGTCACTTTATGCTCGATAGTCTGTAACATAGAAGGGACCCCTCGATTGTTGGTCGTCAAAGATGATTTAGATGAAGCTGCCCTGCTACATCTTTGATAGCTGCACTTGTTGAACACTTTACACCTCTTCATGCCAAAGCCGGTGTTGTGAGAAAGTTGTGAGAACAGGTTTCTGCTGTCCGGGGTACGAGGGTGGGGTGGGGGGGTGCTGCGTTCGTCACACAACTAAATGGGTTATAAAATCCCCCAACTTTTAATATTTATGGTGACAATTGTGTGAGTGCGTGCGTTCACGGGCAGGTTTTGGGGGGGGTTGCTAACGTAAGAACAACTATCTCCATGCCAGTTCTAAGCCTGCGTTAGCAAATCCAAAGCCTTATCAGGGTCGTGTCACCTGACCACAAAATGTCTGCCATGCGGGTATTCTAGTGCTGTACACACGGTTTTCCTTTTAAGGAAACAGAAAATATACATCAAACCTGCGATTCTGGGATATCGAGACTCAGTAAATCACGTTTTGCATGCTTATCCTAAATATTGGTGCGAGTCGCTACAGAAATGAACGCTCTTGCTGTTTGTGTATGTTTTATTCAATAAGTTTTCATAAAATAATGAAATTCGAACTGTTATGTGTGAACAATCGATGTGCAAGGGGAACACAAAGCGTGACATTTATTAAGCACACATCTCTGCTTTCAAATTAACTGCAAACAAGCTGTAGACACTTGGTAGTTAAAGAGTCGTCCTTGCGCTCGCCCTGCACGACCGCCGTTAAGGTGACGACATATTTTTAGGTGGAAACTATTTTTACTGTATTATTTATTATTCTTATATGCTTACTTCCCAGAACACCGTGGTACGAGCCTCCATCCACCTACAATCTCCCACAACACAAGGAATAACAAGACTCTTTAATACAGTGAAAAGAAAAGAGAATATTGAATACAGACAGCGGGCATTTACAGAATGAATAATAATCTAGGCTCATTGACAGAATATGACTCCCCGGCTTTCTTTCTGGTTAATTAACATGTGTTTCCTGCCACCACTTGCTCTACTATCATAACAATGAAGACACACATACCTGTTGAACCTGCAACTTTAAACTGAAAAGTCACGTCTTTACCACTTAGCTACCGATTACCAGAGATTGGTCTCTGTATTGAAACCATAAGAAGTGAAGCTCTGTAGAGGTCATAGCTTGACCTTTAATCATCAGTTGTGGTTAGAAACCGAGATGAGCAAGCGCAGACTTACCAAGGAGTTGCGCGCCTGAACCTCCTGGAACTCAAGTGGGAAAAAAATGTCGCGGGCCAGTGTCAGTATAGTGTGACTGGGTGGGACTGGGTGGGACTGAAGCCTGTATTGCGACAGCAGTCCCACTTGTGGCAGCACGTAAACTTTGTCTAAGCAACACCGTCCTTCTTGTTGTGTACAGGTTACTACAGTAGCTGCTTTTTTCGTTGACTTGTTTTTAATCGTGCAAACATCTGTGCCAACAGTTTGAGGTTAGCTAATTAAAATAGATGGAGCACTCATTACTTTTCAAATTTAGTAATAATCTTAACCCCCATCTAAATGCAACATGATAGCAAGATTTTTAATATTGTCTTCACCCCTTAGTCCATCATGAAGATATTTAATTCAGATTATAGTGGTCTAGTGTGCGCACATAAACACTGTGGTTCAGCTTGTTGAAGACCTTCACAAAATCCATCACTCTTCAATTCAGAATTGGTGAAGTCCTCAAGATATCAGACAGTCTAGCTACTTTTCTTCATAACATGTTGTAGCTGTTAATATAGTGAAACTTTATTTTCAACCTCGATCATAGCCATCACCAACAACAGTCATCTAAAGCTTTGTCATAACCATCATTTTCCTAACGATACCATTACCAGCTCGTTATCATTATTGTTATGATTTTTGGCGGCTTAAATTGTTGCCCTAACCAGTCAGGTGGAAGAGCAACTTGTTACCGTCGACCCGATTCGCTCAGAGGAGGGGGAGATGACCAAGCGAGGGGCGAAGATTACCCCGCCCCTTCCGTTCCCCGAGTGGCCCCAATGTTATGGTTTTCGCGGTTCGCTGCCCTAGCCAATCGGGAGAGAGCCCGGTGGAACGACGGAGGTGGTCGGGCGAGAGCCGAGGGTAACCCGCCGCCCTCCCCCGGTTGACCCGTCACCCTGAAAGGTGGTCGGGCGGGAGTTGGGGATGAACAACCCTCCCAGCTACAGCCCACTATCCCTAACGGGTAGACAGCCTATTCGCGTTTTTCTTGCAAGTCCGAGTTCAGGGCTATAAAGGCAGCCGACCGCCAACTACGACTGTTGGGGCCTGGTTAGCTCAGTTGGTAGACCTGCGGACTAGCAGATGGAAGGTTGCTGGTTCGAATCCTGGTGTGGCCAAGGATTATTTCCTGGTGTTATACATTGTGCAAACTCCATTCGGCCATCTCCCCGCACATTAAACTGCCTGTCCGCACTGACCATCTTACTGCAGCCATCAGTCTGGTGGTTCTTTCAGTGCATAGTTTAGTAATAGGACCCCATCCCCCATAGTGCGAAATCACCGCGAGGTGGAAGCACTGTCCCTCTAAATAACCACCACAACCACCAACTACGAATGCCCAATACACCCAACAGTTCTGGGGTGGTTACTACAGAAGAGTATGACCTGCTGCAACAGGGGTGACTCTTGTCAGTCGGGAAAGGAACTCGGGCTGAGACTGTGAAGCTGAGAGAAGTGGCATTCCTATCCAACATCGTGAAAGTGAGTGTACGTACCGTGTCGAGAAGTAGGACACGAGCGGAGCTGGGAGATAGTAGTTAGACTTGAAAGCCATTAGTAAACTGATTAAGGAAAAGTATATCTCCTGATTGTTGATTTGTCGCTTGTCCGATCGGGACTAGTAGAAGTTAGCGAAAGTACGGTTAATTCATGGTGATCGTCGGTAATTGATCTATACTCCGGTAAATAACGTGTGCGTGTAGATACGTGTAGCATCGCTGTGGTGAATATATGAGAGTGGGAGCGATTGATCTACATATGTCGGTAGATGTATATTGAAGCATTATTCATTGTGTAGTGGAATATTCTATGTTGTAACTGTAAAATAAATAGAATAGTATATTATAGCTGCCCTCTTTTATTAAGTTGTGCGCGTGACAAGTAAGGGGATGGGGGCTTGAGCAAAATTAGGCAGCGATCGCATTGTTAGTTTCCCCCTTCCTGACACATATTTATGTTGTTGTAACTCTAGTTAACGAGCAGGCTAGTGAAACACATAAACGTAATACCTCTAGACACATGACAGAGTAATACCACAACAATTATTATCACGGTATCAATATCATTGCGCTATCATTAACATTAAACTATCATTATCATCGCCCTATATCATTCCTTCCTTGCCCTTGAATGCTTTCGTCAAAGAAAGAAAGCCACTTCGCTTTGTGTTGATAACCGAACAAAATACAATTAGTGTATCTCACCTTTGTGTATGCCATGTTGACAGTACCTTAGCCCCTCAAAACACTGGAGGTTTTGGTGCAACTAATGGAGTCAGGTCAAGTCAGCTTACACAGTCAGGACCCAGGACCCAGGAGGGGAATGCAGAGCCTTATAAAGAACACAGTCATGCCACGTGACACGAAAACGCTTGCCTGACGTGCAGATACTCTAGTGCTGCGCACAAAGTTTTCCTTTTAAGGAAACAGAAAATACAGATTGAAGGAGCGATTCTAGGAACACTCATCGATCGATTGCACATACGTACATATACTGTTTGTTATATCTTTGTGTGTTGTCAAGTGCAGTAAGCGCCCTCTTTATGAAGGTATTTCTGCGTTATATAACAAACACTCTATGGATGATGATGATGATGATGATGATGATGATGATGATGATGATGATGATG
>SMGT01013777.1:20540-33940 GCA_004794575.1 Lanistes nyassanus | reverse complement strand
GTAAGGGGATGGGGGCTTGAGCAAAATTAGGCAGCGATCGCATTGTTAGTTTCCCCCTTCCTGACACATATTTATGTTGTTGTAACTCTAGTTAACGAGCAGGCTAGTGAAACACATAAACGTAATACCTCTAGACACATGACAGAGTAATACCACAACAATTATTATCACGGTATCAATATCATTGCGCTATCATTAACATTAAACTATCATTATCATCGCCCTATATCATTCCTTCCTTGCCCTTGAATGCTTTCGTCAAAGAAAGAAAGCCACTTCGCTTTGTGTTGATAACCGAACAAAATACAATTAGTGTATCTCACCTTTGTGTATGCCATGTTGACAGTACCTTAGCCCCTCAAAACACTGGAGGTTTTGGTGCAACTAATGGAGTCAGGTCAAGTCAGCTTACACAGTCAGGACCCAGGACCCAGGAGGGGAATGCAGAGCCTTATAAAGAACACAGTCATGCCACGTGACACGAAAACGCTTGCCTGACGTGCAGATACTCTAGTGCTGCGCACAAAGTTTTCCTTTTAAGGAAACAGAAAATACAGATTGAAGGAGCGATTCTAGGAACACTCATCGATCGATTGCACATACGTACATATACTGTTTGTTATATCTTTGTGTGTTGTCAAGTGCAGTAAGCGCCCTCTTTATGAAGGTATTTCTGCGTTATATAACAAACACTCTATGGATGATGATGATGATGATGATGATGATGATGATGATGATGATGATGATGATGATGATGATGATGATGATGATGTACACACACAAAGCTTTTTATAGGCTAGTTCACCCTTTACGTTCATACACAAAACGTGAATTTAAAAGAATAGGGGAGTCTACGGTAAGGTCCCCATCACACGGGGCTACCTCCCGGCAAGACCCCCACGACCTGCCGTTTTGTCAAAACGTGGGTCTGTTCCGTTTTGAGCCACGCTTGTTTTGAACGTACTCAAAAACTTGTGCCGATTATCCCGTCAAAGAAGTTCATGGCAGGCTGATGTAAGTTCCCAATGTCTACTTAAAATCTAGAAGATCAAGAAACGTTTATGTAGACGTTAACGGTCAGGTGGTTCCGGAACACAGCCAGGTGTGATAGGGGCTTAAAATAATGGAATGTGTCCCCTACTCAAGGGAGTGAATTAGAGCAAATCAAACGAAAAATGATACAGAGCTTCCACACAGAGGCCAAACGCGGGGATACCATTGAGAGGTAGTGTACCGCACCTCAAGGCAGAGCACGCCTGTGTTCACGATGTATTGGGTTACATCAGGTGCTCTTTTGTCCGGGTGGTAGTAACAGCAGTCGGGATATGAGAAGTGAGTCGTGCCACTTTAGAGATACCAGCCCGTAATCCTTCTGTCACTGCGGTGATAAAATAATCAGGGTCGATTATTGGAAAAAAAAGCGATTTGGGTGTAGTCTGCTGTGCTCCAGCAGCGGTGGTGGGGGTGGGGTAGGTAACGGGGCCGAAGCCTTCCGGAAACAATAGTGCATTACCCTTGGTAGCAGACGCTATCGTCAACCAGCTCTTTCTTTTCCACCTTGCTGACGGCTTCAAAATCCCTTCAAAATCTCACTTCCATAAGTAGTCTGATAATCTGTACAGTACGGCTTCACAAGCTCTTCTATATCACTTCAGTGTGCCGTAGTGCAGGCTGCTCAAATCCCTGGGTTGAGGATGGGGTGGGGGTGACACCGCTGCACTAGATGATTGATAACATGGCGCGACGTGCTCGAGCTAAAGCTAGGCAGGGGAACCGCTTATGACTTGTTTGAGAACACACTCTAGCCCTTGAAGGTTAAATTACTATCACCGTTCCGGCGTACTGAGTGTCACAGTTGGAGTATTCTCGGACCTGGAGTAGAATACCAGGCCCGGAATAAGAACGTTTGCCCACATTCTGCATTGCCCATACATAACAGTAACTGTGTGCGTGTGTGAGTGGGTACACACGTGTTTGTGCATTTATGCGTGTTCACCATTCTTCTCAGGCTGTTCTGATCAAGAGAAGGAGTTGCAGACAAAAACAAGGCTTGCAGACAGACGACAGCCATAGAGAACCGAGAAGCAGCTATGAAAGTTGAAGAAAGAATCCAGAAAACCAGTCAAGAAGCCCAGTGTTCTTGAGTAAAGAGTGAAATAATTTAAACAACTATCAATTTTTTTAAACCAAAGGCGATAGTGTTTCAGGGGTCTGGATGGCTCTGGCGATAGAGCGGCGGACTGTCGTGTGTGGTTGCTGGGTCTAAGCTAGGAGTGGCTGTAATAATTTGTTCCTGGAGTTATACATCGGGGATTCTCCATTCTGCCAACCCTCGAATATTAAACTGCCTGTCCGCACTCCCCGTCTTACTGTAGCTTTCAGTCTGGTGGTTCTTTCAGTGCATATAGCCTTGTAACGAAACACGATCCCCTCAAAATGGGAAATCCCTGCTAGGTGGAAGCACTGTCCCTCTAAAATTACCTGTGTGCTACCTTCTTCTTTTCACTTGACTGCTTTTTCTTCATGAGGTGGTATGACTCCAGACGAGGACGTGGTATGACTCCAGACGAGGACGTGGTATGACTCCAGACGAGGACGTGGTATGACTCCAGACAAGGACGTGGTATGACCCCAGACGAGGACGTGGTATGATTCCAGACGAGGACGTGGTATGATTCCAGACGAGGACGTGGTATGACCCCAGACGAAGACGTGGTATGACCCCAGACGAAGACGTGGTATGACTCCAGACAAGGACGTGGTATGACCCCAGACGAGGACGTGGTATGACTCCAGACGAGGACGTGGTATGATTCCAGACGAGGACGTGGTATGACTCCAGACAAGGACGTGGTATGACCCCAGACGAGGACGTGGTATGACTCCAGACGAGGACGTGGTATGACCCCAGACAAGGACGTGGTATGACTCCAGACGAGGACGTGGTATGACTCCAGACAAGGACGTGGTATGACCCCAGACGAGGACGTGGTATGACTCCAGACGAGGACGTGGTATGATTCCAGACGAAGACGTGGTATGACTCCAGACGAGGACGTGGTATGACTCCAGACAAGGACGTGGTATGACCCCAGACGAAGACGTGGTATGACTCCAGACGAGGACGTGGTATGACCCCAGACGAAGACGTGGTATGACTCCAGACAAGGACGTGGTATGACCCCAGACGAAGACGTGGTATGACCCCAGACGAAGACGTGGTATGATTCCAGACGAGGACGTGGTATGACCCCAGACGAGGACGTGGTATGACTCCAGACGAGGACGTGGTATGACCCCAGACGAGGACGTGGTATGACTCCAGACGAGGACGTGGTATGACCCCAGACGAAGACGTGGTGTGACTCCAGACGAGGACGTGGTATGACCCCAGACGAGGACGAGGTATGACCCCAGACGAAGACGTGGTATGACCCCAGACGAAGACGTGGTATGAGCCCAGACGAGGACGAGGTATGACCCCAGACGAAGACGTGGTATGACCCCAGGCGAGGACGAGGTATGACCCCAGACGAAGACGTGGTATGACCCCAGACGAGGACGTGGTATGACTCCAGATGAAGACGTGGTATGACTCCAGACGAGGACGTGGTATGACTCCAGACGAGGACGAGGTATGACCCCAGACGAAGACGTGGTATGACCCCAGACGAGGACGTGGTATGACTCCAGACGAAGACGTGGTATGACTCCAGAAGAGGACGTGGTATGACTCCAGACGAGGACGAGGTATGACCCCAGACGAAGACGTGGTATGACCCCAGACGAGGACGTGGTATGACCCCAGACGAAGACGTGGTATGACCCCAGACGAGGACGTGGTATGACTCCAGACGAAGACGTGGTATGACCCCAGACGAGGACGTGGTATGACTCCAGACGAGGACGTGGTATGACCCCAGACGAGGACGTGGTATGACTCCAGACGAGGACGTGGTATGACTCCAGACGAAGACGTGGTATGACTCCAGACGAGGACGAGGTATGACCCCAGACGAGGACGTGGTATGACTCCAGACGAAGACGTGGTATGACTCCAGACGAGGACGAGGTATGACCCCAGACGAGGACGTGCGTCCAGCAGGCAGTGTCGGGAATATGTTATTTATTTTTTTAGTTTGAGCACCATGTATTTCCACAGCCGAATCTAATTAAATGTATTTTATCGTCGTGTTCGTAATGCAACCTTTAAACGATTCAGCTCGACCACTGCAACATGCATAGTGAAATACTGCAATATGGATTTTTTCCCGGTCTTATAACTCCTGTGTGTATGTGATGGCATTATTTCTGTTTCTTTAAGCTCGTTATACGAATTTCTCCTGCACCAGACTCACTTCCTCTATCGCAGTCTGCAGGCTATATACTCCCATACACTTCTTGAAGAAAAACAGCCACTTGTTTCCAAGACTAGAGTCCAGATAATAGTGAGAGGTCGCTCAGTGAGAAGCTCCCACAGATTATGAGATTAGCGTTGATTTGCCTCAAATGACAACAGATTATGTTCACATCATGTTCACTTTCCTGCTGTGAGCTGTCCATAAAGAAGCCCCTTCTTAACTATAACGTGCAAAATGTCGCAGACATTCTTCGAAATTCTGCTCTTGTTGCACATTGTACTCTTCCTGTGTAGTCGCGCAGGCGCTATAAGTGAATATTTATAAAGCTTAAATATCTCCACGCCGAAAGATATAGTAGGAGTACTGCAGGAACAATTGCGTAGCGGGAGATAAATGATACAGGCCCACAAACAGACGTAACACACGACCGGCGCATTACTCACATGCATGCAAACACGCTCGCGCGCGCGCACACACACACACACACATATGCTTCCGTATATTTCAGCGACTCTGCTGTTTTGACTTCCTTAAGTCTGTTGGTCATCAAAAACTATCACACAATGTGTTGTGAAGTGATTTTTGACTGGTTTGGCTCATAGTACAGCACGTAAAAGCTCAAATTCACTGGAGCCAATCAATTGGCGAGCTCTATTTCGCGATCGGAGCTGTAAAAAGTGGAGCCAATCAATTGGCGAGCTGTATTTCGCGATCGGAGGTGTAAAAAGTGGAGCCAATCAAATGGCGAGCTCTATTTCGGAGGTCTTTCCGGGGGCGGGGGAAAGGGAGATGTTTCGAGAGGAGGATTTAGCGGAAGGGTAAGAGGGGATAGACAGAGAGATTGACAGTTGAGTTGAATCTGCATCGTGGGGAAATGTGCTTATTTACCTATTTGTTTTTTTGTCATGTGCAGTTATAGAGTGTTATAAATAGAGCAATTTTAAATAGGGCGATTGACTTGTGCTGCTGTGTAATGTGTGACTCAAAACTTAAGCTTGAATTGTTGAGTTTCTTTACGTGATTGATGAATGTGTGGCGAACCCCGCCTTCCACCTAACAACCTGGAGAATCTGCTTATAACATACGGGTATGTATGCACAATAACAATACATAGGTAGGCACATCATTCACATAAAAAACAACACATAGACTGTTTTATTCTTAACTAAAGCAGAAGTCCAGCCTTTATTTAAGTAGCTTATAACAGTTCATTTCTGACAAAAAATTACTGAGAGGTTTCTAGATAAAAATCTCAAGTAGAGGTGTAAGGAAACTTTTTATTTTGGATTCAAATTTCAAATACCTGTTTATTTAAAGCAGTTATTTAATCATTTGTGTAAGTGTGGGTGGGCGGAAAGGGGAATGGGGGCGAGGACCAAACATTATTCTGAGAACGTTCCAGAGTTTTGCTTCTTAAGAACTGTGCATTGTGTCTGACGGCTATAGCTGTTTGGGTCTCTAATCTGTCAGTGTGAGTCTGACGGCTATAGCTGTTTGGGTCTCTAATTTGTCAGTGTGAGTCTGACGGCTATAGCTGTTTGAGTCTCTAATCTGTCAGTATGGGTCTGACGGCTATAGCTGTTTGAGTCTCTAATCTGTCAGTATGAGTCTGACGGCTATAGCTGTTTGAGTCTCTAATCTGTCAGTATGAGTCTGACGGCTATAGCTGTTTGAGTCTCTAATCTGTCAGTGTGAGTCTGACGGCTATAGCTGTTTGAGTCTCTAATCTGTCAGTGTGAGTATGACGGCTATAGCTGTTTGAGTCTCTAATCTGTCAGTATGAGTCTGACGGCTATAGCTGTTTGAGTCTCTAATCAGTCAGTGTTAGTATGACGGCTAGGTTATAGCTGTTTGAGTCTCTAATCTGTCAGTGTGAGTCTGACGGCTAGGCTATAGCTGTTTGAGTCTCTAATCTGTCAGTGTGAGTCTGACGGCTATAGCTGTTTGAGTCTCTAATCTGTCAGTATGAGTCTGACGGCTATAGCTGTTTGAGTCTCTAATCAGTCAGTGTGAGTATGACGGCTATAGCTGTTTGAGTCTCTAATCTGTCAGTGTGAGTCTGACGGCTATAGCTGTTTGAGTCTCTAATCTGTCAGTATGAGTCTGACGGCTATAGCTGTTTGAGTCTCTAATATGTCAGTATGAGTCTGACGGCTATAGCTGTTTGAGTCTCTAATCTGTCAGTATGAGTCTGACGGCTATAGCTGTTTGAGTCTCTAATCTGTCAGTGTGAGTCTGACGGCTGAGTCTCTAATCTGTCAGTATGAGTCTGACGGCTATAGCTGTTTGAGTCTCTAATCTGTCAGTGTGAGTCTGACGGCTATAGCTGTTTGAGTCTCTAATCTGTCAGTGTGAGTCTGACGGCTAGGCTATAGCTGTTTGAGTCTCTAATCTATCAGTGTGAGTCCGACGGCTATGGCTGTACCTGTTTCAGCCTCTAATCTGTCAGCACGGTAGCTAGCTCCCCTTCGAGATGGCACAAGGTAGCCAACACCAAAACTGGGACTGCTACAGCAGACTGTTTTACACAATAAGTGGACAAAGGAAATGCACTTTCTCGCTACTACATCAGCGGCTATCAAAGAAGGGTTCCTTGTTACCCAGAAGATAAAAAAAAGAGAGTACACTGGCACTAAAACGACAGCTGAATAGGAAAAGACTGTTCCAGACTGTTCGAGGAAGAGCGAACGCTAACGCCAAGCAATGACTGGGATTCGAAATACTCGCAAAGGTGGCGCATTTCTGTCTGGAAGTAAAATGGGTTTTTTTTCAGCGCTGCTAATCGCAGTCGTCTCTGGACCAGATATTGTACAAGCCGTAGACGCCCGCGGCCGTCCCTCCTCCAACGACTGTGGCCTGTGCAGCAGTCAGTGCCCCTGTGGCTCCAATGGCTTGGAGGGTGGACACCACGCCCATTCCCATCCTGTTACGTCACAACACACGTCAGCAAAGCTTTAGATCATGACGTCACAGTCTCCAGCCTGCCGAAGTCTAACTCACATTTCTGTATTAAAAAACAAGCTCTAAACTAGCGATGATGCACACGCACGCCAACACACACACTCAGGTACACTGACACGTACCCACGCATCCACCCATGCACACAAACACAGACACACACCTACCGCCACACAGTAGACACAATGACTATAACCCTAAGCTAACGGTACAAGATATATAACATTCGTGTTTACTAATGCCGGTGCACTTCTCTCGTGGTTACTTTGTGCTTTTCACTTATAAGTGCGACCACTCTCTGTTCTCGGGTGTTTACCCCTATTCCTTTCACCCTCCAATCATATTTGTAAAACATATCTATCCTGCACACTTACTAGTTAATTAAATAAGTGGTTTTAGAAAAATGCTACAGAAAAATGTGTTCACCAGTCCCGATTGTAAACTATCTTATTTTATCAAAAGCTAATTTTGCATGGACTTTTTCAATTGAATGAACTGCCACGTGAGAGTTTGGTGTGGATAAGTCAAAGCCCGTTCGCGTGCCTGTGGGGCAGTTTTATTTCACCTCAACCGGTGGTAGATAGATATAGAAAATATAAAATATTCGCGCTGAACACACTCCTGCACCAGAGGTACTTGTAACATAATCAAATGAGTAGAGAGGAGGTATATAGGAGGTCTAGATATTTAGATGTACTTTTCTGTAGAGTTCTGAACTTGGGAGAGGTAAGAAATGGCATACTCATCTATTGATGTAGCCAGCGTAGATAAGTGAAACCTGAGACCACAGACCTTACATATACAGATACTTTTTCTTCGCGCTTTGCTAAGAAACTCTGCCCAGTTGAGGGAAGCAACTCGTGCTTCTAGAGTTGCGTCCATTGTGGTCGAGGTGTCTTAAGGATAAACCAGCATAATGGTATAACATGATTATCGCGCTACTTTGTTAATCCTGTTCTGCTCGTGGTAAGAAGTCTGGTATAATGAAAGCTACACATGCGGTAGTATGTACCATTACGAGGCATGGTAGTCATTTTGATCCCCAGGTAAGTGAATTTTCTTGTGTTGCTTGTTGTGTCCTGAATGCAGTTACTTGTTTTATTCATGCACACACCAATAAGTCCTTTAGAAAAAAGCCTTCACACACACACACACACACACACACACACACACACACACACACACACACACACACACACACACACTATTCATTCACATGGCTCCTTGGCATTTTACATTTTCTGTTAGTTCCATTGCATAACTGTCTTGTTATTTAAATAAGCTGTGTAACAAATTCTCCAGCTACTTTAATGTCATAGATTTTATTTCGTATGATCCAAGTTTGAACCAAGAGAAGTCAACTGGAGAAAGAGAGAGGCGTAGAGACACCCCCCCCCAAAAAAAAAATAACAAACTTTTGAAACGTTCTACGGCTGTATGACCCAGTACTTGGCGTACTTTAATTGGGTGTGCAAACAGCAGCAACAGCGGCATAGGGTGTATTTATGCCCACCGGGAGCTAATGCAACCAACGGTAGCGTAGTGGCGTTGATGAGCTGAACGGACAAAAGAACTGTAGAAAAGCGATGTGAGGACTGATTATTCTACGTACGTAAAGGGCTTATTCATGTATCACGTAACTGAAGATTAGAAACGGTCTGTCGCGCTCTGCCAGGTAGCGTTTCCTTTAATGACTAACTGAGCTTTTGTGTAACCTACTGGTGTTAATTCTATGACCATTGGCAGGCGTGACAATTAGAGTGATGGCGTGACAAGTAGAGTGATGGTGCTGGCGTGACATAACGTAGCATACAACGTATTCAAATTCCCAATGTGTTTAAAATATCAGAGCGTTTTCTGTTTCAATTTTGTTGTTGTGTTATTTTGGGTATTTTTGGTTTCGGTTTTGATTTTGTGATTTTGCTTTAGTTTTGTTTGTTCGGGGGTTTCGGGTGGATAAGAAAAGCTGGTGAATTTCGCTTCCGGATTAGAAGTTTTCGGCCTTAGCCCTGCTTTGACCTTATTTTTGTTACTGAAATTACTCGTTATTTTTCAGTACGGAGGGAACATTCGCCCACAACTTTGCACTTTTGCTAAACGGTCCCATTGCTTGCTCCACGATTCATTGCTGGGTCATTATATAGTGACTTAGCTTAGGGGAGTATTCGGAATATTTGAAGAATACTACCGAGGCGGTAGCGGAGCTATTTATCTAACGCATAATACGCACACAGCCCCAGCTAACTCGAATATTGAGGGAAAGTACGAACAGTTCGGGTATTCATTACAGGTATAACTCTCGTGGATGCGAACCTCCTGCCTCGGAAGAGGACACCTTAACCACTAGACCACCGAGGCGGTCGAAATGCGGATGAAAGACCCTCGTAACTAATGGCAGTGGCATATTGTTGCACCGTCAGTGATACAGCAGACGCAACAGTTGCGCCAGCAAGCTGATCTGCGCTCGGCAATTTTTAATACGCATTTAAATTGTTTTCGTAAAATCTAAAGAACAAGCACAACCGTAATTGTAAGGTAGTTGGAGTTGTCGTCCATGGTGGTGTTTGTGTCGGTGTTGTTGCTGTCGCTGCAGGTGGCAATGTTGTTTTATTGCCTCAGTACCCACACTTCTGCGCTTTCTCGGAAGCTGTGCATTTCCTCGAATTGCATTTCCTGCTGATTTCGTCTCAACGTACCCAGTTGTAGTTGCTGTAGACATTGCACCTGCAGCGATGGAGCCAGCAGCAATGCCTCCTCCTGTGAAGCCAACAGCTGCGACTGCCACCGGCGCCGCTACAACAGCCAGCCCACCTGCTCCCACCACCACCCCTAATCCCACTCCTAGTTTCAAGATCCATGGCCAGGAGCCTGTAGACACAATGTGGTTATTTGCACAGCATGAGGTTTACTCAGCTGGGAATCCTTCCCGCTGTATTAAAGATATTCGTGTGACCCCGCACTTTTAGGATCATTTGCCACATTCAAAAGTCTCTTTATCTTCCATAATCCTCACTCACCATTAACCTCTACTAAATCCCGACCTGCGCACTAGCCCTACAGTTGTGGTCTAATTTACCAAAGTAGCAGCTAACTTATTGATGCTAATTTTGTTACCTGCAGCATTCCAATATGCCACAGAACAGATCTAGGCGATGTGAACGTAGGCGAGTTGTATTTCTCTCAGTTCTGTACCTCCGTACGAAAGAGCTACCAATCTCCAGCCAGTCAGGGCGCGGTCCACAAACATAGGGAAGTGAGCTGCATACTTTGCACAGCACGACCAGACCCCGCATGCAAGGCAACTGAATCGCTGACTTATTCCTGTCATGTCGTATATGACAGCTCTTTGAATTTCCTATGCATGAAAGCCAAACAGCTTATCTTTCGCTCGTTATTCGGTAATAAAGTTATTCTGTCATCCCAGGAGCGAATAGCTTATCCCAAGTTCACCAAAAACAGCGTGTTCAGAGACAGAAAAAAAATCTGACGATTTAGACATATATCAAAAATAAATATTTCGAAGAGCTGACATTTTGGTCATTGTAGATGAAGTTGATGCTGCTATAGAAGTTGTGAATCGGCATAACATCACTGTTAACGGTCAAGGTCACGCTGACACGGGGGTCTGCTGTTTTGCTCCCAGTTAAGGCTTTTGTTTTTAAATCGATTTTCTGGGTGACTGCACCCAACAATGCAGTCCCCTCGACTGCTAATTCTTCAAGCAGTGCCTCATTTTTCACTTTGTAATATTCAAATTTCGCGAAGTTAGCCTATGCTTCGGTAGATTAGAACACGGTTTTAAAACTTTAGAATGATAATGAGTTATCACACTATCCTTGATGATTTACCAAAAACCCCAATGATGATAGTATACCCAAATATTATCGGTAATTTAGATTAAACTATTTAAAATTTACGTAACACAAAAATAATTTACGAAGTGCTGTTGGGCTATTGCTTGTACTGGCGATGTACGTCATGTGGATTACGATTTTATGGGAACTGCGCAATTTTTACGTATGATGACTGGTTTCAGCTAGTCAACATGAACGACCAAACAAACCGTCTAGTAGTTCATCTTTTTTTATACTAACGTTACACGATAAAAGGGCTTCCTATACTTTGTGTGTTGTGCAAAGAACTGAACTCACGCCAGCTTTATCAAACTTCGAATTTCTGTTCATGGGATAATAAAATATTAGACGTACTCTCCTCATCGGAATGTTCACAGCGACGTGAGTTCACCGGTGACATCAGCAAGACGACAAAGAAAAGGGACTGCACCTGTAAGAAAAGATTTCCAAATGTTTCACTCATAGCACATGGACCAGAAAAAATCAAATTTTAAAAAAAGTGATAGAAAAATGTCATCTCGGCCTTGTACCGTGTCAGACGGTGGACACATACAAGACTGTTGTTCTTCTCATGTCAATACAACAAGTATCGAAGTAACACTCCAGTGGTTAACTCTTTTCGACCCATAGTATAAATAGTCTCTTCTTTTTATTGGATCCTACCAAATTTTATTCTCTCGAAGATAACCCCAGGGCAATCTTTATATAAAAAAGACTCGTAATCGGGTAGCTGTGGCTGGATCCGTTCAAAGCAAGTTCATATATCACCAAAAGCAAGTTCACATATCACCAAATGCAAGTTCATATATCACCAAAGGCATTGCAACTCGGCCCTCTCTTTGCTACGTGTTTGGGTACGTTAAGCTTCCTTGGTCACATGCGTCTGCATACGGTTGAGCGCTGCCAGTACTTCTTGTTGGAGTTATCCTTTGATAATTTAAAGCGCTCGGTCCTCATTTGCTCTTTATTAATTAAATCTCTGCTTTAAAAGTCTAAATTTTGTATTATTCCTCAGGTCATTGAAAACTTTGCTGCCACTTGGCCCACTGTCAATGCCAGTGTCTTGACCTGATACGGCTGAGGCATAATCAGTCGATGAGTCCCGATGTGTAGGCAGAACCTTGAAATCCGATATGCGTGTTTTTCTGCTGCGCTGTTTTCTGTTCCACATGTTCCTTGTGGGGTTTTTTTCCGACCAAATGACTTTGCACAGCACTGTCGCCCATGTTAACAATATCAAAACTCTTTTCACAAGCCTTGCAAAATGCCATTCACCATTCGTCCATTCACCACGTGTCGTTTGTGTAAGTAATGGACAAGGCGCTGAACAGCGAGCGATTGAAACTGGCTGTGGTGCTTGCTAATTCAATTACAGCGCTGCTAGTAATAAAGGGTTGACAACCAATCACATGTGCAGTAACATTTGAACTCGAGCTCACAGTCGCACGCGATCATGCAAAAAGGGCATAAACATTTTCAGAGAATTTATTTTTACAATTCCATGACTTTCTATGACTTGAAATAAAATTCCATGACTTTCCAGGGCCTGTCACCAAGTACTTTAAGGACGCAAAGACTCTCTTGTCTTTCAGCGATGTTGTCTAAATCGATAACCCAAATAAATCGATTTTCACCAAGCACAATCTCATAGTCTCACAATCTCATCCCTTCTTTCAAAGCATCAACTGTCTTCATTAGTACAGTCAGAAATCTGTTTACACCACGTATTACGCGGCGTCAACAGTAAAAGGCAAACTATCGCGTGCGGTGCTCCGCCTTCCTGTGCATCTGTTACCCACAGAAACGGGCGGTCACAACACACAGCTGAAGCTGAACACGTGACTTCAGACTCGCTGCAGATAACAACCATAGACTGCACCACTACTCGACCTTCCAGCGCTTACACATACAGCACGTCAGCTGGCATCTGATCAAACCGGTTCTATCGATTCCACATGCGAGACGGTTTTACACTTACGGCCACCAAGTAGTGTTTACGTAAACTCATTGTGACTTGTGCATGTGAGAGAGAGCGAGCTTATTGAAAGCAGAATCGTTTCGATCCATTCAAAGTGCAACTTGTCTCTTCTCCTCCCTTGCCCTTAAAAGCTTAAGTCAAAGGCAGAAAGCCATTCCGCTTTGTATTGATAAGTGAAGTGTGATGGGGGCCATCACGGGAGACGGTTTTGGCCATCACGCTCACGGCCCCAGCGTCGCCGGGGGGGGG
>SMGT01013777.1:0-10490 GCA_004794575.1 Lanistes nyassanus | reverse complement strand
CCACTCCCAGCTTCTGAACGCCTGCGGTCAGGGTAGCAGCTACGCCGCTCACGGTCGCGCCCCCAGACAAGGACAATCCAGCGGCTCCGACGGACTGGAGCACGGACACGATTGGCATGCCGTACCTGTAAATCAATGCATACGTCATCACCAGCAGTTGTTTTAGTAGTGACTCTAAGAGTAGTGACACTAAAGCAAAAGGTATGTACTCCTATAAGACTAGACGTTGATGTCAGATACCTCGTCTCTTATTCCCTATGAACACAGTATATCTAACCCAGCTTTATGCCTTATGCAAAAAGCAAAAGGTATGTACTCCTATAAGACTAGACGTTGATGTCAGATACCTCGTCTCTTATTCCCTATGAACACAGTATATCTAACCCAGCTTTATGCCCTATGCACACAGTATTGCTAACCCAGCTTTATGCCCTACGCACACAGTATAGCTAACCCAGCTTTATGCTCTATGCACACAGTATAGCTAACCCAGCTTTATGCCCTATGCACACAGTATAGCTAACACAGCTTTATGCCTTATGCACACGGTAGTGAACACAGCTTAATATCCTACGCAGAAGGTAGTTAACCCAACCCAACTTTATGCCCCTGGAACTAGTTAGTAAACTCAGAAATCTACCTTACGCACACGATAACAAGCCCAGCTTTATACACTATGCAGCACGGAGTTGTATAGTATAGTATACATCTCCTTGCTGTGCAGTAAAGCCAGCTTTACACTCTATGTACAGTATTGTATGTTAACTTTATGTACACGATAGTTTATACCTAACAACGTACACGATAGTAAACCCAAGTTATATGCCTAACGACATATACGATAGTAAACCCAAGTTTATACCAAACAGCGTACACGATATTAAACCCAAGTTTATACAAAACGTACACGAAAGTAAACCCAAGTTTATACCCAACAACGTACACGGTATTAAACCCAAGTTTATACCTAACAACGTACAGGGTAGTAAACCCAAGTTTATACCCAACAACGTATACAGTAATAAATCCAAGTTTATACCCAACTTACACAGCAGTAAAGCCAAGTTTATAGCCCATGCCCAAATTTCTCCTTCATACCCTGTTGTGGCCGCAACAGACATTCCTTTGGCAGCCAGGGACCCAGCGGCGATGCCCCCAGCCCCGAAACCGAGAGCTCCCACCACCACGGGCGTCGCTACCACTGCTGCCGCTCCAACCGCCAGCGGGGCCACGATCCTCAGCAGCTGAGCCGCACGTCCGCCTGCCTGAGGCTGCGAGCAAACGCCAACCATCGGGTGACAAGCTCTTGTTCTGCACCACTCTGCCACAGCCTCACGCGAGTCTGTTTTTCCCACGCACTTCGGCCACTGATGTGCAGTCCGCCTTTCATCCCGTTTAGCCCAGAAACACGGGCTTGAACTTATACATAAAAAGAGAATCACTACCTAATGCCAACCCCTACACCCCGACTCCCCCCCCCCTCACAAAAAAACTCCCAAAAGCTAATGTGGGCATCAAACCTGCAACTTTCCGAGCATAACGGATTGGTCTGTTCAACGTCACTATAAGATATTGCCCTGTGTAGAGACCACGAGATTGCTTGACCTATAATTATCCACTGCTATGGTTGGCAACCGGCATGTGCATATGCGGTGAACTTGGTACGTCGCGCATGTGTGCCCCAAGTGCGTGGGATAGGCAAACGCGCCAGCTTCGAGCTTGTATGCAATGGGTGGCGTGGAAGTCTGGACTATGTCTAGCCTTTACTTCTAGTTTATAGCAAATGTTGTTAAGAAGGCAAATTAACACCAACAAAGAAATTAATAATTATAACTTATTCTTTGGAGCATACCTGCACAGATCATAGCCATATAAATTAAAGTACTTCAGAAATAACTTAGACAATGCAAAATCGACACTAGCGGCAAACGAAATGTTAACACTTTTGAACTTTTTAATACGACAAAACGATGCTTTTGAAATCATTATATAAATTTATAATTTCTTTTGATTTTTAGCTTTCGTTGATGGTGGCAGGTCAAATGTCTTACATTTTTTAAACTTTACCATAAAAGGCACAGGTTAATAGTACTGTAATGCCTGTAAAACAACTTAATCGTCAAAACGGGACCCATTTGGAATTCACATTTGTCTGACTGTATTATACTGAGCAACGCTGGGCTTTAGAAAAAAAAATCCCAATTTGACTTTCAGGAAAATTGTGCGTGCACATCTGGTATCGTTATGTCTTGCCTCCAAGCCGAGAAACTTTCTACCTCGTTCTGCTCTGGTGCTGCCCCCCCAGGTGGACCTGGTTCTGGCGCTCCGCCAGATTCTTCCAGTTCTCCCCCATGTTGTTCCAGTTCTTCCCCATGTTCTTCTAGTTCTCCCCCATGTTCTTCCAGTTCTCCCCTAGGTTGTTCCAGTTCTGGTGCTCCCGCAGGTGGCTGTGGCTGTTGCTGTGGCTGTTGCTCTGGCTGCATCAGTGGCTGCAATTTCAGTTAAAAGCCTGCAGACTCGAGTGATTACTGTGTCCTATCGAAAGCAGAACGTCTAGCTGGCTGTCCGACTCGATCATTAAGCTATGGTTCACTGGCAGGTTGTGGTCATACCTATGTACCTACCCCCTTACATGGCTAACTCCCATCTCCAAAAATATTTTAACTGTGAGTTTAAAAAAAAGCCATTCGATCCATCTTCTATCACTGAATCCAGAACTTGAACCACACGGCTACGGGCTGCATCGGTAACAGCTGTTTCATTCTGGCCATAAGAAGCTGCGTCTAACTGTCGTAAAACTCATTTGGGGACTCGATTTACTGCGCGAAACGTGTGGATAAAAGAAATCCGTCAGAACACCACCGCACGAGTCGTGCGGATAAGCTACGTCTAGAGATTACGTTACCTTCTGTATCAGACAACTGCAGCCTTTGTCGCCGTGTTTATTATAAGCTACGACTATACAGGCGGATCCATCATGTCCTCCTACGGTGATGGCTACTGCCCATAACGTCTCTTATATGTCCAGACCACCTCGGTTGTCCGCATCCGCCTTGGTGGTCCGCGTCCGCTTCGGAGGCGGAAGGTCAGTGGTTCGCAACCCGGCCGAGTCATACCATAGACTTACAAATTGTCAATCTAGTAGCTGCCCTGCCAGACGCCTGACACTACAGGGAACAGTACTAGGACTGGTTGGCCTGGTGTCAGTATAACGTCACTGGGTGGGACTGATGTTACGTCATATCACTTACGACGTCCTCCGGGCTTACTCGAGCTGAGCGCTTTTGTCATTAGCCTCGAGTTCCCTGGGTTCTCCGCTCATGCAACTAGCCCGACAGCTGTTAATTGCAGGCGGCTGATTGCCCACCAGTTATTAAAGGAACTCGTCGTAAATTTAATGTCCAGTGCAGTGTCACCTTCCGGACGTATCACCCAGCACCTGGCTGGACCTGAAAGGCTAGCCCTATTATGCAGCTGCTGCCTCTAGTTGCATGAGGGTAGGAGTGTAGAACAAAAGCAATATCGTTACACTGAGGCCCGTGTTGCGACAGCAGTCCCACGTGTGGCAGCACGTACACTTTGTCTAAGCAACACCGTCCTGATATCAAAATACTTTGCGACTGGACGTTAAGCAAAACACACCCACCCCACCTTCTTATATGTCCAGTACACACAACTGCCTCACGGTTTAGCCGAACACACACACACACACACACACGCAAACAAAACAGTACTTAGCTGAATCTGTCTGATGGATTAGCGATATTCCTAATTTTGTTCTCTCTGCTACAGGGCTTCTACGCTATTTCTTGTGAAGAAAAAAATCCAGGCAACCATTGCAAAAGGAGCGAAGAAGCTTGTATTTATATGAACAAGCATCATCATCAACAAAATTACAGAAACAAACACATCTACTTTTACATTTACAATACAATGTCCATTTTCAGATTACTTTTCTTTGCGAACTGATGGATAACACTGTAGACATCTGTCACGTTACGGATGGTTTTCTTCAGCGCTGTATTGTTCGTTGTATTCTTTTTTAAGATCGTCTCACTTCCTTTCATTCATTGAATTGATAGTAAGCTTCCTTTCATTCATTGAAGGATTGACACGTTAATGACGCATAAAATTGTGTAGTCATAGAAAGAAAGACGTCATGCGTTCTTTCATAGAAACGCGTAGATATCAGCTTCGAAGAACCAATGAGAAGGTGTAAATCGTGTTGTTAAGGGAAACAGAGAAAACTTTGGGGCGGAGGTGGAACGCTTGAGGAGAGTTTTGGAAGGGACGTTACAGAGGTCAGACGTGTGTTGCAAGCTCGCGAATCTTGCCAACGGTTTTTTCTACAGAACTAGACGCGTTGCTATTCCAGAGAGAATATTCTTCGGTCACTGGAAGGAAAGGTAGACTTCGTGTAGCGACAAAACTCATTCGGGAATCATAGCTCGTAAAAAAAGGTGACGAGGAGCAAAAGGAAATTGTCTTCACAGTTAGCCGTTAGCTATACGTTTTACGACGGAGGCTGTGTCCGTGTAACTACGAAGCAAGCTATCGTACGACAATATTAGTAGCTCATCGCCCGCCGGGGGAAGTTCATTGTTACACTTCCGCAGCGAGTACGTGTCAACCTTTCTATGTCTTATGAGGGGATCATAAGATAATGTTAGATTCTCAGTGGTGCAAGATCTAACGGACGAGCTATCGATATTCAACGCCGTGAATCTGTCATTCATTGGAATAGTCTAATAGTAGACTGAGAGTGTACAGCCAAGCGGACTCCATTCACTTGTAGAAGTGAACTTTTTTTCATAGATCAAAAATCTATGAAAAACTGATCGTAACCTTGTGTCAGTTCAGCAAGGTCACCTCAAGGTCCAACGGACTAGCATTACAATACATGGTTCGTAACCAGTGTTCCTGACATCTTTAGACAAGCCCATCTACCAAGTTCTTCTGGCACTGTTCAACTGGTCTCACAGATCACCTTTGACCCTGCTACAGACGTTCACAGATCTGGGCTCGTCAGTCGGAACATTTGCTTCTCACTACGAACTGCGTCAGCGTGTCAACTATCATACCGTGTTCGAACTACCTCTGCGGATCATTTCCTGATGTGAACATTCTCCTTTTTTTGGATTAACTGTTCTGTTCCGGGTTTTGGATAACACATTTTCCGCAAGTAGCCTGTTACAATAGCACATTGACTCATATGAATTTAATTGTATGCTAGTTGTGTTACTCAGTGTTCAGACAATTGTTTCGTGTCTCAAACTGTTGCTATCACGCTCACACACAGACACACACACACACACTGTTACGTATTTGTTCAATTGCCCCATTCTTTCCTCTACTTTCATTCTTAATGTTCATAGATCAATAAATGTGTAAAGTTATCTGGCCGTGTACCTTTTGGTTGAAAAGGTGAGGGTCTGCACTAGGCGTATGTTTCTCGTGTTTTCTTCCCTAGAATTCTAGCACACCCCACAAAACGTTACAACATCTATTTCGGCGAACTGATGGATAACACTGTAGACATCTATTTCGATGTCACGCTGCATATGCACGAGAGACAGTCATGTCAGCCTTTCTTGTCCCATATGATTTCGAAAGATGTAAAATGATCTCCCCTATACCTCCCAGTGTCACCCACATCTGGACAGAGAGATGGTCGTTGGTGCTGCTGTCGGTTGCACCAGGAGCTGAGACATCAGCAGCTGCAGCTGGGCTTGAATGTGTCGAAGGGATTTCGAAAACGCTCTGTGTCTTGACAACCTCAAGAGTCAGACGCGTCCTTTTACCACACGAGGATTATCACTGTCTTTGATTTTAATTTGATTCCTTATTACGTTTGCTTCGCTTTATGAAAGGGTCCAAGGACGACTGTGTACATTTCATCGGGTCAGTAAGAACACAAGGTCGGACCGAAATCTTACATGGTCGGGTCTAATTCGACACAGACACAGTGGCGCGCAATGCCAAACAAAACAAACACTAATCAATCATAATCGCGAAAACAGTTGATCCCGATCAAGCTCCGTCACAGTTAATATTCCATGGAAGATGAACTGACGCAGACTAAAGTTCGGCCATGGTAGGACCTAACTTTGACACGGTCGGACCTCAATCTGACACAGACACAAAGCCACACAATGGCACACAAAACAAACACTAATCGATCACAGTAGCACACAAAACAAACACTAATCGATCACAATAGCACACAAAACAAACACTATGATGACAAGGGTAACGAAAATAGATCCCGATCACAACCAGCCATAAATACAAGACCGCATTTCATCTTGTCCTAATCTGGGACAGCACAGCAATTTAAGACTGTGTAAATGGCTACCAGTGTGTGTTTCTTGTTTCGAGACGGCAAGAACTGAAGTGCTAAAAACAAAAAGAGGCAAGCTGGTGGGCGGGGGCGATCACTCCCGTCGCCCCTCCCCCACCATTCTGGATCCGCCACTAACTGCAACTATATCAACAACGTCTGCTCATTCCAGCCATGGAAAAGATGCAGTTACGTTTCGGGTCGTGCGATAAACGGGCAAGTGAACCCTTGGCAGGACGACGTCCCAACTGCCAATAATTAATCACTTATCAGTGGAGTTGCCTGCCGTATTAAAAAAAATCAGCGTTAGTTTTCAAAACTAATCATGCATCAGCATCTACACGAGACTCACCACTGCCATGATGTCGTCTCCTTCGCGTTTACGTTCAGCGCTTCCACGGCCAGCTACAACCACACGGGGTCAGGAAATAGCACAGGGACAAGGGATAACTATGGTTAATCTTATCAGCATGTGCAACAGCGGCCAGCCAGATAAGCTTTTCCCAGACTTGCCAGGTCTCTACGCGGAAAATGTCACATCAACATGCTGCAGTGTGCAGCCAGCTAAATTCGGGGATGCTCATTGGCTGCCTTCCTTGACGCACAGAGCAAGACTATTAAAAATTCGACCTCGCATTTCAATATTTTCAACTGATTTAAAACATCGCTGAGCTGTTTGGTAATACACTGTACTTCGAAATGGCTCTGTGTGTTTGTGTGTGTGCGCGTGCACTTTTTTATATGTGTGTCACTGTGAGGTTGTGGTAGTCCCTGTGACGCGTCTTTATGAGCTTTGCGTGTTGTGAGTGTATCTTATTTCAACTTTGATTTTTGCGTACTGTAATATTTCTTACTGTTAGTTGGTGTAAGACGCCGTGAGCCCGTCGCAGGAAATTCGCTGCATAAAAATGCTTCAGTATTATCTAGCGCAAAATTTTCCAAAAACAGTCGGCTTACACAACAACAAAGCATGAAAGAGAGTGGGTGATTATTTTAGAGGGCCGTGCATAGACCTCGTGGTGATTTCGCGGTTTTAAGGATTCGGTCCTATTATAAGTTATGCGATGGAGCAGTCCCCAGACTGACATATCTGCACTTAGACGGCCAGCGAGGAGAGGCAGTTTTTAATGACAGAGGAATGGCCTTAGCGGAGCCTGTAGCTGGCAGAGAGAAAGATATAGGCATCACCCTCACGATGCTGCCCCAGAAAAGCAGGGTCTCATCATACACGCCGACCTCCCTAGGACCTAAAAAGGTCAAGGAACACCCTTTACCTTCACCTTTTTACCAGTTGAGGATGGTTATGAAATTAAGAAGTTTTATTACATGCAGTTTCTGTATAACTTTATTTCAATCTTTGTCCTTCCTTTTCGGTGAGCACCGTACACACATACAAACAACGTATATTCGCACTAGCACTCATTCAGCACAAGCAATTAAAGAAGTACACTTGTTCAAGCCCTCAAAGCTCTATAACGCACTCGCACACATACACTCACAAAAAGGGAAACGAAATATTTCCGTTACGATATCTTTATTAAGAAAAGACGGGAAGTTCGCCTTATATCAAATTGTATCAAAGGCTGTGGAATACAAATGATTTTCAAAAGAAGTGTACAGTAGGCAGCTGCAGACATCAGCCCCGATGGGCCTAATACAGGCGAAACTTGCAGTAAAACGTTCAGGATGGGTCACTCTCCAAAGTGATCGACAAGATCCGGCGAAATGTATTCAACGACGGGCCTCTCTCAAAAAGAACCTGACAGCACATCCCACTGCTCCCATTGTGACAAAGATTGTTGACCACGACAGACCGGTGACTCCAATAGATTGAAGACTGGCTACTAACCACGTGCCGACCCTGCAGATGTATACAACATCCCCTGCCAGTGATACACGGCGAATGTGACTGAAATGTCGAAACCCCTTTACACCCTGATGTTCCATCTACAGCATCCTTATTAAATGTGTTCTTTCTAACGGCATGCATGACACAGATGAGACAGGCGCTGTATATTCTGTTTAGATTAATCAATCGTCTATACTTCATGCGTCTTCAAATTTAAGGAATAAATTACAGATTTCGATACCAGTAATCAGGTCAGTAATTAAAATGGCAACCAGTGGAGTTAAGTCTTGCAGCATTTGATAGTCTATCACCTTTATTTCGCAGAAGTGTCTAGGACTTCTTCACCTCAATACCCGAGAATCGTCGCTACATACGGTCGTATGATTTATATGTACATAATTTTCGATTTATCAAACATCATGAAAGAGACCTACCCGGTTCTAGTTGCTACAGACATGGTAGTGGCAGCAAAGGACCCAGCAGTTATGCCTTTACCTCCGAAGCCAAGAGCTGCTAACATGGAGTAAAAGGCTACGATAGCCCCTACTCCTGCCCCTAACGGAAGTCCGTAGTTCAGTAGCAACGGGCTGAAACCTGTGAACAAAACATTCGTATGGTCATAGGACTACATTAGGTAAAAGCGCGCGAAAATGGCATTTATGCGAGATCCGTTTCACATAAACCTAATTATTTCAATTTTTAAAAGCAGTAAACATTTATATTGTCATTTATCATTCTAAATATCAGCGAAATTTTAACGGGAAAAATATCGCAATTACCATCCCTTACTGGTTGGACGTCTGCCATCTCAATAGAACATCAATAAAACTCTGGATAACCAGTTGTACCTGCAATGCAAATCATATATGTTAACTCCGCTTAAACTTGTCGATGCACATTTTATAAATTAATCATTTCTAGCGCCATGAGGTGGGCGGGTTCCTGCAGTCTATTTGGTGCAATCAGGTTAAACTTACCTGTACATCGGCAAGTTAATTAGATGTAACGAAATTGAGATTTGGCTGTAAAACTAGCATTGTTCACTTAGTTTAAACCAGAGGGTAGTTCGCTCAGTTCAAGGAAGTAAATTTAGTGTTTCTCCCAGAGAACAATACGTACTAGGGAGGAGGGAGTCAACGCACCTCCCAAGTCCAAGAGTCAGGGACAGCAGACGACAACTGATCACGAATGTATTAGTAATGTCCGGTTGCTGGCCTTGGAAACTCGTGATGCTGTTTACAAGAATAGACCATGCGATGTAGAGGGCGTTGGAGTAGGGGAAAATAAAAAGGGGGACTTGAGAGAGGAGAGGGAATTCAGATCAGTTTAGATCAAGAGAGAGAGAAGGATACAGACGGACGAAGCTTGCTCGGGCTTACGCCCAGCCCATAGGGCTTATGCGTGCTTGGCCATGGGACTTAGAAAGTTTTGACCACGAAGGCCCAAGGCAGGAGTTAGCAGGTAGAAGACGGAGGGGCACAGTGGAGGATGAGCCACGGGGCTATCTTCTACACGCGCCTCCGCTGCAGCTGTATGACGGAGCTTTACTCTGGAAGAAGCCACTGCCTTTAGCGGCCAGGAAATGTTAGAATAGTAGAAGTCCAGGCTTCGGTCTGTGTCACTAATAGGGTAGACAGTAGAGATAGAGAAGAGGTCCAATAAGAGCCACTAGACTATGGAACAGGTTGCATGGTAAGCCGGCCACCACCTGCAACGGTTTATGTTCAACAAATAAAGTTTGGGACGCGCACTCAGTAGTTTGGCGTCTTGACGATGGGATGAGTCTGGGCGAAGTGGTACATAGAGCAGAGATCAGAGCGCGAAGATACGATCTCGTTAACGTGTATGGAGTTCTTGTTTCGGTACTATATGTAGGACATACAAAAGGAGAACACCTTAAAGGTAAGCACATATTTTAAGGATGGAAAATGACATTTAGAAGGCTGTTTTTTCGAAAGGGATCGGGCTATACGAAGCCAGCCCGGTGAGGCAAAGGCTTGCTTGTCAACATGTACAGCGTGAACAGCACTCATTGGTTTAAGAACCAGTCTCCAGCACTCGTTTATACATATGGGACATATATTTAGGTACAACAAAGAGAACTTGGCCCAGCGAGACTTAGGAAGTCGACGTTTCGGAGCATGGCCCCTTCTTCAGAACAACACAGATAAATAAAAATCACTTAGCTGACAAGTGTCGCTTGGCCAAATTATCTTTTTATTAGCCCAAGGCGCAGTCACCCGTTTCTCTTCTCTTTACTTATATAGCTGCTGATTCGGTGTAAAACACCAAACAAACAAA
>SMGT01013776.1:32001-47219 GCA_004794575.1 Lanistes nyassanus | reverse complement strand
CACTTAGCTGAAGTTGTGTGACAGCCGACAATACAACAATTTGCTCCATTAGTCTTTGGCTCGCTTGAATCAGCCATCGCGATATTTGCTGATACATCGACCGGAAGTGGTGAATACCCGCACTGGCAAGTTGACTCATATTCTAACCTCCACGACCTTGACCCCGAGTCAGATATCCAGTATTTATAGATCCGTGGCTTACCGAAACGGATACCCGATTGGGTGTTAACATGTGTAACCGGAGGTCAAGAGAAACATTGTCTACACCAGCTTCCCGCATGACTAATTCATATGATCAGGTTGTCTCGCCGGGAAAAAAGGATGCTTTTTTTTAAACAGTCAGAATCGGATTTTGCGTAACAAAATCAGGCATTTCCGTAGGTCCGTAACAAGAGATTGATTTCCGTAGCAGATTACGGAAATTCCGTAACAGTTGGCAGCTCTGGATGTTCTTGTTAAAAACCCGTTTTTGCCTTAGCGGACGTTCACCTCAGACTTTTGCATGCACAGCTGTGCACCCGGACATTTAGATAGAGCGCATAGTGTCACTAAAGTTCTTTCACATAATTACACACCTAACATGCGCAAATAGAAAAAAAACAGGCACTATAGTTATAAGACGACGATGGAATACGCAGCGGGGTGTATTTGTGGACGGAATTTATGAATTGAATCTAATGTGTTTCTTGGACTACCGTGTTTCCCCGATAATAAGACCTACCCGAAAAATAAGACCTAGCGTGATTTTTGACGATGATTTTAATATGAGCCCTACCCTTAAAATAAGCCCTAGTTGAGAGCGGCAGAAAGACGAAAGAAACAAACCTTCCTCTTTATATATTTATTTAAACTGCTTTCATGCGGTGTATGCTATCCTTTTCAAAATATCTTTTTTTGGCAAGTAAAAATAATGACGACACAAAACCTATTGTGTGTTCTTTCGTAACTCAATTACTTAGCTGAGCAATGAAAATCGACTTTTAACACTTCGTTTTGAATAAATTATTTGTTGTTAATGAGTTTCTGAATAAAACCCATGTTAATAGTAAGTAAATTTACATCGTTTTTCTTAATTTCTGTTTATTTAGAAATCTCGTAATTTTTACTTTGTAAGTTCATTTTTTGAGATATCAAAATAAAAGACATCCCCGAAAATAAGCCCTAGTGTTATATTAATATAACCCCTGTCTTATTTTCGGGGAAACACGGTAGGACAGTTGGACCCTTAAACATGAACGTTTATTACTAATAATTATTGCATTTTTTTCTTTCCGAGTTTTCATATTCATCTCTATATCCGAACGGGTTGGGATTTTTCAGTTTTAAAAGAAACGCTACGGTACTATAGCGGGGTGGGCTAGCTGTGGGTGGGGTTGTTTACGAAGTTATAGCAACGATTTTACAGTAAAAAATCTGTGGTTATAGTCGACTTCAGTTTGGCCTATTTTTAGATTCTATTAGGTCCGAATTGGTCGACTTGGGTAATGTTCAACTTGGCCCCTAACATGATATACAGACCCGAGCTGGGTCGGGCAACGAACAGGTTTTATAAGGCAGCCTCTAATTAATTTCCTAAAGTAAGGGTAATGTTTATATATATATATATCACATGTAACAAACCCATATCATTCAACTGAGCATATACTCACCGCACTCCCTTTTGTGAGCTTCAATCAGTATTTTTTTTCTTCAGTGGTCCAGGTTCAACGCTCGTTCCACAGAAGTCTGTGTACGCATATATAGGCGTTCTGACGCATTAACCTGGGGGGACAGGGCAGTTCGAACCAAAAAGTTATTTATTCTTTCTACAACCTGATTTTATAAATATCTTAAATGATTATGATAAGATATTGGCAAAAATGATTCTTTATTAAAGTTTCAGCAGTCGGTTGCCATGACAACCATTCAAAATGGCCGCCTAACAGTAAATTTTTTCTTCAAAGTCAGTTGTGTTTCCATCAAAGGATTTTACAAATTATTGAAAAAGGGCCAAGAAACACAGTAAGAAATGAGTTTTTGTTATTTATTAATGTTTAAAACTAAGTTTAATTAACATTTTTAGTGTTTTGGGGGATTTTTATATGAATTTTTTTAAAAAAGGCTAAAAATTCCCAGTCCAAAGGGATGGCTCAAGGGTAGGATTCTACGTCACGATTGGGTTTTAAGAAAGGCTTTTCCTCCAAGCGGCAGTCACCTGTTTTTCTTTCATTTATACCTTACTGCATTCACAAACACGTGGTCATCGAGAGTTACAGACACGGGACGGGACACCTACTTAGCAATTGGTCAAATCCCAGCTGTGCCCAAGGGCTACAACCGGTCTCTTGACGCCTCGATCCTTTCGCCACACACTGGCTAGAGCTGTAAACAGGGACCCCCTGGCACATAACACCTGCGCTCACACGGCCTGACGATTACGTGGAAAGCTAGATGGTGACTTAACAAGGGGAATAAAGACTTTATTTAAGCAAAAGGGCTGTGGATGGGTCACACCTAGAATCTACGTTGTAATTTCTTTGACCCACCAAACCCCAACACTTGACAGGATAAATAGACAAGATATAGAGACAGAGGGAAAGAAACAGTAAGAAACATAAACGGAAAGAAAAGGGAAACGAGTAAATTTCAAAATAAAAAAACACCTAAAAAGGAGATATATCCCTAAATAAAATAGATTGTGTTTTGTGGATAAATAACAAAATACTGTAAATAATGATTTATCATTCCCCTCCCCCTCTTTTAGGGGAATTTAGTGAGGATCTCTTACCCTTCAAACGGAAACCACTTGTATACTTGTACTTGCACAACAAGAGCAGCAGCATGAAGAAAAACAGATGAGACATGGCTGTCGAACTGCAAAAATGAAATCACCTAAAGAGAAAACACCTTTTAAGTAAATGTTCTTCAGAGGCCCGCGCACGCACCCACAGGACGAGAGTTCATGCTTTAGGGATGTTTGAAAGTAATCACTGTATACACATTCTGCATATTAAATATAGCAAAATACCTTAGTCTACCTCTAAAACTCTTGAAATTAAATCAGCGAAACGGGATGGTTCATATGGATGCCAGTAGCTGCATCTTCTGGCCTGAAGAATGAGGCTGGTCCCTCTACATATACTTTGCCCTAGGATCCCGTCCACCTAACCCTCCCATCCTACAGCCCTGGCGCAGTGACACAGTGGAACCAACGTGTACATTAAAAGCGTGCCGTACGCAGCACTTTGGCATGCAATTTTATAAAATTTACATGCGACTGAGAAAGAACGTACAGGATGATGGGTTTTGAGTGCGAGTTCTTCATTTTGCAATTGCCGCCTGTCCTCCGAACTACTACTCCTTCTGTAATTAACTCCTGCGTGTTGAATTATTATGATGATTGTAATCACGTATCTATCGACTTTTCCTTGACGAACGATAATTTGCTTATTCCAGACCCCATGCCCTCGATTTGATCCTTGCAAGTCTCTCAATCAAATGCAGACGGAGGACTTTAAAGTCTAGCCTAAGCCGAGGCTTTACAACATACATTCTCTCCTCCCATCCAACCCCTTGCGATTAGTGAGAATAATTAACTTTTTCCTACATAGTTATTTTAGCGCCTGCGCCTGGACCCTTACCTCATTGAGATCGATGCACTTTATACAACAGACTAAGGACTTGCTTGCTTATGTTGAAGCTACGTCATTCGCAATCAGTTCATAATTTCAGCGAGATTAGCACAAAAATAAAGATGGTCCACTATAAAGATGACTCGTTAATTCCAATTTTTTGTCCTTTCTTTGACACATTTTTTTATGTTTGAGTAAAAAAAAGTCAAAATAAGGTGATTTTGTTGAAGTCCAAAATTTATTTTGTTTATAATCATTCTCACGGATGACTAAAATCCAAAAACGGAGATTTCCTCTTTTTACCACTGAAGTCTTATTTTACAGTATCTTCGTCTTGCTTATCAGTAGGACGGCCTTCCCCCCCTTCCCACTCTGCCCCGGACAGGGGAGCGGGGAGTGGGGGCCTTCACACCTAAGATCTATCACTGGATAAATGAACAGCGTGTTACCCGGCAAACCTGACTGAAGTGTGCTGAAAGCAGTTATAAAATTCGTTCCGAGAGCATCAGAAAAAACAGAGATGATGGACGAAAGTATTTTACGTCCCCTGTGGACAATGTTAGTGATATGACACTAAACACCGCAGAAACACACCAGCTGCACGTCATTTCAGTACACCTCCACACACAGCGGACAACATGAGGGTCTGTGGTATATGGAAAATGAAGGGCGATTCCACTGACCGTAAGAATATGGAGTCCTACTTCATTACCCATTTTGGCACCATGGCACCCACAGGTCTCAACCTTATGTGGATGGGGGGGGGGTCGGACCACGGTGGGCAGTGAGATAGATGAAAACCATAAGTAATGCAGTGATAACGTCTCCACCGACCCACATGTCGTCCTCTGAACGGCAGTGGCGTGAAGCGATCACGAGAACGACAAGTCAAGAGAAAAATTAAGCTCCCAGTTGACGACATCTTCTTTCTCCCTTTTTTTCTTTTGCTAAACCATTCGATTCGCGGGTTTGATCTGATCCATCTGTTCGTCCGTGTTTTTGAAGGTGTTACCCCTAGCCTATCGAAAACGTATTTATGGACTAGTACTTTTACCGTTGTTCGTTACTAAAGAGAAAGGAGAAAATTATTCGTTAAAGGCCCGGGACTGCAATAGAACTGGTTCATGCACGAGATCCCAGGGAAAACATCAAAACTGTGTAAATATCCCTCTATGCCCCTCTCGTGGATGCAATATTCCAGCTACAGTCTAGGGACCAACACTAGACCAGAAAGGCACCTGCTCACGCAGCGCACGTTCCTTCGTTCTTACTCTTGCTGGACCTGAAGGCCCAGCAGAGGAAGCCTTCTTGAAGGTCGCTAACCGCTAGTCTCTCCATGATCGCGATCGGTTAAGGCCCAGCAGCCAAGAATACGGCTCCTGGTCGTTGGTTGGACATCTATTTCGTTCGGCCTTACAGTCACCTTTACAACCAGAACACACACACACACACACACACACACACACACACACACACACACACACACACACACACACACACACACACACACACACACACACACACACAGTATCTTACTCAAGCATGTATGTAGACATGCATATGGACAAACTTACGGACTAACTGACAAACAGGGATCAGATAGACGAACAAGCCGAGAACCTCCGTTTCTCTGTTTATGTCTTCTTGTCTACTGATTGTTTAGAACTTCGATCATTATAATTCTGAAACACGCATGCGCACTGCAAACGTCTGCTCTCTCTAAGATTCTTTGCTGCATGACCACAGTCACAGGGACTGTTGACAGGCGGCGCCCACAGCACGCAGGTGGCTGCGGGACAACATCAGGGTTAGAGTGAGATCACGACACGCAACAGCTGAGATCGATTCAGTACGGTCAGAAGTTTGGGACAATTGCGTTGTAGCGCGCGCAGACAGCCAGTTGTAATCCCTGCTTTTTTCACTTTTGATATAAGTACGCTGCAATCAAGAACATTTGTTGAAAAAAAACCCACTGAGCCAATCAGCTCACCTTTCCATTTCCATCACACGTACTTGTTTCATAACTTCTGTATACGCGCATGATCAAAATCTGCTTTACCTTGACTAAATATAAGAACGTGGCGTGTGAAGGGGACAATAAGCAAAAAACCAACATTAGAGCAAGTAGTACCTGTCTTCATCTCCTCGTTTTATCTCTCTCGCAGATAGGCAACAAATCGTTGTCTGCCAGGGTCATTTTGTGATAATATGGCTTTTATGATGAAGATGCTTTCATAAAATTGCATCAGCACATTGTGTTGAATATTGACACATGACACGGTGCATAAATCTTGAGTTTCCAAACATTGCGGGAGGTAATATGTCTTATAAATCACCTATGATGAGGTCCCCTTTACTTAGTAGATAATGGGATTCGTTTTTATCGGCCATTAATCATGTTATGGGCCACTTTAGTAAGTGGGCAGCAACCCATACAGATGTCAGGTGGAGCTGTAACTCTGTTAGAGAGAGAGTGTGCGTGTGTGTGCGTGCTCGTGCGTGCGTGCGCGTGTTTCAAGTGTGTATTTTTACAGTGATTTCTTTTTGCTGATCTACATCATCTGTTCAATATTCATGTTAGCACCTGTCACAGAACAGGCAATGTTTGTCCATAATTATGGGAATAAATCTGAATTGCAGCCACCAGAACAGATTCAGTTGCAAGGAAGTGCTTTTGAGAACTGGAAGAGGACAAAAGAATACAATCTGAATTTTTACTGGACTCTCCCTCTCTCCCTTCCTGTCCCCCTCCCCCGAACATCACTGGACAAAAGGGGGGGGGGGTGAGGGATGGCCGAATTAAGTTTGCACAATGCACAACTCCAGAAAATAATAATTTACCACACCTGGATTCGAACCAGCAGACTTCCACCTGCTAGTCCGCAGCTCTACCAACTGAGCTATCCAGGCCCCCAATTGTCATTTGCTGTGTTGATGCTGTTTTGGGGAAAGTGTTTCAACCTGTCGGTGATTTCGCACTATAGGAGAGATGGGAGGGAGAGAAATGGGGGTTGTGGGGAGAGAAACGTGCTCTGATTGCAGCAGCTGAACTGGTGGTGGTAGAGCCTAGTTCTCTTCAGACTGTTCTGTGGTGTCCTGGCTGCTGTGGTTTACTGCTGTCGCTGTTTGTTATATATTGATCTATGCCTAACTGTTAGATTTTGTATCTTTCTTATTTATATTCTAATTTTTGTTTAGGGTTCAGTGCCTCTACTTTTTAAAAGGTGCTTTGATTTCGAATTATTTAGATGTATCTTTCCTCGGGAAGGTTATTTACTGCCTGGACTGTAAGCTCGCGTATGTGTTGCCAAAGTTCTTTGGGTGGGTTAAGGATTCATTTCAAAATTAGTGCTAGTTTATATTTGTTTCGTTCTTCTTTAAGGTTTCCCCTTTCTTTATCATTTAGGTTGAATTCTAACAGTACTTATGGTGTGCTAAAGCAATCATCACAGCTACAACTTAGTGTATTTTGTGATTCATATGGTAACTGCCGTTTAATTTCATTCTGCTTATTCTTGCCTAGTTTATTCTAGTAGATTTCAATACAATCAAACTGTTACTCGATAGTTCGTCTATTTCCTTTCTTGTTAACTTAGATTCGGTTTTGTAGGTCTCTTCCCATCTTGGTTTGATTGGCTTTATGTTAGGATTACGTCTCCTCCTTCGTTACTTTTTATGCAAATGTGAGAAGGGAGCCACAGAAAGTTTAGCCTTATGCCTTTAATCTTTGGTGTATTTACTTCAGAGAATATTTTATAGACTAGATCTATTCTTACGACTGGCTTTGAATCGCCTGCAGTGGTGACAGCGAGTCAGAGACAAGTAGGAATAGTTTTGTCGACGGGGTACACCGGCAGGTGTTTCTTTCAGGCGAAGAAAATTCCGTGAAAAAATCAAAGACTGTACTCAGAAAGCAGGGTGGAAATATGTAAAGAAATATGTACAGAGCGTGTTCTGGTCTTCTTGTTAGTGAGTTCCTTACAGTTTACCAAAGCAAAGAAAGCAGACAAAGTTAATTTACTTTTACTAATTAAGATGACCAGACGTAGGCCTATGTGAGGAATCTGCTCAGAAAACGATGTAATCTAGTAAGACGTTTGTTGAATTTACTGTCTAAAGAGAGCGTGCAGGGAGCAGAACCTGTATCTGCAATTATCCTAAAAGGAGACACGGGCGTTTCAAGAGAGCGAGCGTACCCCAAAACGCTAGGGATGACACAGCACATCAGTGCTCAAGGTCGCTGGAGGTCACCGTGTTTTCTAATACCGGTGCTGGGTGGGCAAGCCGTCTCCGTGATAGATACGGCCATCATAATTTTTTTCATGCAGCTATAGTTGTTCAGAAACCCAAAGCAGAAAAGTACAATGCATGACTTTTCTCTGTTATCTGTCCAGAGGACATTAAAATTTTTAACACCTTTAAACGGAAAGATGAGTATACATTACACTGAAGACCTCGTGAAAACAACTTTCAATCATCGAAAGGTGTTCATCGGAATTTTGAACAGTACAGCTCACCGTGCAGAATTCTTCTAACAATTCAGAAACATTTAAGATACTTTTCTAACTGATTTAAAACAAAAAAAAAACAAGTTTTGTAGATTTGGTGCTCTTCGGGATTTTTGATAAAAGACAAAACTGTCTGAGGAATTCAATTAGAAAAAGAAAGGCAAATACTGTTAAGAAATTCTAGCATAGCAGAAAATCCACAGAGATCGAAAGCAAGAAAAACATTTTTAAAAGTTTTTCTGTTGTGGAGCAAGACAAAAATACAAGAAAAACCACTTTGCAGCAGGGTTTGAATCCAAAGAAGATTCGGCGGTGACAATCATTGTAGCAAAAAATCAAGAGAAAAAGCAGGAAAAGAATGAAGGAGCTTTTTTTAAAAAAAAACTGGAGCAATAGGTAACAATACTGCAAACAAAGAAATGTCTTCAGTTGTTACCATTGGAATGCATCACGTAGCATTTGCACTTGACACGGGACTCGTCTATCGTTATTCCACTGGGACTCTAAGAACGTCTACAGCACGGCCCACGCCAGCAGTCCAGTGCTGCTAAGCCAACAACACAGCGGAGAACCACTACATGTCGTTGGACAATGTCAGATCGAATGCGGCATCAAGATAAGCATCAGATGTTAGAGTTTCAAGTTTCTGATATCAGCTCCAAAGCCATTTTAGGTCTTGAGGCATGCTAAAGTCTGGGTTTTATTTAGCGTGGTGATGCTATTGAAGATGAGACTGTCACAAATTACAGATGTATTTCAAGGTATAGGCAACAAGGCAGACACACATGCAATTCATTTTGATAGCAGTATTCAACCAGATGTTCATGCTTCAAGGAAAGATCCAGGCGCACTGTAGTGTCAGCTACTGAAAGAAACGGAACACACGGGATCACAGAAAGTCATTGAGAAAGTGAATCGGCCTCCTGGTTGGGTTTCTTAATGACCACAGAAAAGAGAAATGGAGGGCTCAGGATTTTCTTTGATCAAAGAGATTTGAACAAAACATCGAGTGAAACTTTTGCCAGGGTCCAACAATAGAAAAAACCTGCCAGCAGGCTGAATGGTAACATTGTTTTCAGCGTCTTGAATGCCAACTCTGGATTTGGGCGGATCAGACTGGATGATGTAGGGGATGATCTCTCAAACCTCAACACTCTATCTGAGCACTGCATATTTCTTCGGCTTTCTTTTGGTTTAAGTTAAGTACCAGAAATGTTTGCCAAAACATTTCAAGAAGCATTTGAGAGCATACCTTATGTCGAATCATACACTGATAAGATACTAACTGCAGGGGGGAAACACAGGAGGCTATAGATGGTACTGGAAAGAACACAAAGGAAAGGAATAAAGTTGAAAACCATCAAAATGAATTTTTAGGGTAGATGGAGTCCAATTCGTTGGTCATACAGTTACAAGGGAGGGATTAGAAAGTATAATTCAGAACTTCAAACTATTCAGCCGTGACAACAGGTAAATGTAAGTAGCTTGCAAGATTCCTGGGCATGCTCCATAACCTTGGAAAATTTGTTACACGCATGTTAACAGTGTCAGGATCATTACGTGTCTAAGCAAGACTGTGCATGACAGTGGCTAAAACAGCATGAAGATGGTGTATATGAACGTAAGGCACCTGTTCTTGCTTTTTATGATGCAGCAAACCTTTGAGGCTAACGATGGATTCATCTCAGTATGAAGAGGGAGCATCTTTTTTCAATTAGAGAAACATTGCCTTTGCATCCAGTTCACGGAAAGAATGTGAAAAAGGTTTGAAAGTTAACTGTGGTTTTGGTCTTGAGCACTTCCACTACTACCTTTACTCCCAACAAGTGGAAGTGGAATCTGATCATAAGCCTCTTTGAGCCCATCGCATAATGCCACTGTCAGCTGCACAGGATGTTGCTCCGTTGAATGAAATTGGACATCAGCCTGTCATACGAACCTGGCTCAGAAATGACGATACCTGACATGCTGTCAAAGAGGCCGCTAATCACGCAGTGGCCGGCCAGGAATTACTGCGAGTCACACACACACACTCGAACTCACTCGTATCATTCAGACCACGAAGAACAAGATGAAAAGGGTCAATGCTACTGAACAAGCTCCATACATTTCACTGCTACAATTCCCAAAATGCAACACTCTCAGACATGCCATCACCTGCCCACCACAACCTACGTAGACCTTAAGCCGCATGTTCGAGAAAGAAGAAAGAAATAAAACAAGCAGAAGTCAAAAGACAGGAACAGCATGAGAAATATTACAAAAAATGGCTTATTAAACCATATGACAAGGTCTATACGCAGATGGAAAAGCAAGACATCTAGGAGTCAGTTATAGTTGTCTCAATGCCCACTACTCCAAGGTCTTATGTCATCAGAAGATGTGATGGATAAACGTATAGAAAGAAACAGGTTCCTGCTTAGACCCAGCAGAGGCAGGTAGCTTAAATCAAGAAACGTTTAAATATGGGGAGAAATATACACGCACAATACACTTTATCGTCCATTATATATACATATTATATACGTATTTCTTCTGCATGATGCAAATACACTAGTTTCTGTAACAACAGCAAATAGAAGGAAACCTCCTAAACTTTGAAAGTAGTGAATTTTTTAAAAAAATTGAGAGATGCACACTAATATTTAAAAAAAATTTTTGACGCACTTGCTGGTGGAAGTGGTAGTGATGATAGGAACGGTTTGTATACATGTTTGTGCTTGTGCCTGTTATCTACGTGCGTGCGAGTGAGTGTGTGTGTGCGTGCGTAGGTGAGTGCTTGCGTGTGTGCGTGTGTGTGTGTGATAGAGAGACAGAGAGAGAGAGAGCCCACATGCGCCAGTGTGCAAAGATTTTCTGTACGCGCCATCGTTGTTTTCCGCCCTTCATATGTGAAACTTTCAAAGTTGACACTTATATCTTATCAATACATGTCATACGGTGAATTGTTGTGCTGTCACACATAATGATCACTCGTGCGCTTTGCGTGAGGTATATAAAACATGAGCAATGGGGGGACCTTTCGAGAGTTCTTCTGGAAGAACAATCTCGACTCTCCATTCTTCAGGTATTCAGGTAAATGCTTATCATATGTTGGCTCTTTCTTTAGGCGTTATCTCACTTGATTAACGACAGCCTTAATATATGTCTCTATAGAATGTCAAAACTATAAGACTTGTATAGGATTTTGTTGACAATACTGTTGTCTGCGTTAACTTGGTGTTTCAAGATATCTTGAGTTTGGGAGCAATTTTCAGTAGCTTTCCTGGAGTAGGGGCAATACAAGGGATCTCGTTCGACAACACGGACTACAGTTGAATCCGGTTAATCGGACCACATCGGGACGCGATGATTTTGGTCCTAATAACCGGCTGGTCCGATTAAACGAACATGCCCTATGTTACAATTAAGATTCTGTTCTTTAAGATTTGGTCCGAATAAGCGGCTGGTCCGATTATCCGGTGGTCCAATTAACCGGATTCGACTGTATTTGCGCTCTTGGGAAGGTGCCGCTGTCAAATGACATCCCTAGTAGCGCCTCAACTTCGAGCCGGCTGTTCGACACTAAATATTCATAATGCATGTGAATCCCAGGTATACAGTATTTCAAACCCTATGGTGAGGCATTGCTTTTATTTTTTGTGATTGCATCAGTTCTGTTTAAGAAGCATCAGCAACTGATCTCACAAACTCTAAAAAATTGGGACATTAACTCGAAAGAGCTGATAGTTTTTGGTAACTACAAAGAGACTGGACCCGAGCTAGGGCATTAGTACTTCTTGTGGAGAAACCAAATACAGTCGAATCCGGTTAATCGGACCACATCGGGACGCGATGATTTTGGTCCTAATAACCGGCTGGTCCGATTACACGAACATGCTCATGTTACAATTAAGACGGCACGTGCTGTACGTAAAATACAGTGTATTAAAATGTCATTATGACCTTTATTGTGGGGCATACACGTATTGCGAACATACAAACAAGAACTACAGTCGAATTTTGTTTATTGAAAAATAAAGTTACAAACAAATTCTTCGAAACGATATACACGATACATGTACAGTACTCAACATGCGAATCACAATTTTAAAAAAAAAGTTCTTACCAAATTCCAGTCAACGTTTGAAGAACTTATCCAGTGTGACCTGACGCGTTCTCTTGACGGATTGCACTTCAACAGAATCACAACAAACATCTAACGCAGCAATGGGACTGCCTTCACGTCCCTCCTGCATGAAATAGCGGCGCAATGTTTCAATTCAATTCCCGGCATCCTGTGTTGTCACTTGCACCAACTCAATGGGGCATCATCTTCACTCTCCTGGTCTTCCGATGATGTCGTGTGTTTCGCTGCCATTCGAGCAGCAATTGTAGCGTCGTAATCTTCATTGTCATCGTAGCATTGAAGCTCGTTGTCGATGGATAAAAATTCTTCGTAATTTTCTTATTCGCTGTCACGTTCTTTGGTCCGTTTAAGCGGAATTTTGGTCCAAATAAGCAAATAATATTAGGCTTATGTACATAGGATTTGTTTCGGTTCTTTAAGATTCGGTCCGAATACGCAGCTGGTCCGATTATCCGGTGGGCCCATTAACCGGATTCAACTGTAATCCTTCAATTTGTTTTACTGTATGTACCTGTTTCTGTGGGCGGGCAAACAAGTGGTGGGGAAAATGAGATTCATTGTTGCTGTTTAACGTTTTGTTTTTCCTTTTTGCCCTAGAGTCACCAGACAGTAGAAAAGGCTAATGTATGTCGTTCTACATTAAAAGAGTTCTTTCGAAAAGAGAATAATTTGTTGCTCATATTCTTGCATTTTGGAAGGGCTAATCAGTAAAGTCATGGAAGCTACAAGATATGGTGGCAGAGTCAGGATATTGTGAGGAGTATAGGAATCTTCACCGCTGAGCAAGTGTCTGTATTTATAAATTGATGTGTGTTATGTTTGGGTTCACGTAATTCCTATGATCAATTCATATTGCACTCTGTACGAGAGGCCGTTAATTCATACATTCGTTTGAGGAATGTCAGAAGGAGCTAGCAAATCAATGCAGATCGCAACTACATTTTCCCGTAGGAAATGTCTTTTGTACACTTCCGCTTGTTGGTCTGTCAGGACAGCAACAATGCGCGTACTACTTATTTGTCTCCTGTGCATCGCGCCCTGTCTCTTTCCTTGCGCCTCAGCAAAACGTGAGTGATTTAAAAAATACTGAATTACTTTTTTCGTTGCATTTATGTTCATCACGTGTATTCTTGGTGAAAACGTCTGTTTCTCTTTCGGGTTTCCTATTAGTTTTAATACATGCCTGAATTTTCCTGGTTGTTCATAGTCGAAAACGTTTCCCTCCATGATTCTCAGCAGTTAGTAAGGTTCACACGGTCATATCAATTTGCCTATCCATTCGAAAGTACTGAATAGGAGCACTTTGAGAGACAGGACAGTGAAACCTGCATCTTGGCTACATTTCCTTACACTGTAACTTAGCTTGTGTCTACAATATTTTTTCAGCTTGTATCTCTGCTTTCTTGTACAGACATGAAACTACTGATTTCAGTTAGGTTGGTATGAAAGTAATAAAATTTGCATCTGTCTGATTGGAAGCTTTCCTTTTGGCAGCGCCACCTGGTGCGTGTACGAAAAGAAAACAGCAGGTCTGTATAGCAAATGCCACGTGCGTCAACCAAAGATGTGAATGCGCGGCAGGTCTGAAAGGAGACGGTCGCTTTGAGTGTGTTGGCCAAGGTATGTTCTGCGCCTGAAGCTTGCCTCACACTGTTCGACTAAGCCAAATCAATGGCAAAGAAATAATTTACCTGCGTGCACTAAATGCTTAGTCTAATTTCAGTTTTAGAAAGCTCCTCCTCCAAACCATGGCGAGATTTTAGGGAAAATGTTCGGATCCTGTTTTGTCGAGATTTATCTGTTTTGTTTAAAAGTCTGTTTAGACATCCAGACTAGTTTATCGCGGCTGCTTTTACTGGACTTAGTAGAACTGTGTGGGACAGGCATCAGCTTATGGTCTAATGACTCTTTCCTTTTCCGGAAAGTTTTTCGACGTCAGAGACGACTTTTCCGGACGAAGTTTTTTTTTTTTTGAGTGTTAGAGAGGAATCTGAAACTTTCGTATGCTATAAGAATATCCTTTTCACTTCTAGACAAAAGCTATGCGATTTTCATATTTTGATAATGGCGAGATTTTTACTTATCAAACTAAAAATGGAGCACATAAACTCGGGATCTAAGAAATTCTGACTCTTTGGTGGTGGCAGGTTATCTTTTTCTATGATTATTTTGACTGTAACATAAAGACGATTATAAAAGAAAAACAAGTGACTGCCGCTTGGAGGATAAACCCAAATTAAATGTAAAACAAGGGAACTGTACCAAGCTAGAAAGGGACAAAGACGAAGACAATCTACATGTTTCGGGGCACTACCCCTTCATCAGGACGACACACAAACGACGAAAAAAACGACGAAAAAATGAAAAAGACTTATCTGCAGTAGAAGTGGCGCGTCGGCTGCATGGCAGGAGAAAGACCAGGGGACAGTGAGTAAGAAAGGTTGAAAAGAGGGGCAGCCAATCGCAAGGGGGGTAGGAAAGGGCAGAGAAGGGGTTGGTTGGAACATAATATCCGCAACAGCTACACGGGCCCCACACCAGAACTGTACAGACGCTACATCGACGACGGTCTAGGCGCCACTTCCCTCCCTGAGTCTCAGTTATTGCAGTACATCCATTACATACAACACTTCCACCCCTCCATTCAATACACCTACACCATTTCATGCACCTCTGTCACATTCCTCGACATCAACATAACATTGCAGAACGGCTACCTTGCAAGCACCATCCATTACAAACCTACGGACTCACACTCCTACCTCGATTTCCACTCATCTCACCCACCCTCCACCCTGCACAGCATACCCTACTCGCAGTTTCTGAGACTCCGTAGATTATGCTCTGATGACACTGACTTCCATGAACAATCCGACAGAATGATAGACTTTTTCCTCGCCCGTAACTATCCCTCCAGACTTCTACACACTGCTAGACAGAAAGTTGCCGCCACACCACGCGCACTTACAC
>SMGT01013776.1:0-31700 GCA_004794575.1 Lanistes nyassanus | reverse complement strand
GTGTAAGTGCGCGTGGTGTGGCGGCAACTTTCTGTCTAGCAGTGTGTAGAAGTCTGGAGGGATAGTTACGGGCGAGGAAAAAGTCTATCATTCTGTCGGATTGTTCATGGAAGTCAGTGTCATCAGAGCATAATCTACGGAGTCTCAGAAACTGCGAGTAGGGTATGCTGTGCAGGGTGGAGGGTGGGTGAGATGAGTGGAAATCGAGGTAGGAGTGTGAGTCCGTAGGTTTGTAATGGATGGTGCTTGCAAGGTAGCCGTTCTGCAATGTTATGTTGATGTCGAGGAATGTGACAGAGGTGCATGAAATGGTGTAGGTGTATTGAATGGAGGGGTGGAAGTGTTGTATGTAATGGATGTACTGCAATAACTGAGACTCAGGGAGGGAAGTGGCGCCTAGACCGTCGTCGATGTAGCGTCTGTACAGTTCTGGTGTGGGGCCCGTGTAGCTGTTGCGGATATTATGTTCCAACCAACCCCTTCTCTGCCCTTTCCTAACCCCCTTGCGATTGGCTGCCCCTCCTTTCAACCTTTCTTACTCACTGTCCCATGGTCTTTCTCCTGCCATGCAGCCGACGCGCCACTTCTACTGCAGATAAGTCTTTTTCATTTTTTCGTCGTTTTTTCGTCGTTTGTGTGTCGTCCTGATGAAGGGGTAGTGCCCCGAAACATGTAGATTGTCTTCGTCTTTGTCCCTTTCTAGCTTGGTACAGTTCCCTTATAAAGACGATTAATTTTTGTTTCATAAAGATAAATATTTGCCAAACTGCATGCATCAGAAAGCTTCACTCTCAGATTTACTAGCGGTACTGGGAAACAAAGTCATTTTCTGCAAATTTTCTACTTTGTGTATGTATACATCGAATCCTAGTCGATGATTAGATATTTATGGCTTCGTGGATTTTCGTGAATGTATCTTCGTATGTGTTTGAGAGGATGAAATGCAAAAAAAAAAGGGACCGAGAGATAGAGAGAGAGCCAGAGGTGTGTGTGTGTGCGTGCGTGCGTCCGCGCTTGACCATTTACTGGGTTAAATACAGTTCATTACCCCAGTGTTTCTTCCTATCAGATGAGTTTGTGTGCCAAGTGTCGGCTGACCCCCGCATCTTTGCCTACGAAGGGGCCAGAGCCCGTATCTTTACTCCCTGTCGCTATCGCCTCACACGTTTTTTGACCAACTTCCGCAACTCCAGGGCCTTGATAAAGTTCTGTGACTTCGAGGTGTTCAGTTTCAACAAGATCGTCCGCGCACACCACTTTGCCGGCGGCCTGGAGATCAAACTCTTCATCTACGACAGTGGCATACAGGAGGGATACCAGCAGGACTTCCTCAAGTTTGAACTCGACGCAGTAAGCGATAAAGATGCTAAAACCTATATCATTCAACTAAAAAACACTCATTACCTCGGTCTCATTATTAAAAATACAGAAGTTTAATTACGCAATCAAAATAGTTCGACCCTACTAGAAGCGAAAAAAATCCTTTGTTCGTATTCGGGACTGATTCGTAGCCTTTTCTTCTTAGCAGCAACAAATGCCGACTAAGAGTGCATTTGTAAATATAGCCAGTGTCCTTGCCAAACCTCGTAACTCGATATCGCGTGAAAATGAGAGGCGGGGCTTGGCAAGGACACTGACGACATTTTGCCTCAACCAGTCTATTGAAACAAATGACACATTTTGTTACATTACACTACTTATGGGCATGTGTGTAGGTTCTAACCCGCACACATAATTCTTTGCCCACAAACATAATTCTTTGCCCACAAACATAATTCTTGCCCACAGCCTTGATTCTTCACCCAAAAATATGATTGTTCGCCAACAAACATGAGTCTTCGTCCACAGCATGATTCTGAGCCACGAAATTATTCCGAAACACAGAAGATTTGATCCCGTATCGCCTACTGTGGTTGTGTAGACGGTCTAAACTTATTAGTATTATATGAACGAGCACCTTTCCTACTTCCGGAGTGCGCATGCGCTATTTGGAAAAAGCCGGAAGTAGGGGTACACACGCAGGGCTGTGCGTGACAGCCTGCTTCTTGCTTTACTGCCGAAGTGTTTTTCTGTGTATTTGAGTGTTTATTGCCTTCATTTTGAAATGTTTTTTTATTGTGTGCGTTTTAGGATGGGAAAGATTTACTGTAGTGTTTATGACTGCAGTAGTCATTATTTTAGAGGTAAAAAAAGATATTTACAAACGATATAAACCATATTTACAAATCATTTTCGTCTTTCCCATGGGGTCTCTTTTAGATGGATTGCTGAAGTGTAGCAGTTCGAAACCTCTCTGTAATTTCATGTAGAAACGGTGTTGTACATGCGTGCTTGCATAATCGTGTTTAGAATTTAGACGCCCAGCCACTCACAGACAAACATAAACCGGTTTTCGACCACAATTCCAAGCGAATGAAAAATGACTGTGAAGTGCGTATCCACACATGCCCTGTCACTTGAGAAATGCTAGATTTACTCTTCAAATGACACGCTGATGAGGAAAATGACATTGTTATGCAAATTTACTGTGATAAAGTGGATGAAGACAAGAGTATTTGTGCCTGAAAGACCCAAGAGAGTGATTACGAAGAGAAAAACGAGCGAGCACGTGGTGTAAACAGTATCGAACAGACTGTGTATAAGGAATCGTGAGGACTTTTTGATTACTTCAACTTCAGTTGTGTTTCCATCAAATGATTTATAAATTACGGAGCAAGGTCAAAGAAATACAGTAAGACCTGAGTTTTCTTTGTTTATTGATGTTTGCAACCAAGTTTAAATAACTTTTCTACTGTTTTGGGGGATTTTTTAATGAATTTTTGAAAACAGGCTAAAAAGCCGCGCCAGCAGGGACGGCTCCAGCTAGGAGCCCTGCAGCAGCTGAGTGTTAAGGGGCTCAGTTGCCATAAGGTTCCATTGCTTTTGATAGCTGCTTGGTTGCTTAATGCTGTTAACGCCAACGACTTCAAGCGGTTGCAACAAGTAAAGTTTTCGTTGGGCTACCGCCCCCAATCCTATAAAATCCCATAATAGTCTGGTTTCTTCAAGAATGTTCTAGAAAGTCTGACCCTAGTAAATCAGCAGTTTTAAACTGTACTGCGAACTTTTATTCTTTAAACCGGCAACAGTTGTCAACAGTGATAAGCCATGGTCTTGCGTTCGCCATGCTGACCTGCATTTAAACTTCCCCTTCCCCTTTGTTTTTAAAAATGCGTGTATTCTCGCTAGGCGTTCCTGACAGTGGCGTAAAACCTTTTTTGCACATAAGTGTTCCAAAATTAGTGACATTTTGTGTCAGAAATTGCAGTGAATGACCCCAGATCTCTAGCCCTTGTTCCAGCGCTGCACATGGACAGTAAGGCCTATACTGCAGGTCCCAAGCCTTATTAGTCGTCTATAGTCCATTTAGGTGTTAGCCGGCTTAACCGTGCAACCCATTCCTTCTTAATTTGTCTAGTGGCTAATCTGACCTCTCATCTCTTTCTCTACTGACCCTTTCTCTTTGTGATTCATAGACGGGAGCCCGCCCTTCTAATTTGTTTTCGCTAACATCTCCTGGCGGCTAAAGGCTGTTACTTCTTCCCAGCCTGACCCTCGCATGTGGCCGCTGCATCAGAGGTGCACGAAGAAGGCAGCCCTGTGGCTCACCCCCCCCCCCACAGTTCCCCTGTGTTTTCTATCTCGCTACATCCCGCCTTGGCTCTTCCTGGTGAAGACTTTCAAAGTCCGACGGCCCAGCAAGCAAGCCCCAGGTGCTGGGCGTAAGTCCGAGCAAGTTCTCATTTCTTTTCGGCGTATGTCTTTCTCCTTCTTACTTCCAGACTTCAAGTTCTTTTTATTTCTCCCTCTTGCAGCGTCCTCTACATCACATGATCCATCCTCCTCACACCACCCACCCCGAGCTGATTAGATTACACTCCGGTCCACGAGTCACCTATAGTTTTAATAACTAAGCAAATAATGTTGGTTTCACACGTGCCAGCTCTCATTCTGTTATATTGACATACTTTGATTACTTCCCTTTAATGTCACTGGATGAAAGCAAGACCAAGGCCAAGACTATTTCGTCACGTTGAATATACATGTACTGACGTCTTTGATAAGTTTGAGTCTTTACCTAATGACGCTATATCAGTTATGTCCGCACACAAGCTTGAATTCTTGCTCTCCTCTTTCATGATCCATGTATGGTGTCAGAAGTGAGAAACATCCAGTCTTTCAAACGAGATCTCAAATCATGTATTTTGACTAGCTGTTCCATTCTGTTTGTTCACGACTGGTAATACCTCTGTATAGTAATAACATTTCGTTCACGTGTGTGTGTGTGTGTGTAGGTTGTGTGTGTGAGAGAGTGTGTAGGTTGTGTGAGTGTATGTGTACGTGCGTGTGTGCGTGCGCGTGTCCCTCCCCCTGTAACTGTTGTCTCTCAAATTTTGTCAGACGCGGTGAGGCTGTCCCTCTTCAGGGCCGGGTGCCGCTCGCTATAAATCCACATTTATTATGACATTTATTATTCACACATACACACACACACACATACACGGGCGCACCTGCGCACACACACTCATATATACAAACACACTCACACGCGCGCGCTCCCCAAAACAAGCACGTACGTGTTTTATCTTTCGGTCGCGCTGACACGAATTCAAATTCATGCAGCCATCTTTTTATTCTCCCTCAAGGATCATCATCCTCTTACACAGTTATATACGCTATACGGAGTTGTTTTCCTGCATTCTCTAATATGCCATGTTGCTTACCCAGCATACATTACAGTGCGAATACACATTACTCCCTCCTCCCCTAAGCGCTCAGATACACTCACGCGCACTCACATGTTCTCTCTCTTTCTCTCTCTCTCTCACACACACACACACACATACGAGCCCGGGTAGCGGGCCATGTCAGCTAATGTTATCCAAACACGAAACTTTCTCAAGCACTCTCCTCCTAAATGTGCGAAGGCAAGGGTACCCTACTTCCGGTTGGTACTCCAAAAGCTCTGTTAGGCATTTTGTGATTGTTTAATCCGGTTACAACCGAGAATAAGAAAAAGAGTCCTTTGCCTTGTTAAAACGTTCTGATATCATTTTATAGCAGTATTTCATGCTTTCTGGATTGAACAAGACGATAACCCTTGCTAAAAACAAAACTTAACGAAACCCTTTACGATTTTTGAAGGCCGGAATCCATTCGGGTCCGGAGAACATCCTGCGCTGGGGGTCTAGCTCTTTCTTCAACTGGAATGGCGTTGGAATCAACTGCACGTTCGATACCGAAGAGAAATTCGCCATCTTGGACATTGAAAGATGCGGAGCCCGCTTCAAGTTCCGGCCCTATGACCCCAGCTATCCAGTCAATAAGCAATACTACATGCCGGGGCTCTCCATCAAAGCACCAGCCGCAGCGACGTTTAACTATCCAAATTTCTTGGACAGGTCAAATTTCAAGTTCTGATCTCAACTAGGCGAAATACGTCTTTGTCTATTCATAGAGTCTGCGTTCTTATAATTTACATTGGTTTTTACAATGGTAAACAGCAGCTTATTTCACTAAAAGCAGATATGTGGCCCTGGAAAATGTGTGATATTTAAAGAGCTCGTAATATAAGCAAGAAGATTCATCATCAACGAAACATGATAGATGTGGATACTTTTTCTGCATATACAGGCATTTCCCAGTACTAAAGGATGATGATTTGTGTGTTTGTTTATTTAGTTTTCCACCAGATGTTTTGTGTGGGCGCACTGCCGAAGAAGGAGATGATGACCAAATCTACAACGTGGCGAGAGATGGGCTGGTCTTCAAGAAACGACATCAGGTGATGAAAGCTGCGACAATGTGTGTGTGGAGAGAGTTTGTGTATGTGCGTACGTGCCTGTGTGCTGATCGCACGTGTGTGTGTGTGAAGGTGTGTATGTATATTCTTTTAGAGACAATAGATGTCTGACTTATCTAATATCTTGCAGGATACAATTACAAATTATTTCAAAGGAATACAAATGTGTAGAAGACGATAAAAACATGGAACCTGGATGAAACGAGGCGGTCTAGAAATAAGATCATGTATCATGAGCAGAACTATAAAAGTTGAAAACAGTATGAAAAATGAACAGACTATATAAAAGCATATAAAAGTTGTATAAATGATTAATTTGATCCCGGGTGTAAACAAAATTTTTGCCGGTTGTTATATATATATATATTGAGACATTGCTAATAGAATTGAGCGACCTTGAGCTAAATATTGTAAAATGATTTGCGGAAGCGTGCATTCCAATGCTGTGATGCCTTGTGTGCTGAGAAAGACTGTTACGAAGTTTATAGCGGCATGGTCTTAAAAATATGTGGCCCACTATTGTAGGGGGAGGGGATCAGCAACTTTGTTGCATGTTTCATTAATTTATGGCTGTGGCCGGTATGCTACCTAGCTAAACATAAGAATTTTGTTTTTTCGCAAAGAGATATTTCCCTTTCTCCTCTCGGCTAGGTAAGACCAAAGCAGCTACCACGACGAATTGCTTTTATTACACATAAAATTTCCCCTCGCATCTATTTTTTTTAAAAAAGCAAATCACCACAAACAAAACAGACTAAGGGGATTCTATTGTTTTACATTGTGTTCTATTTATCTTTCGTTAGTTCTTTGAAGTCGAAGTTAGGCGCAGTGGATCGAGCTCTGTGAACAAGCAGGCAGGCAGATTTTCCATGTCAAGTAAACCATTTGTGTGCCTGTCACTACCTCACATACCCTGATTGCATTAGAAGCAGTTGTACCTGAAAGTTGGAGCTATAAGCCAGTCTAGGAGAAAAATTAACCTTTGACCCCGTTGTTCTTCATTCAGGTCATGCTCTACAGCGTCCTTCTGCAGAAGCTGCCACAACACCTGTGAGTTGACTTTCGTGACTGAAAGTAACTGCTAAAATTAGGTTGGTGTGGGATGGATGTTCGTTGCTTAACGTCCCGCCGCAAACTAGGTGCATATCGGTAAGGTTTTGCTTTTAGACAAGATTACGTGCTGCCATACGTGGAACTGGTGTCACAACACATTTTACTGACACCGGGCCAACCAGTCCTAGTACTGTTACTTATAGTGCCAGGCGTCTGACAGGGCAGCTACTAGATTGTCAATTTTTAAGTCAAAGGTATGACTCGGCCGGGATGCGAACCACCGACCTCCTGCCTCGGAAGCGGACGGCTAAGATTAGGTGCAACAGCATGCGCTGTAGAAGAAGAACACTCACTTATATGGCAGTTTGAAGTAAGGGAAATATGAGAAGTAAGCTGCGGGTAATCCAGGGACTTCACAGGCACAAATCCACACGTACGCACACGAGGGACACCCCTCCCCTCACACACACGCGGACGCACTAACACAAGGACGCACGTATGCGCGGATGCACGCATGAACACTGTCATGCACACCCACACAGTCACGCATAAACAGGCAGGCACTCAGAGACATGCTTGGGCCTGTATTCTATCCATCCATTTACTAGTTTATTTAAACACTTTTATCCCTTTAAACATATATGGTAGCGCCTATTGTTTCACACACTGCTTAAAATGTGCCAAATGTCGGTATATGTGCAAGACGTGTATGCGTTTCGTCTTTGCTTAATTTCGAAGCGGAAGCTTTTGGCCCAGTGGTTAGAGCGCATGCCTCATAACACGAAGGCGCGGCCACATGGTGGTTCGATTCCCGTGTGCCGCAGCACACTTCCCCAAGTTCCCCCAGCTGCGCACGGGTACCTGACCCTTTGGGTTTGAAAAGGTAATGCAGGCGGGGAGAGGAGGTGGGCACTGCCCTCACGATGCTGGCCCACAGAAAGGTGGGGGTCCCATGCACTCCTACTCCCTTAGGAGTAAAACAGGCGAAGGAACAACCTTTAGTTTTTACTTTAACGTGCCAGTCGATTCTCTGGCATGGTCTACAGTACCCTTACCTACCTTCGTACACCCCTACATCAGTACTTATGCACGTACGTACGTACAAACACATTTGCTGTGGACAGGCTGGCTGACCCTTCGAGAACATCAGAGCTTCTACCAGCTGCCGATGAATGCGAAGCGGCCTTTGATCTGTTTGCTGACTGCCCTGTCAATCTCCAGAGCTGGGCCATCAGAGGTTGTAGCGGCGTGATAAAGAACAAGAGGACAGTGGCTTGCCTGAACGACAGACCCATGAGCGCCTTCAACGACTGCCTGCGACAGGTGTGTGCAGGCAACCTGTGTGCCTACAACTTCAAACAGGCCACAGGGTGCCCCGCGCCGTTCACCCTGAAGCAGGAAAAGAAAACACAATGTTCGCTATAACAACGGACAACCCCTGCGGACTCCCGCCATTGTCGTGAAGACACGAGCATCTCGTCCCGGTCTAAGCCAGCATGTGATCCGACCCAACCCCAGAAGATGCAAGCAATTGTGTGACTTCATTGGTTTTGCATTTCTTTGTCGGAAAGCTGTTGCCTACTGTTATCAAGTTACATAAAATGTGCAATGTCCAAGCCAAGAATGTTGTTTTGATGGTTAATTGAACGCATGGGTGATAAGTAACGACTTGCTGCAAATTGTTTTGCTCATGCTTGTCTAACCGTCTGTCTATATGATATATAGGCATTCTGGTGAAATATATATGCATATACGATACATACTGGCAGCCAGGCAAACAGAAAGATACACCAACATGTATCTGGTGTTACACCAATGACAGCCATTAGCAGATCCGTACGCCTGTCGCACTCTTAAACGCTCATGGGTCAGCTCGCCGCTTTTCCCATTCGTCATGCCAAGATGCCATAGGGATTTTTTCAAGTCATCACCGGGATTGGGGGAACTGGGCAAAGCTGTAATACAGCTCGCCATCAGTTACGATACAGGTAGCAGTAGTTAATACTTGTCATTAATTATAATAGCCTAAGTTAAAGTCGCCACTCAACGTCATTAAGAAGGAGCTCATACTCTTACATAGAGGTATTTACAAGGAAGGCAGAAATCGCTGAATGATGGAAGTAGATCTACAGCTACTGTTGCACAGCAGCGAGCCCGACGCATTTCCAAACATCGAGAGAAATTTGTAGACATTTAAAATACGTAGCTGTACTTTTGTTTTCTTTTATGAAAACTCCGGGCTGTCCAGGCGACTGTGGTTTGGAGACCTAACAGAGAACATATTACTGGAAAACGGACTTTCTGTTTGTCGCGACTGCTGGGCTGTCATGTGGTATCCCTTGTATCACATGCCGACCGAAGTCGTGATTTTGACAGGTCATAACTGGGATTAGGGGAACCCGCCAAGGCTGTAATCCAGCTCGCCACCAGTTATAATACAGGTAGCAGTCCTTACTACTTGTCATTAATTATAATAACCTAAGTTAAAGTCGATTGGACTATCCTCAAATCTCGCGAAGATTGTACGTGGCGTGGCAAGTCAGATGTGGGGCTGTGACAGGTGGGGACTGAACAGGAGCGTGCAACCACCTGGCTAGAATGTGAGCGAGCTAAACAAGTGACGGGTGGACCTGATATCATTTAAACATTATTCCAGCCAGGGTCTAACATAATTCCAGCCAGGGTTAAACGCTACCCTACCCAGTTTCGAACACTACCCCAGCAAGTTTCAAACATTATTCCACCCAGTTTAACCCAAGGACTTTTAAATATTACCGAACTAAGCTTAAACTTTCCCAATCTGTCGCAAACAGCACAGTGACCTAGCCAGTCCCAAACTCACCCAGGAAAACACGAATCCAACTGATTTTATAAACTACGCCAAGTAGTCTTAGCAATTACGAGTTTCAAGCATCTAAAACATCAATCCTGTTACACTGTTAGTCTATCACATAATTCTCGACAGGCTGAAACATAAATACAGCCAGATGAAATCGGTAGCTACGTCCATCTAAAACGTGTCCGCTAGCATAAGGTTCCTCTTGGTATAAACACATATTTTCCAATCGTTAAAAGAACGTCATGGTAAATGTGTTCCGAAAATGGAGATCTCAGATGTGGAAGAGCCGTTTCCTGAACTCCCGTGATATTTGCTTGTTTGCCCGTTTTTCTTTCGCTTTTGCTAAATAAAATAAGTAAACGAACACACAAACAAATATGTATAAAGTGTAAATTCGTCACAACACTCCAGCCTGGTCCAGTCATGCCCTTTCTATCAAGATAAGGTAAAGGCCGACGAGACTGCAACATCTGAAAGGGGAAAAGAACACTCATGCCATCCTATCTGGCATGGAATGGTCTGACAGATATTTTAACGAACGAAACAACCTATTTTGGTAGAAAGAACCAATCCGACAAAAGTGTTTATGCGTTCTCACAGGATGAATTGAGTGTCGGATACACAAACCTGAGAACTGCGTGTGCAGATATGTGCATGCGTGCCGTCCGCAAGCTTGCATGTATGCTTTAGTGCGCACACGTGTGTGTCGGTACGTAGTGGCTCATGTCTGTCTGTCTTGTCTGTCCGAGAGAGAAGGACAGAACGAATGAGGGTGTGTTGTTGGGCGGGATGTGTGTGTAAAGGGTTGCAGATGTGTTTGTAAAGATGAAAAGGCATGTATAATCCAGTACAAACCAAACACCAAGATGAAACTTCAAACTGCCTCTATCAGGGACGTGACGTAATGCTATATCTTATTTGTGAGAGTATGTTCAGATTTTGATGTTGGCAAAAGCGTAAAATACCTGGAAACACTAAACCCTGCCGTCAACAATGTGCAAAGGCAATCCCACGTACAGCTTGAAACTGCATAAAACGAGAAACGCGCGTTTTAGAGCAACAGCCATGAAGAAATCTAATGACACCTGGTTTCGAAAAATGTTTGCGACCAAACTTATTATAACAGCGAAATGTCATTTTCTATAAACATAAGCCATGTTCATGCAACAGACGTAATGTGGACTGAAAAAATATATGAAGAAGATAGATGAACACAATTGCTAGAATTGCGCGGACACCAATGTCGGGGGGGACAATGCTGGATGACTGTATGTGACCACCACGTTTGTGCAAGCCCTTACAAGTAGAACCGCGACTGTTCCGTGGGCCCGCATCGTGATGGCGCTGTCCATTTCCTCTCCACTTTCTCACCTTTCCTAGCTCACTGAGGCAGACTCCCTTTCTCAGGTGGGTGAAGTACAGGAAGCGGGGGAAGTGTGCTGCGGCCCACGGGTATCGAACACGCCCCTTCGGGTTCGGCTTAGAGCATCGGCAATCAGACTGCACATTGAAAATCTTCCTGATCTTCGATATCTTCAACTTAAGGATTATTCATCGTCATACGACGAAAACAATTTAAGTATAGGCTTCGTCGTTTTGTAGCGGTCTCTAGAAGCAGCAGGATGAGAACAACACGTGGCCACTGTAACAGCTTTGTTTACTCGTCAAACCAGCAGCTGGCGGCTAACACCAGGAGAGAGATTTTTGTTGTTGTTTTGTTTGGACACCTGCTTCCATGTTTGGTTTAAAAGTACTTTAATCAAGTGTATACGTAGGCCTATTAACGTGACCATAATTTTTTCAAGAAAGCTATAGATGACAGCATCCAGATTAAATTGCTTAACATGCTCGCTTTTAAGGGATTTTAAGTATAAAGCAATTAATGTTCAAATAATTTATCAAGAAAACTACAATCGATAGAGGAAAGCTGTTTTGTCTCTATATGCTTGGGTTTTAATAGACTGTCCTAAAATGTAACGCAACAATTTTGTCAAATACAAACCACAATTTTAAAAAGTCAACTTCGTCTGCTGTGCTTGGACACGTCAAACCTTATTTTCAGTTAGTCACAGTATTCATTACAAAAGGTTTGTCTGAAGCAATCTCAGCTGACTGATTAGTTCCGTGTCATCAGTTTATTTTTAACGGAGAACAGTGTCAATAATAGCAACATCATAATGTCAGCAAAGAACACTTTTGAGAAGTTGCTTTCTTTTGTACAGATATTAATGATTACTAAAGTAATATTCTTTATATGTAAGATCTTTGTTAGATTTGTATTACAAATTCCTGCTATTGCTCTTGAGTACTGGGTTTTAGAGGAAAAAATTCTCCCACACTTAAGCCTTATATCACAATGTGGTTCTCATTTACAACCGGCAGCTGTAACACTAATTACAGACAGAGAAGGAATAGCATTCACAAGTTTAATGTTTTACAATTTTATTCCGCTGGTCTCTAGATCTTCTACATGTTACGAGGTATCCACGGATAACGAAAAGATTCAAGGTATAAAGTAATAATGCATGAACAGGGTGTTCTCAAAGGGCATGTTTAATGTCCACGTTAATGGTCTATTTTTGCTCAGCGGCTTCTGCAGTCACTATTTTGGGTGGTGCTTAGGATGGGTTTGAATTAAATATCAAAAAGTATACTACTGGGTTTATACAAAACCATAATTATTTTAACAGCAGCGATAAGACGTTTGAATTGTCAGTGCCCCCCATACTATAAAAGTTACAGCCATCGGAAGATTAAATCCGCCGGACTTTTGTTAACGACTCAGTAAGAGTGTAATGCACTGCATTTTGTTGAACTGCAGCATGAGGCTGCAACTATGTCGGCTGTCTTCGAGAAAACGATCTTAAGTCGCTTTTCCTACCCTACTGAAGACTGAGGGGGTAATGTATCTTATTTCCTCATATTTCTTGCCACAGATTGGTTGAGCACGCTCTACTTCCTATTCTGTCTCTCTTCCTCACACTCTCTTCTTGTCCATCGACCGTGTTATCTGTTTGTGCCGTCCTGAAGAAGGCGCCATGTCCTGAAACGTCGACTTCCTGTCTAAGTCTCGCTTTACCAAGTTCTCTTTGTTGTACCTTTATTACCACAGGCTGCAGTCACCTGTTTCTTCTTTCATCATATTTCTTCAGCAAGAAGCTACTGTTATGCTGGCGGTCTAAGAAAAAACGACCCTGAGTGTGGCGTCTGGTGGAGATTGACAGGACTGTTATGTCTCTCGTTATTTTCATCAAATGGATTGTAAAACCATTCTCAGTGTCACATGTCACTCCTAGGACATCACCTGTCACTCTTAGTTTAGCCTGCTAGCTCCTCCCCTTCTTTTCACACTTAGGTAGGTGAGTGATACGCCATTGGTCATGGCAGCTGCCCTGTTCCACCTAGTCTGACCAGAACCGGTTTAGCCCATTTTAATGCATCAGAACGCCTACTACTTAAGGAGGCAAAAACGCGATTAGGCACACAGAGACAGGACATGGAGAGAGAGTTAATGTAGGAAGACCTAGTGAAAGCGGACACCTGTAGACCCACGGACCTCGACCCCTCGCCATATTAGCCAAAGACGTGAAAAAGAGCAAAGGACTCCAGCATCTCACGCAGGTACCCGAGGTGTATTCTGCCGACTACTAGACCAAGTAGTAAGTGTCTGTTGTTGTGCCTTGTAGGACTGCTCTTGCCATAGATTATCTTAGAGTCTGGGACTCGCGTTTATTTAAGATAGGTGGTTTTATCCTGCCGGAGACAGGAGACGTCATAAGCTAGTTGCCGGGCAAGTACGCTAAGAGGGTATAGAGTGAAGTGGGGTTCGTGGAAGTGTCTTAGCTTCATAGTTGATCGTTGAATAGCTTTCGAGCTGTGTATTGCAGTAAAGCAGGAGTTTCTGTAGTGACAAGAGTAGGTGCTCTGTTGTTGGTCACTTATTGATAGCTTTGGAATTGTGTATCGCAGAAATAGTTGTTTCCGTAGTGACAATAGTAGGTGCTCTGTTGTTGGTCACTTATTGATAGCTTCAGAGCTGTGTATCGCAGAAGCTGTTGTATCGGTAGTGACAATAGTAGGTGCTCTGTTGTTGGTCACTTATTGATAGCTTTAGAGCTGTGTATCGCAGAAGCTGTTGTATCGGTAGTGACAAGAGTAGATGCTCTGTCGTTGGTCACGTATTGATGCAGTTTGTATAGCTTCAGAGTTGCGTATGGCAGAAGTAGTGATTTCAGTAGTGACAAGAGTAGGAGCTCTATTGTCGGTCACTTACTGTATTTGTGTATAGAGCGGGATCATAGGCCGTTTTGCAGTTTGATTTCCCCTCTGGAGTTTGATTATCTTCTTTGTCTGATACCACGTGATATGACGTAATCAGGCAGTGTCTTACCCTAGACACGAGCAAGGTGATTCTCTGTAAATAATCTGTAGATATAGTTGATGTTGTCGAGAACAGTTCGCTGCAGTTGTGTCTTTTACGAGGGGGGGGGGGCTCTTGAGCTAGAAGTGTTTTGCCTGTGTGAGACTGAGCGAACGTGTCAGAGTATGAGAATCTTTTCCCTCGGTAGATTTCTCTAGTTATTCAGATTATTTCATAGCGTCGTCATCCTTTGGTGTAGAAACCATTGACCTGTTGCAGTAAAGGTTTTGGTGACGAGTGCTCAAATAAATCTACATTTTACGAGATCACCGTAAAAGTTTGTCCAGTAATTCTGAGAAGTCGATTCCAATAAGTTAAGGTACGGCCCGCCACGTCACACTTAGTGAGTCTGGCGTCTGGTGGAGACTGACAGGACTGGTATGTCTCTCCTTATTTTCATCAAATGGACTGTAAAACCATTCTCAGTGTTATCAAGATTTTTTTTCTCTGTCTCTCGGTCTACCATGGCCTTCCTTGCCTAGTGTGTCTTATTGGCCCCTCAAAACACTTTTTCAGAGGTTGCCTGCATGATTCTTAAGCGAGAGCGCAAAAAATGCTTCAATTTTACATCCTTTCCCCGGATTTCCCTGCCTGCCAGGTGCGGAGAGTTCTATTTTGCTGTTCCTACGGCATGCCACGGTGGCACTGAATGTAAACTCCTTTAGAACGTTCCACCGTGTTCTGAATAGTTCTGTGTGATCACTTTTTTAAATGTTATTGTTAGCAAAGTACTAACGTAAACTAAAGAGCGCGTTTAAAAAGATTCCTTTGCAGATATTAATGAGTACTGCAGTTTACTTTTTATGTATGATCTTTTTACGTTTAACTGTTACAAATTGCTTTTACCGAGTACGTAGCTCTACCATCTGTTGCTGAAGTGCACTTATTAGGCCTTCTGAAAATGCACACAGTGTTTCTGAAGTTTTTACTTCAATTTGCGAGTCATTCTGAAAATTGAAATAAAGCTGTTTCTCTACACGGCGAATATCACCTGCAAATTTTACACTGCATGCAAAGTTGAAAAAATCGTTGTTGCGGTTTTTGTCTTTATCATCATCATTACGTTTCAGTAACTACCACTATTATTGCCAGCAGCAGCAACAAAGGCGAAGAAAGAATGAGAAGATGAAAATTTTAAAAAAATCAGAAGACAGCAGGTTTTGTTCCAGAAGACATCCAGAAAACGAAGGACGAAAAGGTTGGGCTATGCATCAACATGACATCAGCTCTGATGACTATCCCATGACGTGGGTGTGAAAGAGGAGGGTCACGCAGGATGCTGGTGATGGAGGAAAAGGAAGACACTAGGTTGGCCGAAGACAGGTACTGCCTGGCCCGAAAGTACTTGAGCTTGACACAGAATCCGAACCCACGACACTTTGCTGCACGCATGCGTTACCGATAAACTATAGTAACTATCACTATCACTATGACGACAAGTTTCATCATCACATTTGTCGTCTTTGTCATTATCTTTGTTCATCCAGAGCAAAATGTCTACATTTATTTTTTAATGGTCATGGATATCAACAGTTTTGGTTGGAGCCTTCGTCTGACCCGTGTGCTGCTCCATTCCATGAGTTGGGGGACTTCTAAAGGGAGGCAGTTATTTTTCAAGCGCCACAACGTAACTGGTGCGATCAAAAGTATGAGTCACTAAGCTGAGAGTGATGATTAAAGGCTTAAACCTCCATAAAAGACAGATGTGTTCATGAATAATGCATTAATCGAGGGGCACTGCAAATCAATAAGTTAAACGTGGAGGGATTTCCAAGCTGTGCCAAAATCGACAAAGGACGTTCGATAAGCACGGGCCGGAAAGAAAAGTGTGATTTTTTTAAAAAGAAAAAAGTGCTGGTTGTATGGCATAGCAGAGAACTTAAAAACAGGAGTTTCTTTCATAACAGGAGTTTCTCCCAAAAACAGAAGTTTCTCTCAAAACAGGAGTTTCTCTCATAACAGGAGTTTCTCTCAAAAAAGGAATTACTCTCAAAAAAAGGAGTTACTCTCCAGACGATTTAGAATGAGTAGGCAGGTAAGCTTACAACGTAAGTAACTCGAGCAAGAAGTGTCATAGTCCGATGTACGGAATTCCTGAAATACAAATTATGACTGGGCAAACTTAGGCTGTCCAGGGGCTACTTGTCAAAAACAGAAATCTAAACAAATGTGTTTCCACCAGCAATGACCCTGAGAAACTTAGTGCACTGGGCAATAAGATAAGAGCGCACGCATACACGCATACACACAAACGCACACGCACGCACGCACGTACACACACACGGCTGCGAGCGCGCACAGAATAGGACATCAAAAGCCTAAGCATTCCAACAACGCAGCCAGTTATCAGAACGAAACTTGTAATATCGCCCTTCTTCTTTTACTGCTAACGGCAGGAGGTTTTGGTTTCATAAGGAAATGTCTTTATAGAAGCAATGGCAGGAGGTCGAACAACGTTGTAAGCGAAGAGGGGGCGAGGGGAAAAGGGAAATAACTGTTGTTTGTAACCCTTTGAACTCCCTCTCCCATCTCAGATTTCGCTTTGGCTCGGTTTCAAGGTGACTTGCAACGTTTATCATATACCAATAATATTATCGACAAAGCTGTAGTCGACATCATATTTATATCGTTGCCTAATTTTTAAAGAAACTGTCATAAATCGTCTTTCAATTAACGTACCAACAGTTTGGGTTTTTTTAAATCACTTGAAGAATAGCATAGACCAGCATTTAATTTCTCGAGTGTTGACAGCGATCAATGTTTCTTTACTTCCCTATAAAATGTGACATCTCTGTAAAGACCTCAGCTGCTTCGGAAAAGCGAGTCTCTAAAGAAGGTAAGATAACATGTCTGCTTTTGTTTCCTTGCAAAGTTTTGTATTGAGGTAAATTTCGTTCTATTTACACTAGGTGGTTGTGCTGTACAGAAATGTATGGGCCTGCCGGAATTCGTCAACATAAACATTTTTTTCTTCCTTCTTTTTTTCACTTATTTTTCTGTCCTTCCTACTTTCTTCTTTTTAGTTCTTCGTTTATTCGTTCCTGCATCCATTCGTTCGTTCATTCATTCCTTGTTTTTTCATTGTTTCGTTTTTAATGCGGTCTCTAGTCTTTGAAGCACCCGCCAGCTGTCGGGAACCATGGGATCCATTCCGAGACTCCTTGCCTGCCTGCTTTTTGGTTTGTTCGTCGCCACATCGGCAGACGCAGGTATGCGTGAAATTTCATGTATGATATTTGATTTATTGTAGCCTTTATATTCATTATTGACATCGTCGACTTACGGGGATTGTTCTGCAGAGCAATCGGTAACAAGCGGTTCTGGTCAACAGTACTAGGGACTATCTAATTATTCCAACGTCTCTGCTGATTTCAATATGCTGAAACATGCTAAACGCCAACAAACTACAAAGAAATACTTTTTACTGCTTACGAGTTCTGCCCCAACAGAGTTGTACAACGCTCAGCCTATTCAAACAGTCATAAAGTCAAAATAGACCTGGCGCTCGTTATTAACGAAAGCTGCCTGCAGAGTGCACTGTGCCTCGGCACCCTCGCTAGACCTCGCTTCAAGACAATACTGGAAACTATTTTGTGTGTCATAGGTAGGCGACCAAAATTCACATCAAGCCCTCGAACAATCATTCCTGTTATAGCCATTGAAATATTAGGTATTTTCTTTTGGAAGTAACTTATTTTGCCTTGTACTACATCTTAAACTTGTCTGGCAGACTCTAACTGCTCAATCTACGGGGACCCCCACCTGTACACATACAAAGAAGAACGTGGAACGATTCTCATTCCCTGCCGTATACATGCCACACACTTCGTGACGAAGATTGCTGGCCAAGAAAAATGGTGTGAAATCAATGTCTACAACTTCGCGCGCGTGCACGGCGGAGGTGTTTACATCAGTGGTGCTGGGATTCAAATCGTCATCTACGTGCTCCAAGGAACTGTGAAAACTATCGTTAATTCGACTAGTTTTGGTATTAGCGATGTACGTATTTATCATTGACAATTGAGGATCGCTCAAAAAATTTGTCTTAGAACGACAGACGTGTTCGGAAAACTGCCTCTAACACAGTTGACAAGTAAACATGTTTAGAATTAATTATGCATCAGTCGTTACTATTTGCAGCAAGTTACTCCGACACCCAGCTCCTCACGTTTGCTGATGATTATTGAGACGCCTGGTGTAATCACATACAAACTAAAGCATGAATATTTGCGTATGACGTGAAGTTAATTGATCCAGGCTACTACCAAACTTCACTTTTAAACGAAACTAATCCGAGATGTCACCTGTAAATGAATGTTTGCGTACGTGTTGTCTGTTCAGATGCTAACATGTTTAAAAACGTCAGTGTGTGTTTAGTTGGAGGGAAATGTGTGTTTGGTGTATATTTTTATGTTCAGATGTTTCAAAGTTTTGACGTTTTACAATATTTCTATGCTCAGATACCGAGAAAGTATTTAAAAGTTAAGAGTTTTTCTGTCTGCTTGTTTTCAGTATTTTATTCAGTCAGGGTTCACGCCTCTCACCTGGGCATCAGTACCACCTATTACGCTGGATGTGGCTTTACTCACCTGGTACTTCAACGATGATGGTGCCCTTCTAGACGTGCCGGCTTGTGGATTCACGCTGGTGTACATACTTGGGAAAGTTCGAGCGCCTGGGATTCGGATCAACGTGTCCTCGAATGCAGTGATCTCCCCTGGGTAATCATAAAGTGTATTGTGTGTACAGCACTCAAGACAATCTGTGGTAAAACCAAAGTAAATGGATGAAGAATTGTAGACAAACACAGATGAAATTAATGTTCTGGGCATTACCCTTTTATTAAGACTGACAAAAACAAACAAAACAAAAGATATAAAGGGAAAAGTCACATCAAAAAGGACAAAAGACTTATCTGTTGTCAACATGAGCAGGTACAAGATGGCGACAATCAGCAAACAAACATGCAAAAGGTCATGGTTAATTCGACCAAGTTTCGTGTACTGTTCTGTGACGTCACTGAAATTGCGTACTGCCATAAATCCCCTCCTCCCACACACACACACATCTTTTTTTCCCTCACCATCTCCCCCCTCCCTTTTCGGCAGGCCCGATAGGACACCACATTCTGTTGGCTGTAGGCCTCCTCGCCACTGATTGGTGGTTTAGCACGCTCTCTTCTTCCCACGCACTGTCCCTTTTCCCCACAATTTCTTCCTGTTTATCGACCGTGGATGACCAGAGTCTCTGTCAGTGAAGTGACCATTTTATTTGTCATTTGTTATCTGTTTGTGTCGTCCTAAAGAAGAGGCCATGCCCCGAAAAGGTGACTTCCTGTCTGTATAAGTCTCGTTTGGTCAAGTTCTTTTTGTTGTTACCTTATTTACCCCAAGCCGCAGTCACCTGTTTCTTTTCTCATTACTTGTATCTTTATGGCGATGATAGCCAAACAAAAACCAAACCAAAACAAAACGAGTGACTGCCGCTTGGAGATAAGTTGACAAAAAACGGAACTGAGCCAAGCTAAATTAAACAATAGACGACACAGAAAGCCAAGCGTTTCGGGGTTAACCTTTTATCAGGACAACACAGACACAAACAAATAGCAAAAATGATAGATAAAGGCAGAAAAAGATGAAAGCAAAGACAAAAAAACGGGCACGACTTAGCTGTTTGAAGTGGAGAGAAGCAGATAGTCCGGCGCGGGGTCAAACTGCTGGGACAGGGGACACACACAAAGTGGTTAACAAGGGAAGTTATGCGTACAGCCAATCAGATCGCTACCGAGCTTGAAAAAAGCGCAGAAAAACTGGAGCCAAACAAAATACAGTCTTACGTAAAATATGCTAATCTCTTAGGGTCACCACTGAAAACGTTGCAGTTTCCTGGAAGATCTTTACTGCCTATATCCCACCCCACCCGTCCCCTAAGCCCACCCTTCATCCTTCCCCTAAACCCACCCCCTCCTCCCAAAACATCCCCCTCTTTCTCCCTTCCCCCGCCCCCCGGAAAGACCTGTGAAATATTGCTCGCCATTTGATTGGCTCCACTTTTTACACTTCGAAATAGAGCTCGTCATTTGATTGGCTCCATTGAATTAGAGTCAGTGTTTGCCTGTGACTGTAAAGGTGTGTGAGATCAGTGTTTGTCTGTGACTGTAAAGGTGTGTGAGGTCAGTGTTTGTCTATGACTGTAAAGGTGTGTGAGGTCAGTGTTTGTCTGTGACTGTAAAGGTGTGTGAGGTCAGTGTTTGCCTGTGACTGTAAAGGTGTGTGAGGTCAGTGTTTGTCTGTGACTGTAAAGGTGTGTGAGGTCAGTGTTTGTGACTGTAAGGGTGTATGAGGTCAGTGTTTGTGACTGTAAAGGTGTATGAGGTCAGTGGTTGCCTGTGACTGTACGGGTGTATGAGGTCAGTGGTTGCCCTGTGGCACTGTATTGATGTTTACAGCGGACTGAGCACTGATACGCACCCCCCACACACAAAACTGAGTTGTTTATGCTAGAAAATAGATTATTATATATGTGATGAATAGAGACGGCCATGTACTGCCATTTCCTTATCTTTATCCGTATAACTAAATAAACTGTTGTGTAATCGTCTGACCTCTTGGGACCATTTTGCACGAGTGACAGAGAGTGGTGATGGATTTGCCTGACGCAGCACACGGTCTGACGGAGGAAATAATTTCTCGTTATGGCGTTCTTTTTTTCTCCCCCCTCCCCCATCCGGCTTGTGCTCCACCTCGTCCTTTTTTATTAGTTTTGTCTTTTGTCTTTCTTTTCAGTTTCCTACTCATATCGCCAGTTTGTCTTTCATTTGTTGGCTGCACCGTGATGGTAATTTTATTGTTTTGAAAATATATTGTTGACTATAATGGCACAAGAAGAAACAGCAAGCAGCTTAAATCTAATGTCTAAATGTGATAAATAACCACCTTTTATTATCACTGACTATGTCTTCAGGTGATACTTAATTTCTGTGAAACTAGCTGATCATAGCTGCGAGGTTTTATATATATATATATACTATCTGATGGTAGGTACAAGGATTACGTGTTCTGTGGAGATCTGAATGACACATCCCGCACGCTGATAGATGATGCACGTAGCCTGCAGCTGGACACCGTTGAGCAGGTGACATACTAAAGATGGTTTTTACGACACTGTTCTTAAAATAACCGCTCGGGTGAAGAATAAATTTCCTGGATTTGTGATGCTACAATATACTTCGCGTTATCAGCCTTGTTTAATGCAACATGATTTACACAGTGAAATCGTTTTGCGCATGGTTATGTGATACCATATTCTGTAAAATGAATATCTTTAAATGATTTTAAACAGGGGCTTGCCTACAGAATCCTCAACTCCACTTTGCCCCAACAAGGGTGAGTATCTTTTGCTGTGTTAACGTGCCGCCATTGGTTTCATGTGCATTTCAGGAAACTAATACATACGTTCGTCTACTTTGTTTTTCCATAACTCTAGGCAAGCAGGCAGGCAGACAGACAGGCAGGTCGGTGGGTCGGTAGGTCTGTGGGTGGGTCCGTCTGTCCGTCCGTCCGTCCGTCCGTCCGTCCGTCAGTCCAGGGCGGGGCGGGTACGTCCGTCCGTCTGTCCGTCTCAAATATAACACCGTCAATTATAACTGTTAAATGAGATACGTAAATGGATGAAGATTGTACAATAAATAACGGGCCAAATTATAAAAGTTCTGAAGCTTTTCAATACTTGCAATTATCTAGACTAAATCGAAACCTTTATGGCTTCCTACCCTTCAAAGATGTCGAAAACAATGCATACGGGCGACTGGTCTTCGACAGATAGTGTCGCAAGTTCTTCGTTAGATTGTGGATATTTAATCCTTTTGATAGTTCAAAGAAAAATTAAACTAGGATTATCCTTAATGTAACAGTGAAACTAATAAAAGCAAACTAAAGTATGGGCTTACATGTTTAGTTGCTGTGATAACTAAAGGGATATTTTTGTTAAATTTTTGACGAAGCGCTGCACAAAACTTTTACAGACAGTCATTTATTTATCTTCATTTCCTATAACTTTCTAAACAAATAGTATTAAGGAGCCACATAATAGCTTATTGTAGATACCTCACCCCTCATTTCGTGTGACAGTGTCACGGTGCTGTCCTCCCCCACCCCCATTTTTCCCTAGCTCGCTCTTCCCTAGAGACACCATTTAAACTTAGCTAAAGCATTTTTGCTATAGCTTCCATATTGGCATTTGTGAGTTAATATGTGATATACTTCAATATTTCAGAGCGCCTGGACGATTACTGAAAAACAGTACATAGTCATAATTAGACCTGGGGGGGGGGGGTTCGAGAACGTTCATTTTTGAGGTAGAGTTAACAGAACTACTACCACTTTACTAATGCTGTTGCTATTGCAGTTGCTACTTCATAGTATTTGTTGCCTTACAATGTTTGTTATCTGGATACAGTGAAGGCGAATCAAGGAGGTTTATTATTCCTCAGACGCGGAAAAAGCATCAAAGAATACTGAACTTCAATCTTCTATTGCAGTGTCATTCCTTCGCTGACCCAACGTTTCCACCCAAATGCCGATGGATGTACTAGCGTCAGAAACTACTTCCAACAGTCATGCCCGATAGGTGCTCGAACCAGGGCGCTGAAGATCTGCCTGGATATTTTCCGCAAGCGCCGACTGCTGAAATGTCTGTACGGGGAAGGCGAGACGCATCCTTTGACTGTCTTCCAGAGCTGCATGGAAACAGCCTGCGATAGGGAGGGTTGTGATATCTTTCATGGGCTCGTGAAGTCATGTCAGGCCAGACTGACACCCACTTTGCGACAGATGTACGATTCTTCTTACTGCGAATAGGACCATAGCGGATTAAAATAAACACAGATGATGTCTCTTGTGGATAGAATAATTAACGAAGAAATAGACCGACTGAATTACCTCTTTAATTAGCGAACAATAAAATCAGTATATCTCTTCTTGGAAATTGAGTAGATATATTAATGTTTAATACTAGAAAGTTGCAAGTAACTTTATTGTGTGAAATAGACGCCGCGTCAAGACATCCAGTAGCCTCCCCTGTCGTTTCCATCACGTAGTGAGCGTAGGACTGTAGCTAGTGGGCGTATGACGATAGTTGGCGTGGGACGGTTGTGGGCGTGAGACGGTAGCTAGTGGGCGTATGACGATAGTTGGCGTGGGACGGTTGTGGGCGGGCGTATGACGATAGTTGGCGTGGGACGGTTGTGGGCGTGAGACGGTAGCTAGTGGGCGTATGACGATAGTTGGCGTGGGACGGTTGTGGGCGTGAGACGGTAGCTAGTGGGCGAATGACGATAGTTGGCGTGGGACGGTTGTGGGCGTGAGACGGTAGCTAGTGGGCGTATGACGATAGTTGGCGTGGGACGGTTGTGGGCGTGAGACGGTAGCTAGTGGGTTTATAACAATAGTTGACGTGGGACGGTTGTGGGCGTGAGACGGTAGCTAGTGGGTGTATAACAATAGTTGACGTGGGACGGTTGTGGGCGTGAGACGGTAGCTAGTGGGTTTATAACAATAGTTGACGTGGGACGGTTGTGGGCGTGAGACAGGAGCTAGTGGGCGTGAGACAGTAGCTAGTGGGCGTATGACTAGTTGGTGTGGGACGGTAGTGGTGAGTTAACCATACACAGAGGAGGACACCATTGCTCTGCCAAGACTTTAATTTTGTGAGAACAGCTTGACATTAATTGGAATTCTGCTCATAGGTCAAACCTGCTTAAATCACATTGCCCTTGAGATTACTGGCTTTTTATGAAGATTTATGAGTTTGTCTAGAATTTCATTGAGGGTTTTGATGTACCATTCACAAAGTACATTGGTCGAAGTTTGCATCAGTGCAAAGTTCATCTGTACAATGAATAAAACATCTAAGCATTCAGGCGGTGTAATGTAATCTATTTAAATTAAGTTTTTTTTAATTCGATGGCGAACGTATCAGCTGTCACAAAAGTTACCAAAGCGCACGCACGCAACTCATAACATACCTGCTCAGGCATAAAATAATTTCTCCTGATCCGCACCCCCCCCCCTTCACCATCCATTTGATAGGTGTTACCTCTCTTTTTGCTGTTGACTGTTGGGCAGTCACACACCATTCACATATTTTACAGCGGAATGTCAACCCTTTTCAGTGATACATCATTTTTGCACAAAGAAAACAGGTCAGAAACAAATTGTTTTAACAAGTTAAACAGATAATAAGAAATTGTATCTAAGTTAGACTGTCAAAATAGAACACAAAACTAGTAAAGGACTATGAAAGTCAAAAGCGCATGCGCGAACGTGCCCATGGAGTAGGCACAATGCCTCAATCAGTGATGATGATCGGTATCTATTTTCTCTTTATCAGGATGGATGATAATGGTATGACGACAGTTGGTACACGATTAAAAAATGGGGATCTGAAAGGATGATAACACAGAATGGTTGACACTCACGGTCTCCTGAACCTTCCCCACTAGTAAGTCCTGAGTAATACCACTGCCAATATACCTCCCGAAATGTCTGCATTACTGCATAGCAAAACAACACTCGTAAACGTATTGACTGTCACAACCGTGCGCGCATGTACTCACCCAGTCACGCACGTACTCACCCAGTCACGTACAAAGGCTGTGGCGTTTTCTTTTATTCTCCAAAGCAGTCCGCAGTCTCCACTTCACAAAGAGGGTTTACAATACAACACGCCTGTAAAAGATCAAGACAGGACACCCCGTTTTTGTAACTGTTTTGACACGCACCGATGCACCTTAAAATGATAAGTTTACTATGGGGGTTCACCCTCGAATAGACCAAGAAAAGTTTCAATTATTCAGGTAGCCGAACGCTTATACCACTCAATCACATCACAACAATTATTGCTATACACTGATGACACGGTAATTTGTATCGAATCGCCTGGGGAACTTCAGGTAGCTTTAAATAGTATGAAACTATACAGTGATAAGTGGAATCAAATGGTTAGCACAAAGAAAACTAAAATTATCTTTTTTCAAGAGGGAAAATACAAAAAACACAAGTGTTCTACTACAATAGTGAAAAGCTTGATGTAGGTTATGACTTTTTTTTACCTAGGTTTAAGGTTAAATTATAGCAAATTTAATGTAGCACAACAAGATTTGCATGATAGAGCCTCCAGAGCTATGTTTTCTCTCCTTAAAGAAATGTAGATTGTTGCAGTTACCAATAGATATCCAAGCTGAACTATTTGAGAGAACTATAGCACAAATACTCACATATGGCTGTTGCGTTTTCTTTCAGCGCGACTGTTCTAAGCACTGTATCATTTTTTTGTACATAGTATTGAATCCTTTCATTCATAGAAGTGTTGACACGTTAGTGACGCATAAGATTTAAGTAGCAGTATTAAGAGGAAAGACGTCATTTGTTCTTTAACAAAATCGCGTATGACTCAGTTTCGAAAACCAATGGGCAAATGTGAATTTGGTCGTCCAGGGGAACGGGGAGAAACATCGGCGGAGGTTAAACGGATTTGGCAGTTTTGGTCTGGAGATACGGAAGAGTCAGACGTGTTACTAGTCTGCGAGACTTGTTAACGGTTTTCCAACAGTACAAGACGCGCTGTTAACGTAGGATCATTGTTCAGCGGTCACTGGAAGGAATTAGACCTCACGTATAGACTTAACTCATTCAGAAAAATAGCATTGTGGAAAGAAAGTATCGAGAAACGAAATAGTTGTCTCGTCGCGAATCCATCATCAACGGTTAGCCGTACGCTATACGTTCTACTATGAAGGCTGCATCCGTGTAGCTACATAGCAAGCTATTGTAGTGATTCATTACTAGCCGGGAGAAGAACTTTATGCTTCTGCAGCAAGTATGTGTCAACATTTCTCTGTCTTATGAAGAAACGTAAGATAATGTTAAATCTTCAGTGGTGTAAGGTTTAACGGACGTGTTACCAGTATTCATCACCGTGAACCTGTCTCTCATGTAAACAGTCTAATAGTAGGCTGGGAGTGTACAGTCAATAGGTACGTGACAATCTAGGTCAGAAAGGCGGAGCGCAGCGTGCAAAACTCCCGTGAGAATTTGAAGCCAAGTTTTTTCACAAGTGCGTTGAGGTACCGAAAATTTTAATTATACGTGAAATAATTACTTTTTAAAAAAAAAGATTCTCCAAACCACGATAATGAATAATTGTTTTTATCGTTTAAATATATCTTGCCAGTGACGCTTGTTTGTAAGCCCATTTGGAGCAGGCCAAAAAAGACGCTCCCAAAAACAACTTTGCCATACAGAATCTAAGTAACCCGTAGCATAAAATATTGAATAACTGGATTAATTAAGCATTTTTAATTGCATCTGCTTAATTTTATGAGGTTTCAATCCCTGCCGTGTTTTTAATTCAATTTTTCTCAAGAGTCCCGTCTGCTTAGACAAAATGGTGTCGTAAGTGTTAAGCAAATCCCAGCGTGTCTAATTGAAAAAAGACCTAGTCTAGTAAATCTGTTTGCTGTAAGCTCATTGTTTCTTTCCTTTGGTAGAAGAATCATTTTCAGTTCCGTTTCACACATAATCTTGAAAATCTAATCCCTGCGGGTTTTGCTGTGAACTGAGAAACAGAGGAGGTATATAGATAGCGTCTTTTCCTAATTTGCATAGCGTGCTACAAGATCTCGTCACGTGACCGAAAAGACTGCGAACTATTGGTTTAAACTTCATTACCACCTTTGCCCCTTAGGCCTCTAGAAGTGTTGACATACTTTCTCGCGCAGGCCTTTTTGTATATTAAAAAAAAGGTTTTGTTGTGGTTAATAGAATTAGTATTTTTGTTTCAATTTAAAATAGTTACTGCAGTTATAGGAAGTTTAAGCAGATATTTTGTTTCCTAATTCATTAACTGTACATTATTAAACCTTCAACTTAAACCTTTTAGTTTTAATTGCTTTACTCACTGATGTTTATAGTCACTAGTCAACAGTTTATTTGCTGCCTTAGTCTTTTTTTCCATGGGCCCGAAAAGAAAAAAAAGATATATGTCCCCCATGCAAAGCGGGGTAGCCAGGAAATATCAAGAGGACAACTTTTCCTTAACAGATGATACTGATACCTGTCTTAATGGTCATGTTCTCCTTTCATTCTTTAAGAATGAATCATCTTTTAAAGCCACTGTAACAGCAGTTAGTGAGAGATTTGGGTGGTGTCCTGGTTATGATAAAAAAAAATAAATCAGTAAAATCAATTAATTTTACCTCCATTGTATTGCTGAGAGGTTAAGCTTTCCATTGATACCTTATTTTTAAATATTGGTGAAGATCTGTAGAAGTTATGAACGTTTAACGCTCAAAAACTCAGTTCGCTGGACACAATTTTCCTTCAGATCGCCATGTAAAAAAACGTCACAAAATCAAATCAAAGAAAAATTCATAACTCCCTTAATTTTTGGCCTATTTTAATAATTTTTATGTCATTTTGTTTGTATTTTTAAGCTCTTTATAATGATTCACATCACTTTTGAAAAAAAAATTTTGAATTTTTTTGTCACGTACCTACAGTCAAACGGACCCCTTCACTTGTAGAAGTGAACTTTCTTCATAGATCTAAAATCTATGAGGCATCAAGTGTTACCTTGTGACAGTTAAGCAAGGACATCTCAAGGTCTAACGGACTAGCAGTATAATACATGGTTCGTAACCAGTGTTCCTGACACCTTTGGACAAGCTCCATCTCCTGAGTTCTTCTGGCACGGTACGACTGGACTCACAGATCACCTTTGACCCTGCTACAGACTTTTCTGGGATCTACGCTCGTCAATCAGAACATTTGCACTTCTACGAACTGCATCTTACGTGTCAACCATCCCATCTTGTTCGGACTACTTCTGCGGGCCATTACCTGATGAGAACGATTTTTGGATTAACTGTTCTGTTCCGGTTTTGGATTAATTCATTTCCCCGCAAGTAGTCTTTTGCGCTATCACGCTATTTCATATGAATTTAATTGTATGCTAGTTGCATCACACATTGTTCAGACAATTGTTTCGTGTCACAAACTGTTGCTATCACGCACTTACACACACACGCACTGTTACGTATTTGTTCATCTGCACCTTTCTTTTCTCAGCTTTCATTTCTAATGTTCATAGTTCTATAAATGTGTTAAGTTATCTGGTCGTGTACCTTTTGATTGAAAAGGTGAGGGTCTGCACTAGGCGTATGCATTTCGTATTTCTTCCCTAGAATTCCAGCACACCCCACAAAACGTTACAATGGCTGCGAAATCTGGGCACAGTCAACAAACAATCTGGCCCTAAAATCCCAGTTGAAAAACTAATCACATTAATCTTTGTTTAACACAAGTACATGTCATCTTTAGGTAATCACTGTAAACTTTGAATTGCACAGAGTACGTATCTTTCAGAGGTAATCACTGTGATATTTGTGGCGAACAATCAACATGTCGTCCTAAGGTAATCGGTGTGTCGAACAGAGCAAAAAAGGTCCCTTACCTGTATCTTTATGACGAATAAAGCTAATAAATTAGAGGAATTTAAGAAGAATAATACGACACTTATTCAAAGACAAGACAATGGAAGAAATAATGTTTTTTGCTGGTGTTGTTCCCTTCCTTTTCCTCTTCCTCCACCCCATCCTGCTTCTGCTCCAACACCTCCTTTCTTCTTTCCTGTTATCTTTTCGTAATGTATTTCTGAATTTCCTTTCTTCTTTCTTTCCATCTTTCCGCTTTCTTTTCATGCGTTACTCTGGTGCTTGGGGATAGTAATTTTAGTAGTATTATGAAAACAAGAACTATAGTATTATGAAAACAAGAACTATAGTATTATGAAAACAAGAACTATAGTATTATGAAAACGAAAAATATAGTATTATGAAAACGAGAACTATGGCGTTATGAAAACAACAAAATCTAGTAGGCCTATTATGAAAACCAAAAGTGTAGTATTATGAACACGAGAACTATAATAGGCCCTATTATGAAAACGACAAAGTTTTTCTGTTGTGACGCCGATTAAATAGCCGTCGTGGGGTTGAGACGGTAGGTCTGAGTGACAAAACTTGAAATCCTTTTTGGATTAAGTTGTAGCAAATGACGGGTAACTTTGGATATACTAACTGTGGTCTGTGTGAGACTTTGAATCTCTAGCAGACAGATGCGTTGACAGATTTTAAAATTCTTTGTGGTAAAGTACTTGAGATAGTGGAACAACGATACCCCCTGAAAAATTTAGTCAAAATGATGTTGTTAGGACCGCGCGTGAGAGGAGATCAACGGATTTTGGAGAGTTAGATGAAAGGCTTGAACTTGTGTGAAGACAGAAACGTGGTTAGTTGTTTGATTCAGTTAGTGTAGATAAGAACGAGGAGAACGTAAGTTAGTGACTTGTTGGTGTGTGCGTGCGGTGACAGTGAAAGTTAGTCGGAAGCCGCCGTGTGCATCAGAGTAATCAATGCGTGAGTATCAGAGAGCGAGTGCGAGCGTGTAGTTTACTAAATAAGGCTTGGTCCTTTTTACAAAACTGCTACGTCTCGTTGTCTTGTGTTTTGTGCGGAGTTGTTCGCAAGAAAAACACGCCCCCACACCCTTGGTCGCTTGGTGAGAGTGAGATAGGTGGCCGAGTGGGTGTGTGACACTATAGTATTATGAAAACGAAATATGTAGTATTATGAAAACGAGAACTATAGAATTATGAAAACGAAATACAAACTGTCTTTAGTTATTTTAGTCGCTTACGTAATTCCTATTAAAACTTGATGATATGTTGTGGTTTTTTATTCATTATACACTTTTGGGTTTGTTTGGTTGTTGGCAGGTACAGTATGTGTTTTGTGGATACCTGAATGACACGTCGCACACGCTGATAGATGATTCGTTTAGACGGCAGCTGGAACCCGGTGAGCAGGTGAAATACTTTTAGCACTTGACCGGAAATTTGCCACTCATCAGTCTGAGGCCGATTGAGCTGGTGAAATTTTCTCAGTGTGACAAGAAATTTACCACTTGTCAGTCTGAGGATGATTGAGCTGGTGAATTCCTCTTGTCAGTGAATCGCCAATCAATTGTCACGCTTTTAACCGCAACAAAATCGAGTAGAGACCCTGTTTCTGGTGCTCAGGTTGGAAAACCGATAGAGCGAAGAACTAGCTGAAAGTGTCTGATTGGTGGCCGGGTCGCTAGGTCGGCGGACAGACAGATGGATGGATGGATGGATGGATGGATGGATGGATGGATGGATGGATGTTTGTAAAACTAATGATTATTTATACACCTAGTGTCGTCACATACTATCAAAAACATGAATACACTGGTCAACACTAAAATCGTTACTGACTTTTAAAAAATCCTAACCTTGGTGTGCTGAACACGAATATGACCATGAAAATTTTTTTATTGACTTTCGTTTTGAAGATATTTCATATTAAAATCAAGGGAACTGAACCAAGCTAGAACAGCACAAAGACAAAGACAATCTACATGTTTCGAGGCACTATCCCTTCATCGGGACGACACAAAAGCAACGAAAAAAAAACGAAAAAGAAAAAGATGTGGCGCGTGGGCTGGATAGCAGGAAAATGACCAAGGGACAGTAAGAGGGGTCGAAGAGGGGCCGCCAGTCGCAAGGTGGACAGGCAAGGGTAGACAAGGGGGTGGAGAGTGGGCAGGGGAGAGCGAGAAATGCGCGGGTAAGAGGACATCAGTGTGTGAGAGAGTGGGAAAGGGAGGGATGGGAGAGAAAAAAAGTAAAACTGTGAAAGAGAGAGAGAAAGAGGGGTCAGGGGGTTAAGGGAAAAGGAGGGAGGGGAGAGTCGGTGTTTGAGTCCTGTAGGTGCCATGGTGCCAAAATGGGTAATAATGTAGGACTCCATATTCTTACGGTCAATGGAATCGCCCTTCATTTTCCAGATACCACAGACCCTCATGTTGTCAGCTGTGTGTGGGGGTGTGTTGAAGTGACGTGCAGCTGGTGTGTTTCTGTGGTGTTAAGTGTCGGCTAGATGTTCTGTGAAGCGGGTGTTAAGTGTGCGTTCGGTCTCACCGATGTAGAACAGGGTGATGGCGTAGACGATGTTGCTGTTGGTGCAGGTGAAGTGGCGCTTGGTGACGAAAGAGGTCCATTTGAATGACTCCACACACCCAATACCACTTTTCCTTATCTTGTTTTTGTGTCGTCCTAAGGAAGGGGTAGTGCCCCGAAACATGTAGATTGTCTTTTTCTTTGTCCTGTTCTAGCTTGGCTCAGTTCCTTTCTTTTTAATTTTAATTTTGATTTTCCTCCAATTCGACAAGTCACCCGCAATGAGTTTGGTGTATATTTGTATATTCAGATGATTCAAAAGTTTGAAGTTTAGAATATTTCTATGGTGAAATACCGAAAATGCATTAAAAGTTAGTTAAGAGTTTGTCTGCTTGTTTTCAGTATTTTATTCAGTCAGGGCTCACAAATTTTACCTGGGGATCAGTACCACCTATTACGCTGGATGTGGCTTTACTCACCTGGTCCTTCAACAATGCTAGTGCCATTCT